>OZ020492.1:16979211-17499423 GCA_963971405.1 Psococerastis gibbosa | reverse complement strand
TTGATAAATTGGAAAGCATGTCCGAGTAAACTCGGACCGGTTCTTTATTTATTTTAACATGAAATATGTCTTATAATCTCATTATACCATATGATAAGTCAATTGTAGGAACCGATCATCATTGTCATGACGGCATTACCGTCCTTGAAGAACCTAGGCCTGTCCTCTTAATTCATTTAATTTGTAATTTCATAACTGCGCTAGTAATGTCTCACCTGCCTTCATCCAGAAGCGTGCGACTAGCGGCCATATGAGCCCCTGATTCCCTTGGGTGCGACCATCTCTATGCTTTCTTTGTTTTGCCTTGTCTTACTTCATTCCTCTTTTTTATTTGTTCAAGGTTTTTATTTTTTATATTAATTAAATTTGTGTGTTTGCAGGTACATTGGACTATCAAGCCCCTGCAACGACGCTTCAGAAGGATGGCTACAGAAACTTCTAGTCCGAAAAATCGAACCTACCAAAGAATCACACTCGCGAATGCTTTCGGACAAAGAAAATATTTTCGAGCTCCAAACTCACAATGTGCGTCCAGACAGCGTTGCCAAATATCTTAAAAACTAGTAAGTATAATCTGGGAAAGTGGCCACATTCGTTTAGGTTCGTTATTTATATTTACTTTGCAACGTATAAATACGAATATTAAATATTAAACATAAAATAAATAAATAAATAAAAAATGTCAAAGCCTTCGCGCCCAGTACTACGCTAAGTCAAATGCTGGAGTACCACCCCACAGGTCGTCGTAGGGCCCGTTGGGTATTGGACTAGGTGTTCTATTGTTTGAAAAAGGCGTTGCCCACCAGTTTTGAGCATAGAGCTAATAAAACTATGAAGTCACCATGTTTTATTTCGCTGTGCTGTAAGACTGAAGCCATGACCGCGCCTACTTATAGGGGCATTTTGGCGGGAAATGCAAATTTAATAGTTTTATTAAAGGTTTCCTTTATTGTTTAATATATTATTACATTTATTATATATATATTGTTTGAAATTTAAATTAAAAGTACTGCAAGTTCTGTATAATAATATTGTTGGTTGCGTGGCATGATTTGCCGTTCTAAATAATCTTTAAATAATCTAATAAATAATAATAATAATTAATAATAATACGGTTTCAAAAAAAAAAAAAATGGCAAAACGCTCAATCTGCTCCTATACTACGGAAATAGCCGAAGTCGAGCGGCTTCAATCCGAATGTTTACGATGAGTCTATAGTTTTACTGTGTCTATGGTTTCGAGTGTGAGGAACGGCAACACACCGTGGTATTTCATTTTCAATTAATGAAAATTATCGTTTGAATAAAACTTGTTAACTAGAGTCTAGAATAACTTTGTCACTAATATTTGCATCTTCTCTTCGGGTTGAGCAAGTCTCTAATCGTGGATCGCGTACCTGTGCTAGTGGGTTTTCCTCTGTAGTTGGTAGTTCTTGCCCAATGCGCTCAGGGTTTTAAATTAATACTAGTCTGTTCCTCTGGCAAGGTTAATTTCTAAATTATTATTAGGAGCTGGATCATTGTACAGACCCCGCCTATTATCATTCCATTATGTTTTAATTCCAGTGAAAACACAGTGAAACTGTTAAAGAGTCAAGAAGATATCAGCGTTGAACTTGTGGGATCCTGGAGCGTTTATGTGGGGGATATGGACCAGTTCATTCACATGTGGAAGTACACTGGAGGGTTTGCTATGCTTGATACTGCACGAGAAGTCTTCTCGAAGAACAAGGTAATTATCTTATGGTGTAAGATTAAGTCAGGAGCTACTTCGCTATGTAAATAAGAGCTAATAGTTCCATTTTCCCCGCATTGACGAAATATCTTCCCGTGATGCCGTGACACATCAACTCATAGGGAATCCTCTCTCGCAACCATTGCTCTATTGAAAATGATGTAGTCTGTGACATGCCCACGTTCCCCCTTCCCCCACCCTTCCAGTGAAAGTACAGTGCCCATTAAGGGTTGGTTCTTCAGGCAAGAAGTTCGTCGTCTTAATAAACCGATAGTTCCATGTACATTTATAATTTATGACCTGATAAAAATCACTAAAAGCTAAATGCAGCATAGTACCGTAGCTCGCACATAATGACTTTCCTGTGTAAGAGAAATATTGTTCAATATAATGCGCTAATGTACAGGGTGCCCTGCGAACGCTAGAAAATCCGTTAAGGGGAGGTAGTGGGGATCATGTGACGCTGATCAACCAGTGATCAAGTGAACGGCCTACGGAATTCGTGAATTTTTGTTATTTTTTATTGTTTGGGCAAATTTTTTGAGTGACTCCCATCAAGTCCCTAATCAATTTTCTCTCTGCTATCTTAACAAGTATAGGTGCAACACGAACTTTAAAAATATAAAAATACCACTTGATTGGGCACCCCTGATATAGGCAGTGAGCGTATTTTAGTTTTGCCCTATGACTCAAGGTTTGCCATTATAAAAAATAAAAAAACTTATTGACAAAAACTCGCGCCTCAACCTGCAGCTGGCAGGCCGTTCTCTGGAGAAGTAAGAAAAATAGTATGGTAATGGGAACCCAAGCGGATTGCTGACCGCTGCATCAAACGTGCTTTCCTACAACTCTTAATGTCCTCCAGTAAGAATTATTGAACGGCGTGAAGTGTTACGAAGAGGACTAGATGTGGAAGAACCACTTGTGGAGAGATTGCGGGAAGGAGACAGCAATGGTTTGAACGGATGAAAAACAGGAGGGGCGCGAGTAAATGTTTTGAGGAAAACAGAGGGAACGCGAAAAAGGCGAAGACCAACGAAGAGATACAGAAATCAGGTAGAGGACGATCTTCGAAGCGTTGGAACAGCGCCTGTGGAAGTGTTGATTAGTCAGAGGTCGAGAGAAAGAGGGGAGTGTAAGACGCCCACGTATCACACCGGGGCAACTGGAGCTAATAATTATTGATTTTGACCTTGTTTCGGCTCGCCATTGGAGGAATATGCGGCAATAATTATCAATTTAAATATATTAAAGAACAGTGAAAATAGGGGTTTGAATTTACAAATGTAGGCCAACCAAAGTACGAAAAATTCCAGAAAAAATAACAAATTTTAAAAATACTGGGAAATGAGCCAGGAACAATTCATAACTAGCTACAATACTGTTGAGGCATCAAATTGCGAGGAGGCTATATATTGCTCAAAGAGCAGCTCACAATATGTTACCGACATAACCATAGTCCATTAGTTCAGCACTTCATTCTTCCCCACGTTCCCAAGATAGTCATTGTCATTCTTCACCTAATTCTGCCAAATAACAAAACTACGCTCTAATAGGGGAGATGAGACATTCGAGGGTGGAAAAAATATTATTTTAATCCTGGGGCCACCTGGTACGTTTTTTCAATGGCTGGTCATAGGAGACGTAACATCAGGTGGCCCTATGATACTAAAATATTTTTGGCGCGCTCGAATGTCCCATCTCTTCAGTATAAAACACTAGACTACGATTTGCGTTTTGTCGACTGTGCCTCATGAGCCGCCACTGTGATGATGATCAAGTTAACAACAATAGTAGTACATCAGTACCTATTAACTTTTGTAGATAACCTCTACAGTCTACCGGCTTGTAAATTAAAGAATAGAAAGGATGTATCTTTCTTTCCCTAATTTCACAGTCTGTGGAAGTTATCTACTGTATTCATAACTAACTCCTTAGTTCGTAACTTTGAAAAATTTGCTTCCTAGGTATAATGAATAAATAATACCTTTGTTCAGTTGTAATTTCACATAATAAAATATACAAATACAGTATATTTTATTAAATTGACTTAATAAAGCGTATTCTTACTTATTATTTGCCATGTAAGTCATCTACATTATTAAATAAGTATTACTTTCGTTATATGATATAATAAGACCTTAAAAACTTCCGTCTGACTTTTTTAGTTTTTCCGCCATATTTTGTATTAATTTTGAAATACTGTTTTTCAGGATTATGTTAGACTTCAGGAAGAACGCGGTGGTTACCTGCGAGCGCGTCACTTGCAGTACCTATTACAGTTCAGCTACTGGCCTCCACTCGCCAATAGAAGTGGCAATAACATTTACGAAATGCGTAGCTATGCTCTGAAACCGGGCACCATGATCGAGTGGGGAAATAATTGGGCGCGCGCTATCAATTTCCGTACTAACAATGACGAAGCATTCGCCGGATTTTTCTCCCAAGTCGGCCGACTTTACAATGTCCATCATTTCTGGAGTGAGTATTGCTCAGGAGTAGACAGATAAATAGATAGAAGATCCGTGTATTTATCTAAAGTAGGTACAATATAAAAATTGCAAGCTGTGCCCCTCAAGCCGTAGCGTGGGACGGTGGCATATCAACCTAACAATAAAGGTAGTCATCTAAATTACATTAAAATTTATACATGAAGATGTAAAAATAAGCATACTAATGTTTTTTTTTTATATTTCCTTTTTACCTTACATTTACCTTTAAATGTTTAACCTATATTAATAGGCAACCAATGTCCAGTGCGCTTCTGATACCTGTTTGCCAAACCGTCACCACCTGTTACAATGTCCCCACCTAATGGCGCAAAGATCCTGCGTCTTAATATTAAAAACGAAAAATGAATTTAGACCTTCCAAATAGTAATAAGGTACCTCTGCGATATTGACGCAAAACGCATAAACTTGAAATAGCAATCTTTAGCCGAAATTGGAGAATAAAAAAAATCTGGACTTGGAGGAATTCGAGCCCACGATCTGTGCCATGCTGGGCGGATGGTGTAGTGTTAACCTGCCTACCACTTATTAGATTGGGCGGCTATTACACTGAGGATCGTCAGTGTAATAGCCGCCCAAGATAATGCGTGACCCTCACACGCCTCACGGTACGAGGGAGCGCAACCATTATTAATAAAAAACTGTATAAACATTAGATCGAGGTAAATACACGATTATTTATTATTATTATTATTATATATGATGCCCTGGCAAGGCATAGTTTCAGAGTTTGAAGTCCAGATTTTTTTTTCTTGATTCTCTCATTTCAGTTGCAACGAGGAGGTTGCCTCTTTTTAATACAATATATTACTAAAAAATTGATAATGAAATAAAGCACTGTCTTTATGCAATAAAGTACCTCGCAGACCTGTTCGATTAGATATAGTTGTGTAGCTCTTCTCAACCTGTGAGACTATACGAGTCTTGTCGAAGAACGTGAGATCGAGACAATTAGTTTCGACTGAGCGCGCTTGTGGTGTAGTGGTAACACGATGCCCTTGCAAGGCATTGATCGAATCGAATCCCAGATTTTTCTTTACTGTCTAATTTCGGTTATAACTAGGAGGTTGTCTGTATTATATACAAATTAAAAGTGATAATTACTATATTTATCAAGTTTTAATCAATTTTACCCACTGGGCTACATTGGTTTGGGAGGAAATGAATTTAAAGTCAGCTATTTATTTCCAGCTTACAAGGATCTGGAAGGAAGAAAAGAAACTCGTGAAAGTGCCTGGCGTTCACCAGGTTGGGATGAATGTGTAGCCTACACAGTGCCTTTGATTAGAGAAATGCACAGCCGAATCCTCGTGCCAACTGAATTCTCTCCAACTCAATAGGCAACTGCTACCTTCAACCTTTTTAATATTTACGTCAAAACATTTGATGTTTTTTTCTAGTAAGAATATTGTTTAAAGTACTTTGTTATAATTCTGAATTTTTTTAACGTACTTATAGATGAAAGAGGATCTCTGTTTATTGCCAGTTAATTTACTTAAGCGCTTAAAACCCCCGTGAGACTATAGATACTTTTTGCTACTATTATATTCATGTGTGGCAGCTGTCTCACTCGAAAGTTACGTAATTAAATTATCTCTCTTCAGTGACATTTACCTACGAGGTAAAGGTCATTTTAACTTGTGCTTCCAGCTCACGCTACGATAGCAGCAGCAGTTATAAACAAATATTAGTAAAAAGACAGAGACCCGTTTCTGAATTTATGATTACAAAAAATACAGAACTGATTTATTGGATGTTGTTTTTAGTTAGAGGTCGAGAGACAGTGAGCCATGGCAATTAGATCTAAGACTGTCAGTGTCTATACATTTACTTTTAAAGCGAAATTATTTGTTCTGTAAATCTCTCTTTTGTCGATGAGTCTTAAAATATTTTAAATAAATTTAACCGTATAGGCTGTGTGAATTAGTCTCTGTTTGGAGTATGAAGGCAACTCCACTGCATTTTCGCTGCATGACCTCAATGTTGGAAT
Organism: Psococerastis gibbosa; assembly: GCA_963971405.1. Lineage (NCBI taxonomy): Eukaryota > Metazoa > Arthropoda > Insecta > Psocodea > Psocidae > Psococerastis > Psococerastis gibbosa. The sequence goes on along the minus strand of OZ020492.1, from coordinate 17,493,189 downwards.
TTTATGTGTCAACCGAAATACTGAGTTGGTCGATACAATTTCCTAATGAGTGATTAATTAAGTGAAAGCATGTCATCTGAGATTCAACTCCAGTTACCCTTGTGTGGGCCTCCTCCTTTCCTTGCTCTCTCTCTCTCTCTCTCCCTCCATTTCTTTATCATTCAGCACTTCCTCTGGTACAAGCCCCACTCTCCTGAGGTTGCCCCCAACATTTTTTCGGTATCTCTGCGGTAATTTTTATCTAGAGAATAAATGTACTTGTATTGACAAGTAACTTCAAAATTTAAAAATAATGTGATTTTTAAATAGTCCTTATTGAAGATTAATTCCTCGGAGTTCAAAACTTTGTAATATCAACAAACAGTCCTTCCATTCGTAACAACTACTTGTCGGATGCAATTAATTGTACAGTAAGCTTCGTACTTGGCAATTACCGATGCTGCTCACTTTATCACGTGTATTTCGAACGCACCTTTAGAGTGGTATTGATGTTTCCCCATATTAGCATAGTCTGCTCTCACCTAAAGTCCTTCAGATAGTTTACTACGTACCTTATAACCCTCATGCTCACTTCTAAAGTTGGTGACGTTTTTAATTGGTCTCTATGCTAGGATATAGTAAATATTAATTGTATAAGGTGTTATTAAATATTATAATCATGAAAAACGTTAACGTTAGTAGCCACTACAATTAGTACGGTATATAAAATTTTGAGTGATAGAGTGAGTGGATTTACTTTACTCCAGTATACCACGCCTTAATGTTTATTTACGCTTTTTAATATTAAGTACCAGGAGACCGAAGCTCAGTCAATCCCATTCTTTTCAGCAGTTATTTATTTAGTTTATAGTTAGCTAATTTCCTTCTATGTTTATGTCATTTAATGTACATTATTGTTAATCAGAAGTTTTCAATTTCTCTTTCAATGTCAAGTGTTTTATTTGCAGGGCTCGTTGTGGAAGAAGGCTTAATGATTAAACCACTCTATACCTACTACCCCATGGATGTTTGGACATTCTCTGATTGTTTTCGCATTGTTTTTGTACGAAAAAATGCACAGTACCTCCAGGTGTAACAATTGTCACAACTGGGCCTCATTTAATGCATTTAAATTACCTACATTTAGCTTACAATCCTTGTCCCCTAAACTGGGCAGTAGTAACGAGAAGTTTCGGGAAGTCTAGTCTAGGAAGGACTATGCACGATACGTCTAGAAATTTTTTCGTTCTTTCAAAGAAGTGTTCCTTATCTTAAACTGATGTTTTGTTTAGGTGTTAATTATGTGTCATGTATGTTATCGACTTTACAATTCATTGTTTATCAGGGTGGAATTCACTGCTGATGAACTGGTGGATTTTATGATTAAAATTTTAAAACAGATTCTTGTCTATCTAGTCTGTTTTCATTTACGCTCAGAAATTTTGGAAACTGGTGTTTCAAAAAAAAAATTGATTGTCTGTAAAGTCGGTGTGCGGACGATAGTTTAACGTGGCAACGTCTTAACGAAACATTGATGAAATGACTGCATACTTTTATGAATAAAAATGAATCATTTTTATTGAATTATCATTATTCTGTATGGATACAAAGAAAGAGTGAAATGAAATCTACAATTTAATTGACCCATAGGCTCGTCAGGTTTATTCGCCATTGGGAGGTTCTGCAAAGACAATGTTGATCATTTATTGTTAAATTTTTTACATTAATAAAGATAATGTTAATTCATAAGACATTGTTAATCTAAATTCAATAACTTGTAACTAATTTTAAAAACTGGCGTTTAGCTTTAAATATAATTTTGAATAAGTATTCATAGCAATAAACTGTAATCAAATATCTATCATCAATTCTATGAATCACCATAATTTTTAAGTCAATTGTAACATGTAACGCATAGGCCAATCGAGTGGAAGAGAGATAGATGCGGCGTAACGGGACAATCAGCGTAACGGACAATAAGTCATCATTTTTCGTGCATGCCGTCAGCGTTCATCGATTTATTAGACGTTGCCACGTCAAAAACCTTGTTTTTTTAGTCATTCATTTATTATGGGCACCAACTGAGCCATTTTGGTATCAGATACTCGACATTGGTGATCCATTAACCTATATATTAAAAACCGGACGCTTGAATTCTTATGGTCTTATCTTCGAAAATTTTTCAGCTTCAAGGACAACGCTAGGAAGGTGGTGTTAATACTTTCAAACAATCTGTCAAAAACATTGCACAAACCCAGTACAAAAGCAGTTAGTACTTGTAACTACAGTTAATCAATTTCCCTTTATTTGTTGAACATGGCATTCAGAGTGATTGTACATACAACTGTTGATGTAAAAATGTTGCATTTAAGATATGTTCGATCTATTTTTTTACTGTCTGAGAAAGTCAATTGTTCGATGTTTACAATAAATATGTTCTCTGGGTCATTGTGTGTAATTTTTAATCGACGCATTAAATTTGTGTTGTTCAAACCAATTATTCACTCGAAATAAGGACCACATACTGCCTAGAGGAGTCTCCCCTAGAGAGCCCATTCATTGAACGTCGAAGCATATTCATTTACCGGTCACAAGTCTGGTGCAACCACCGGACGGAATTGTAACAGAGCATTCATAACCGTATATAATCTAAAAATGAACCACCTCTTAATGCTGTTGCGTTGCGGTGCCTTTGAAATAAGGCTTAGTTTAATGACAAATGATGGCCTGTATACACCTAAAGGCTCATGCAATACAATTACAAGAACCACGGCTTCGTTTCTATCAAAAATTAGGGCTAGAGATCCCATTAGGTATTTAAGAACAGTCTTACAAGCTACCGGTACATGGCAAAATACAGGCGGACGATGTTAAAGCTCTTCAAGGTGGAGTAGCAGTCTTCGACCAGCGGCTCTGTAACTGGAGAGGAAAATGTCTTGATAGCATTTATGGATTTCAGATCTTCCGGTAGATTATTACAACGTCTTGTCAGTTGTATTGTAGGTAAGTTCAAAGTTCAAAACAGGTTAGCCATTGTTAACTGAGATATATATAAATACCTAACAATCCCAGTTTTAGGCTTCGTCAAGTAGGATGCACCTAACATAAGCAAACAAAAAAACAATTAATTGGCAAGTTAGTGGATTAGTAAGTTAGTATTTTAGCCAGGCTTGCCTCTCAAAAAATTCTCCTACGGAGTACGGACAAGTATCCAACAGTTGCTTCCTGAGCGCATTTCTGAAAGCTTTACCTTCCAAGGCTCTCATGCTGGGCGGTAAACAGTTATAAAGCCTGGCCCTCATTACTTCGGGAGACTTTAACGACGGCATGGCTCCCTACGCAACCCTGAACTTCGGCGCGGAAAACATCGTGATTGGAGATTCCCTAATAAAGGGTTCTTGGCATAGTCTTAGTAAAAGCTTCACGGCAGTAAATTGCCTCCCTGGGCTGACGGCTGGCCAGCTAGTAAAGCTAACCAGTGGGCATGAAGTACAACCGCATGTCAAAAAGTTACTAATTCACGTAGGAACAAATGACATTGTTTCTGAACCGTCAGCCGACTATGTTATTGGCGATGATATTTGGCAAGTTGTTGACAATGCTAGGGCAATTACCGTACACCAAATGCCCGCATAGTACTTCATAAACATTCGGTAAGCATAGGGCTACGATTACGAATTTTAACTTGGCTATAGAATGGGTCACCAAGAGGCTGGGCTTAGGGTTTATCAACATGAATGAGAGACACAATGTATATGAAATACTGAAAAAAGACGGTCATCACCTGACCGGGCAGGGCAAGAAACTACTCGGCCAGTTTTTTAGGAAAACTCTCTGTATATGGAGCTAAAAAACACGACCAGTGAAATTCACATTTATGCACCAAAATATCCAAAGTATTAGAAACAAAAAGAACTTGCTAGGAATGTTCCTGGACGAGGAAGAAATAGATGTAGTTTGTTTGAGTGAACACCATTTAACTCCGGTTGAAAGTTTGAATTTGACCTGATAATGGATATACGCTAGCAGACGAAACCGTGCCGTGGGCCATGGCGGAGGCCGGAGTGTGATGTATGTTTCTAAAATCGGACCTTAAATATAAAAATAGGAAATATATTGCTTCACTAAGACGTATAGAATGCGATGCCGAAGATAATATTATGCTTCCTTTGCGTCGTCATGTAAAGGTGCAAGCCCAAAGCCAGAGCCCATGTATTATATAACTTAGGTACCCTTCTCTTTGGACAGACTTATGACCATGCAGTAGAAGTTATTATACTTATTACCTGTAGCCTGGCTGTATACCAGACAATGTTTAGCGTAGATTAAGAAGAAAATTGACCCGACATAGTCCACAGTAATTTTTAACAAGATGCATGCAAACTAGCTTATTTTCGACAAGAATTGGTTTTTTTTCATGTAGATTTCCAAAGCGCATCCCATTGGTTCTTGGGTTTCAATTGTAAAATGCAGTCTACAGTAATAGAGAATTATTTTTTCCCCATTGCTCGCATCCTTCAATTTGTAGTTAGAGAAGTAAAGTAACAAATGTAGAAATAAAAAGAACTGAAATAATTTAAAAGACGCGCCTCTTACCACAGAGATAAGCCAGCTTCTTTTGGAAAAACAAAATTTGTAAAAAATCTTCTATAGAACAATTCTTAGCCAATAAATATATTGAAAATGTTAAATAATATTTTATTTATATAATTATTATTACGTTTAAGAAGTCATATTGAAAAAAAGATGACTTTAAATTACTTAAAGTTGCGTTTTTGGTTGTTTTAGCTATTAGTTCAGTATTCATCCGCAAGGGGCGACGGCAGTGATCGATAATTTTTAATGTTGGCTTTATAGTGATTTTTCATTAATTATAATGTCACAAATTTCAATTTTAGTGAATAATATTGATTAGTTAAAAGGGGGAATTTTCACGGATATGTGACAGTGATTGGTGCGTTTTGTTGCAACCCGTTGCTTTTTTGACACATCCGTGCTACCTTTGCACGATCAACATGGTTAGGGTTTAGCAATGGCGCCTGGCCTACCAACAGACAGGTATTCATCGACGATGGATTCGTCTAAGCCACAACCTTCCACATCTGAAGGCGCCTCCTCGTTATCAACGAGCAAGGTAAGTCCTGTTAGCATCTTTTAAAACGCAAATCATTGCTGTGTTTGTACGGACACGCCTGTTGCATATGTGAAACCGGTTGGCTCAGGCTTCATTTTGCAAAATAAAAGTTAACTGCCCTTTGCATACCTTACCGCACCCCTTCACATTTGTGCGAGGTGCCCAGTGTATCATAACACGACGTGTTTTCTTATTACCTGACTGATAAGTGGGCAACTTACAAATCTACAACATCCACAAGTTCAAACTTATGTATCAGTCCCTATGAAAATTCATTTAGGTAAAGGTTCAGTTTAGCTACCCCGCTGTATCAAATGTCGAATGAAAATGCTTTTAATATGGAAGGAAAACATCCCGTTTGCAAGGGATTTCATATTTTAAGCAAGGGTTGTCTTATTTACATGCCTCTGACAATGCTCCTTCCATAAAAAAAATTTATGAGCAATTTGTCCCTATGGGCTACCTGCCCATGCAAAAATTCGAACTAAATTCGGCTCTAACTCAAAAACTATACTTTTCCGACTTTTAATTCTTTCGGAAATGGGTTTCTTTAAAGCTAAATCAACGATATAGAACCAAATTTTGTGAGTTTATGAGGGGTAGCTAAACTGAACCTTTACCTTCATTTTTTACCCTTAGTGTGGTTAATTCTTGGAGTTGAACAGAATAGAATATCTCTGTATTGAGTCATAATATGAAACAATAGGCGTTCTAAAACCTAAGACACAATAACAATAAGTCATTAAATTAATAAATAAATGAAGCACTTAAAAACAGCCTAGAGCAATATATCTATAGAATCATGAAAAGAACACCAGCTGTCTAGTTCCACATAATGTCCTCCACATATAAGCGTTGGTCTACGAGGTGCCTCTTTAGCTTACTTCTAAAAGCTGTCATTTCTTCCACCTCCCTAATGTTCCTAGGCAGCCCTTGTAAGTATCTAGTCCCTGCATAGGCTGGTTTACCCACATACCTACTGGTTCCATGCTTAGGGATCACTAGATCATCCCTACCCCTAGTACCATAGGCATGAGTGTCACCCAGCCTAGGCAAGGTGCCATACACCTTCTTTACATAGGTGCACACCTCCAGAACATAGAGAGATGGTATCGTTAGAATGCCCAGACTTTTGAAATGTGGACGACATGATGCGACCCTAGACAGACCACCACAGAGATATCGAATCGCCCTCTTCTGAAGCTTAAAAATTCTCTCAAGGTTGTATTTAGAGCTTGCTCCCCAGATGACGATTCCATATGCTGTATGACTTTGAACCAGGGAGTAGTAAATTGATAGTGCTGTGTGGTTATCTGATATTCTTTTCATGTTCCTCAGTACAAACAGTCCTGAACATACTTTGCTGGCCACAGTATCAACGTGGTCAGTCCACGTAAGTTCACAGCCAACGAGCATGCCCAAAAACTTTGCACTATCCTCCATTTCTACCTTGCAGTCGGAAATGATCAGACTTGGTTCAAAATTTATTTCCTTGTGTATGGGTTTGAATAGCATTATGAGCGCACAAAACCCTCTAATGCTATATAATGGTTAATTAGTATGTGCGGAACACAACTTTCTACGTCAATAAACAACGATGCAATGCAAAACAATTGAATAATATCTTGACAAGGTAACAAATTAGTTTATAATTTTATTATCTATACCTATATTTCAACTTAACACAAAAATAGGGCTGCATTTTTGATAATGCAGGTACAACGAAACAAAAGTAAATAGAAGTAATAGTATAGTCACCATATTAAAATTAAAAAAAAAAAAAAAAAAAAAAACAGTACACAAAGCCATTCTATCCAGTGTAAATTTGTTCGACTGTGTTCCTCATAGCACTACTATGAAAACTATGAACTGATTTAGATCCTATCTCCAGAACTGAATCCGTTACCCTTGTTCTGCTGTACATTGTTCAATTTTAGGCCCCGTCCTTATCATTCTTCTTACAAAGAACCGGTACGGGAGAACCCGCACAATGCTTTCCTATTTATTAATTAGTATAGGTACCGCGTTAGATAATATTAGTTATTGCTGTTGATAATAACATGGAATGCTAATGATTGCCAATAATCCATCGATCACAGTACAATACAATACAATATATATTTCCTTTAAATCATACAATACATGTAAAGTATAAGATAAAATCGTCAGAGTATTGCCAAAATCAGGTAGTTCTGTCATTGTCGTTGTGCTAGTGCCTCAGTGACAGTGTAGAAAGCTTTCTGTAAGAGATGGTTCCTAAGCAATTTAGGGAAGTTAGAAGCATTTCTCACCGCTCTCAGTTCAATCGGGAGTTTTCTAAGGTAGGCGAAACCTTGTAGTATAGGATCCAGTCGCTCACACTTGGCTGTGCGTGGCGCTGGCCTTACAAGGTCAGTGGTACCTATAAAAACCGTGCAATTAACTGTTCCGCATAATTTTAACCAAAAGCACTCCTGAAACGACCAACTTGTCGATCTTCTTGATTTCAGCCGGGAGTTAATTATCACGACTAATTCCAAAGTCAAACATGGAATTTTTATGTTCTAAAATGAAGTTATCAGCATTCCATGTTCCATGGTAAATGATTGTCCTAGGGTAAAACTTCAGTTGCCTCGACTTTGCCTATCCCAAAGCACTGAATTTAACGATTGGATGATTGCATAGTCAAGAACGGGCAGACCAATTTATTATAAAACACAGTAATAATGACAGGACATGAATTATCCACATTTTCTTCAAAATAAAACTGCCTGGGACAGCAACGTTTTGTTACTTTATTCATCACCTAAAACTAACCTGAAACCTGAAATTAAAAAGTTTCGATAGGAAGCATCAGCAGAAATATTATTTTTTATTTATTTCCCCCGGAAATTTTATTTTTTATTTTTTATCTTTTATTTTTTGGCCCCTAGAACCAGGGCAAGCTACCTATTGTGGTTTGTTTGCATAATTAATAACCATTGAGTAGAGTCTATAGTTGTAAATATCTTGGTGTCACAATTGATATCAGAATGAGCTGGGAAGATCATATAAGTGCGACTGTGAATAGGCTTAAAAAAGTTCTACATGTATTTAGAAGACTAAGAAACATTGCAAACAAGGATGTAATGCGTATGATTTTTTTATGCCTTGGCCATTTCAATTGTCCAATATGCACTAGCTGCTTGGGGAGGAACGTATGATACTAGTTTGAATATAATTAATGTAGCGCTAAATAATATCCTTCATAGCCTTACTACTTCTCGGCAGTCTCACAATACAAACTTCTCAATGTTCCGACTCTTTTCGATATCTATAAAGCAACTATACTCAAAGCAGTAAATGATCTTAAAATAAGAGTTGACCAACATCATTCGTTACATAACTACCCTACAAGAAATCCTCAGATCAGACTTCCATTCATTACTTAAGCTCTCACCTCCCACTCACCCCAATACAAAGCAGCAATGTTCCTTTTCCGATGTTAATCAATTCACTCAAATCCAAATATCAGGAAATATATCATGTAAATATTTTTATTAACTATTTATCTATTTGTATTAATAAATGTTCTCCTTTTTTGAATAGCATATAGCTATCCATTTGAGGCACACATGTTATTGTTATTGAATTGAATAATTTAGTCTAGTATGGTATGTTCCCTCCACAAGCACATTCTTAGGAGCATTTGGGGTGGTTGATGTGTATCTTGTACTTTTGAGAGCGTGGCGGGGGGAGTGAGTCTGTTTGTTAACTTGAGGCACCCTAAGGGCAGACTCTTTCACCTCGGGGAAAGGGGAGTTGACTAACAGGGTGGACCTCCTGATTATAGTGGATTCCGAACCACTTGGGGAACATGATAAAGTCACACGATTAAATCGGAGGTGACCAGGACTCGACTTATACTGCCTAAGCGAGTTATCATGTCCCACCAGGTTCCCCTGCCAACGCTGTGCATTGTGAAAACAATTATTTAGCCGTTTTTTGAAGTTTTACAAGGGTAAAACCCCCCCTAAATTGAGTCAGCTCAGAATAAAAATAAAACACAAGCCATGATTTTTGTGAATCTAGTACATGCCAAATTTAATCCACAGAATAGTTTGTCCACAAATCGACGAACAGACGCAGACATTTCGTAAAAAAACACTTTTTTGGGCTCTTGGTATCTAAAAACGTGTAAATCTATTGAAATCATTTCGAACATCAGAAAGATTGCCTTATAATAATATTCATTACGTATAAATAGGAAACCAATGACATGCCGGGCGATCAATACTTCTCAATGGTATGTACGCTGACAATGTCACGATCGTTGTCAAGCACCCAGATCACTCATTAACCAATCAACTAATCGTAAATGAGCAATAAATAAAGTAGTGGATGCAGGCCAACATCTTCAAGACATTTTGAGTAGTGGTACGGACACTGACTTTCACCCTAAAGGTTGTTGGTTCGTGTACACTTCCTACATTATCTGGCCATGCTGCGGATGGCATGCAAAGCAAACGGTCCCGGGCCTGCCTAAATGAGTGTAAGAGAGGGCTTTATAGCCATAACTCCGCTAGGTTGGCTTAGTAATACAACAAAAAGTCCTTATTTATTGCTTTCCAATTTATACGTAGTATAAGGAAAGCTTTGTGATGGTCGAAATTTTCGATTCCGAGATTTCAACGGATTTACACGTTTTGAGGTCCCAGGAACCCAAAAAATTGGTTTTTACAAAATGTCTGTCTGTCGGTCTGTCGGTCGGTCTGTCTGTTCGTCGATTTCCGGGCAAACTACTCAGTGGATTTGAGTGAAATTTGGCATGTAGGTTCACAAAAATCATGCCTCGGGACCATTTTATTTTTTTGGGCTAACTCAATTTGGGGGGGGGGGGGGGGTTTTATTTTCAAAAAACTCCAAAAAAACGTCTAAAAAAATTATTTCTCAAAAACGGCTCCAACGATTTCTTTTAAACTCTCGTAGATTGTAGTCGTTATTAATGTTGACAAAATGCGGGGGGTCGCTTGCCCCTTGATAGTTTGCTTCTGGGGGTAAAAAAAAAAAAATAACTAAATTTTAATGAAAAAATGACTAAAAAATGCGAAACCTTTCTATCGATGATTTCTACCTTCAAGCATGTTTTAGGTGTTAAATTGAGTAACGAAACCGGATAGGTTGCTTTCCCAAAAAAATATTTGGTTTTGCCCAAAAAATTAGTTTTTGAAAAAAATGATAGAAAATTCGCGCTCAAATGCATTGCATGCCCTGCCATTATTGCTGTGTGGTAAGGTGACGTCAGGTGGACAACCCCCCCCCCCCCCCCCGAGATATCGGAAATTTAACCATAGGAAAAATATTTGCCATAAAATTACTAATTTTCTCTATCTAATAATTTTGATAAATTGGAAAGCATGTTCGAGTGAACTCGGACCGGTTCTTTATCTTTACTGTAAACTTTCACTGTAAATTTTACTGGATAATTGCAAGAAATAAGATAAATTAATATCATGTTATTAAGCTTTGTTGATTGTCAAAGGGGAAATTAGAAAAAACTGCTGTTGCAAACAGTTGTACGAAAGGCAACGGTGATAGAGCTTTATCTTCCTTAAGGCAATTACGTCGAATAAAGACGGCGACAGGGAGCGGTTTTCATCCGATATTGCGCATTACCTAAACAGAGGCAATTTAGACGATATGACTAGGGTAAAATCGACTAGAACATCCTTGGACATTTTTCTTCTGGAGTTTCAATCTGTCGATTGGTTTGCAGCGACTTTTTAAGTCACCTTCTCCACTCTTGTCTATCTTGTGCAGTTCTTTTTAGCGCATCCTAGGTCCTTCCTGATGTCATCCAGGTACTCTTTCCTCCGTTCTGGTTCTGGTTCCTTCGACCGTACCCTCAATGATGTTCTTGAAGAGTCCTTCATGTCTCAGAATAGGCTCCATCCATTTGCCTCTTCTTATTGAAATGGCGGTAATAATAGATATTTCTTCTTTTTATTATATAATCATGGTCATATCAATCATGATATTTTCTTGAATCTTCTATAGCACCCCATCTCAAACGCTTCTAGCTTTTTGTTCTGTTCATAAATGCACTATGTTTCACTTCCGTACAAGAACACACAGCTGACTGCTAACTCCCATATAGCATAGTGATCAAAAAAGGAAACCCTACTAAGAAGTACGTAAACAAGTTTCAGTTGAACAAATTTCGTTGGCTGGAACTAAGGCTTTATTGCAAGTTCTGTGTCTTCGCCTGCATAATCTACAGATTTTGCGTCAAAAATGCGTAAAATCCCACTATTTCGTTCCCATATTTAAGCAAAATTAACCCCGGGGGAGACCTGCGAATCCCCTGTTTTGAGGGATTTCAATAAGTCGTAACATAAAAAAAATAAACTTGACTGAAGTAAAATAGCGTAAACCCCCACTATTTCGAGTATATATTTTCCCTGGGGAGACTCCAGGACCCCTTGTTTTCAGTTATCTAAATCTTCGTCTGTAGAAAAATTAAATTGTGGTGGCCCCTCCCAAAAATATGGCTGTGCCCACCCCTGACCGTGACAATGACGTTCGGCCTAAGGGGAACCTGAGTGGCGCTGCGTGAGCGGAGACTATGGTACTTCTGGATTGAGAATTACAATACAATAGGCTTTTGTAAAACTAAAAATGTACCAAATTATTTAATAAACTTGATTCAGAAACTAGGATCTTAAGAGTGTACAGCCCGTAGGACATCGGCAGCCCGACATTTTTTTATTTATTTTTTATTTAATTAACTAAGCAAGTTATTTAAGATTTGGCTCATTTAAGTTGCAGAAGACTACTTCATGCATCATATAATAAAGTATTTTTAATTTTCGAAACTGTAGTTTTTTTCATAAACACGATTTTACGCGAAAAGTTATTGTTTATAATATATTATCGTGTTTATGAAAAAACTACAATTTCGAAAATTGAAAATACCTTATTATATGATACATGAAGTAGTCTTCTTCAACTTAAATGAGCCAAATCTTTAATAACTTGCTCAGTTAATTAAATAAAAAATAAAAAATATTAAATTTCGGGCTGCTTTCCTACGGGCTGTACACTCGTAAGCAGGAGGCTTTTAAATAAACTTGTCAAAGAACTGTTCCTCAATAAATCAAGAATAGAAAATTTAATGATTTTAAAATATTTATTTTTAGTAGGAACTGAATGTGTTTATTAATGTTTGTTATCTATCATATAATATGCTACAAACTGTCTTGACAGTGCATTTCACTTTGTAAAGTTATATACTCGTAAATGCGGACATTATTGAACATATTGTCTTATCTTCTGTTGCTAGGATATATCACTTAAAAAAAAACTCCTTTCAATACCCATTAGGTCTTCTTTGCTCAGAAATAGTCGCTATTTTCTTTGTTTGCTTTGCGATGGTGGAAATTTTAAATTTTGCGATTTTAATGTATTCACACGTTTTGAAATCCTAGGAACCCAAAAAAATGTTTGTTTTTTGTCCATTTGTGAGCGAACTACTATACCGTGGATTTCGATGAAATTTGGCCTGTAGGTTCCCGAAAATCATATCTCCGGGAAAAAAAATTATAATTTGGGCTAACTCAATTTAGGGATAGTTTACCTTCCAAAAATTAAAAAAAGACAGCTAAACTTTTCTTTCTCAAAAACAGCTCAAACGATTTTTTTAAATTCACAAATAACACTATTTTCATTCACATATTACTCGTTATTAAGGTCAACAAAACCCAAACAGGTTGCTTGCCTCTTGATAGTTTGATTCTGGGAGCAAAATAAATAAAAAGTCATTCAATGTTCATGAAAAATAACTAAAAAATTATTTTTCTGCGGAACCTTTCTGTTGATGCTTTCTAACTTCTGATATGTTTTAGGTGTTCCATAGTGTAACGCTTTCCCCAGAAACTTTTTGGTTTTGAATAACAATTTATTTGCATTGAAGAAATTATGGACAATTCATGCCCCAGTAGATTGCATTTCTTGCCATTATTACTGTCTTGTGTTAAAATAGTCTGATCGTTCTTGCCAATGGAATCGCACGAACGATCAATTCAGTGTTCTGTGTTAGGGAACGTTGTAGCAGCCGAAATTTAACCCTAGGACAATTATTTACCTTGTAACTACTCATATTGTTATTATTATTATTATTATTATTATTTAATTATTAAATCTACTTCGGTACCTTTACTAAGTGATAAATAGGAAAGCGTGCATAGGTTCGCTTGTACCGGTTCTTTTTAATTTTTAATTTCTAGTGTGTTAAGAAATGCCACTGTGGGGCCTTTTGTAGAGGCCATTGCCTAATCGACCCTATAGTCAGTCCGGCACAGAATCCACCTAAAAAGATGGCAGTAAGTTGCTGGAAGTTTGAAAATTACAAATTAAAAAAAAAACTGAGTGATAATTAAAACTCAGTTATAATGGAATAGAATGGTTTTTCTGCCACAGAAAAGCAAAATAAAAATGGGTTTGAACTTCTTAGCTATCAATCTTTTTGAAACTCATTCACACTCACTATAGATGTCCCTTGTTACTTTATTCATTTTCGCAATTTTTTAACAATATTCAATGTTTAAACCAGTATTTCTATCCAGTTCATAAAATCAGTACAAAACCAGTACAGTTGGTAAACGAGTGCAATAGATAAAAAACCAGTACTGAACTGGGTAAACCAGGACGTCTGGTAACCTATGTTACCTAAGTTGAAGTGCAAGTGTTAAACAATATTTTGTTAACCTAATATGTATCTCAAATTGATTTTGTTCAGTCACCATACTCCAGCAATATTGTTAAGACAATAAAATACAAATATTAGAGTCCCTGACCAGCCAGAGTCAGATTGACCGTGTCACAATTAAATTAATATTTAATTTAATAAATTTAATAATAATTAATTGCAAGTAAAAATATAATAAATTGTAAATATAGCCACCCGAGAGGGTTTTGTAAACCTTTGTGGTTATGCTTATTTTAATTATAGTTCTTAATTACACATTTTCACGTATTGCAATGTTTTAATACATATCCTGAATATCCCTAATTCATGACGATTGACGAGTGTTGAATAGTATTTGCTAGTGAAAATTTCCACCCTGCCACTATTCCTACAAATGGTGTATAATATATAATATATATAATATCTGATCTGCATATCCCTATAAGGGGAATTCATGGAGAAAGGTAAATAGTTTTTGCTGACGAAAAATTTCGAGATGAGTTTGCTTTATCGACCGCTCTGCTGCAATATTCAAAAGGAAATAAAATGTTTACTTGCTCTATATCTTTAAAATTCAGCTCGAAATATCATGTTTCCATGGCTTAACATACTTCACCACTTTTTAGGGGTGAAAACTGTTAAAGTTATTGTGTTGGTTGAAATAATATGTGACCGTTATTATTTTGTAACGTATAATTTGTTATTATATACACCAACCCTTTTGACTTTTGACAGTAAAAGGTATTTTACAACACTAGGACGGAGCAACACTGACCAAGTGACAATTCACAAAGGTCTAAAGTTAACGGTCTTATTATTATGACACGTATCCTTTACTGCGCACACCAACAACTCGCGCGTTTATTTAAACAGAGGCAAAGTACTTGGATTAATACTTACATACCAACGTACTTCTAACAAAAACTCATTACCCCCTTAATATTCTTTTTTATAGAGTTGGAAGATAATAATCTTTATTTTCCTTGCCCAGTATTCCCTGGACAAGGAGCATATATTCACAAAATACAATACATAATAATACCGTGATGCCCGCATCCCCAAGCTAGCGCTTCTTCTTCTTTCTTTCTTTCTTTTCCTTGTCCAGTATTCCCTGGACAAGGAGCATATAATACAAAAATACAATACATAATAATTCCATCCCGCATCCCCAAGCTAGCGCTTCTTCTTTCTTCTTTCGTTTCCCTGTCCAGTATCCCTTGGACAAGGAGCATATATTTACAAAATACAATAACTTACATAATAATACCATAATATTATAATAATAAGTTACATAATAATAACATCCCGCATCCCCAAGCTAGCGCTTATTTGGGACATAAGACTCATACAGCTTAATAATAATAATAATAATAATGCGTGTATTTATCAAAAAAACATTACAATTTTTACTAAATACGGAGCCACAAAGCCAAAATGGCGCGTTGGGATCACCACACAATCTACTGTAGTAGATTATTTATTTGTTCGTCACACTAATATTACTTTTATACTGTGCCTGTGAGTAGACTTATAATATAGTTCTTAATGATAGGCGAGGTAATATTTTCATGGTATGGAATAAAAGATCCATTCATTCATTCATTCAATATTAATCTCAATATTATGGACCCATCATTGCCACCATCCACTATACAATTAAACCGTTAATTACTAAATAATCATAATAATCAATAATTTAATCATCTCACATATTTACAGAGGAGGGGACATTAGAAACCTGAGAACTGCCCCACCAGTCTCTATTGTTTTACTATTTATATTAGGACCATTATGGGTATTCACTATTCGGTATTTAGCATGCTAAACCTTGTTAAATATGTTAAATCGAGAATGCCATTCACGATCGGAAATGGAAAATTATTGAACACGGCACGGAACCCCAGGGTTCGCTAAATTCATCATAAATGTTAAATGTTAACGTAAATTTGCGTAAACAGCCTGGTGGCCGCGGCCATTTTTATTTTATTATATATTTCTAAATTGGTTATCAGTGGATATTAAGAGTGTGAGCGGTTAAACTTAATTATTTATTTATATTAGGCTATCTTAAATCTTGTCTTATATGTTATTATTTATTTACATTTTATGGGAAATACTTTGCGGATTTTTAATTTTAGCAGGACTATCTTATAAAGATGTTTATATTTCCGAGTTTCAAATTTTAAACACCATAAAGTGAATACCCCTATTATCGTAAACTTTTGGCTGTTCATGCATCAATATCGTACGTTATCATATAACAACAATTAGAGGTAATGAGTTCCTAGTATGTTTGTTGAAGGTAGGGGAATTAGAAAAAAAAAATACAGGAAAATTCGAACCCGAGCCTTCACCTTGCCGGAGTGGTATGCTGACCACTGCACCAAATGCCGCCTAAGTCTCCACGTCTTGTACTTAAGACTCTCTAGTCTAGTGACTGTCTGTTTTCGTCTTCTTTCTCTAACTCTATATTCATCTTATGGATCATCTCATCTGCCGTTTGAGCGTATAGACAATTAATGAGCCACCTTAATTTTGGTACAGTACTTTGAACCTTTTCCGTTTTTATCCTCAAATCTGCAGATTGGGACTGCGGTTCTTAACAATTGGTCAGCTTGCGTGTTGCTTGCTTTCTTAACAGTATTGTTGGAGAATGCCGACTGAACAAAATCAATTTGAAATACATACTAGGTTAACAAAATACTATTTGATACTTGCAAACCTAACCAATACCAAAGTCCCCCTCTTCTTACGGTGTTTTTTTTTTTTTTTACCTTCGTGGGGCCTACTCGTTTGAGTTCCTATAAGCGTCGACCTAGAAGGTCTTTTGCTTCCACGTTTGCCGTCTACGCCCATCTTATAACACCAGTCTTTTTGATAAATTCTAGTGTTTTTGTGATGGGATTAGATCGGATGGTTTCCTCTTCAGACCTAGGGTGGCCAAGAGTTTGGTATCGAGTTTTTCCCAGCGCTTCACATTCAAAGAGAATGTGTTCAGCTGTTTCTTCTTCAACTTCACACAGTCTGCATCTACTGTCGTTTTTCACGCCAACCCTATGCATGTGTTTGTTGAAGTGGCCGTGGCCCGTAAGCGTGCCAACCACCCTTCTAGCTTGCTCTCTACTTAAAGAGAGAAGCTGATCGGTGAGCTTTTTACTAGGACCCGGAATAACCTTCTTAGCAAATCTGCTTTCCGGGACTTTCTTCCATTCCTCTGCAGTTTTTCTCTGCACCCATTTTTGTACAGAAGTACGGGCCTGGCAATAAGCCATCCCATACTTAGGTTCTGCACCAATGAATGGCGTTTCTGCACCTTTTCGAGCCAGCTCGTCGGCTCTTTCATTCCCATCAAAGTTCGAGTGAGCCGGGACCCAAATCAGCGAGACTGAGTTTTCCCGACACACCTTTATTAGGAGGTTGATGCAGTGCCACACCATTTTTGATGTGATCTTTATAGCCTCCACAGCCTTAATCGCTGCCTGCGAGTCTGTATAGATAATAATGGTTTTGCCCTTGCTTTCCATTTCCATACACTCCTCTAGGCATTTTATAATGGCCCCTACCTCAGCCTGAAAGACTGTAGCATATTTGCCGAGGCTTAGGACTATGGATTTGTCTACAGTTTCCCCATAGACTCCTCCTCCAGCCCCATTTTCCATTTTCGACCCATCTGTATACCAGACTAGGTCATTGTCCCCTGTTTGATGTTCTTCAGCATTCCATTCTTTTCTAGCTGGAATTCTAGTGTTAAAAGCGTGTCTTCCGATATGCTTTTAGTAATATTGGAGTGGCCTGACCTTTTGCTTCTCCAGCAGCCTTCCAGCTCCAATCTATAGGCGCCCATCCTGGCCTGTGCTTCAATGAAGACTCCCAGGGTTGGCAGGTTCAATAAAGTATTCAGGACATTTGATCAACAATCAAAATCAATTTGAAATACATACTAGGTTAACAAAATACTATTTGATACTTGCAAACCTAACCAATACCAAAGTCCCCCTCTTCTTACGGTGTTAGGTACAATACTTAGCTTAACCGGGAACTCAACTGGACACTCCATGCATAACACAGGGACCAGACAACTCTCTTCTTACAAGGAAGCCACATACTAAGCTTACCTCTAAACTGGTCATCTGACATTTGTTTTCTAGCATCCGATGTTCTTTACTATTCTATGTTCAACCCCTACCGGCTACCAGTTGAATTCTATTGAGTCATGGAATTCCTGACCATGTGGCTTTAAGTCAGGGATTTTCACTCCATTTTGGGTCATTTGTTCCTTTAAAATTGCAAAAACGCTCTTCTATAACCGTCAACCAAAATGGTGTTCTTTACTAAGGGAGTTTTATTTCAAATGCATCTTATAAATCTTCGACGGGACCAGACAGTCTTCATTTTTGTTACTTGTGAAGTGAGTCATCTATAAAATGTGCACCCTGTTTGAGGTACCCAAAATCCTATCAAAAAAAGACCTAGCCTTTACATTCAATCTTTTACGTAGTAGGAACTGAAAAAAACTCAGTAGTAAAACTAACCCGGACGCTTGTAAACAAATAGGTAGGCTTCATGTTGGTTTTTAAAATTATTAACCAACTATTTTTTAAAATAGCACATGTAACAATAAACAGCAAATTGAAAATTACCTTTTTGTTTCAATTTATCATTATTAGGGGTAAGCTATGCTTATCTGGCATTGAACCCAAGGGTAATTAAGAATGACTTATTCGTGTGTTCGTGCTACGCCTGCAGGTGAAATTTTCTTATCAACCGAATTTTAAGATATGACTTGAAAATTGAAAAAAATACTAAAATAACGTAAGTCCATTCAAGATTCGAGGGCGATGTTGGAACTGAGTTCCAAAGAGGTCTAATTTGCTGTTAGTTCGATCTATTGGGTGTGCGTGCCTGCACTTAAATGGATGTGGTACCTTTTTACGGCCAGACGTGCAGATAGAAATAGTTTATCCAAAGCACCGCCATTAACTTAACAACCATTAACTTATCCGCCATTACTTGTTAAAAGTCCGACGCACGTCCTATCATTGAAAATTGTTTGGCTATTCAAATCGGATAACTCTCGCCAACAGACGTCCGCCCCAATATAGTATCTTTTGTAAGTCATGGACAAGATTCATGGTGTCTCCCTTTTTAATTATTAGGCAAGATAATAGTTGTAATTCAAATGATGACAATCCTAATCGTTAAGCTTGCCAAAACATAAGAAAGAAAGAAAGAAAATTGTCTTTATTTTCCATATGGTCGAATTTTGGGCCTTTCGACCCCACTCGTACAATCAGCCCATTATTAATTATACAATGTTTTACAATAAAAAAAATACAAATTTAACTGAATTAAAAAAAAAGGTGAATATAAAAAAATTGAACTAAAACTAAAAAACTAAAACTAAAACAGACCATTTACACACCATTTATACACCATACATACCCATAAAATATGTTGTGCATTCCATTGAAATCGAGGCTGAAATATTTGAGGAGGCTGTTTACAAACATGGCCAACTCCAAGTTGTAGAATTTTTCTGGAGAGTGGATTTTCTGTTGAAAATTGCATTAAGTTTATAGCTAACCCTAGACTTCTCAGCACTTCTGTGCGCAATCTGGCTGCTTTTGTCACTATATTTTACAACGTGCAGGTGGACATTAACATTTTCTGCAAGGTCGGATCAAAACCCCATTTTGTAAAAAAATGGAGTTGGCCACGTTTGTAACCAAGCTCCTCATTTCTAGAATAATATAATCAGAATCTGTCCTGTGCTTTATATACGCGGGTCAATATTCACTAGATTGGAACGGCGTGGCGTCTATTGGAAATGCCCCCTCCCCCAATTCGCAAAATTCTGTTGCACGGCGGCGGCGGCGGCTCCCTTCCCCGGAGCCCGGATTGCAGTGTTCGTTTTTCGGGTCTTTAAAGCGACAACTGGACACCCCTTACTATCAGTTTTTTCACTCACAACTTCCGCAGGAAATATCCTTCGTAAGACTACCCTTTAGATAGTGGTAGAAAGAAATGTCCCTCTACATTTTCAAGTATATTATGTGGCCGTCACTAAAAGCCGCGCTCACCACGGTAATAAATAATTGTTTTCGTGAGAATTACTTGTTTGTTTGTTTGTTTTCTAACGCCTGCTTTCCGCACTTCTACTTTAAAGTCAGCCTGTCGGGGGGAATGAGTCTGTTAACTTGGGGCACCCTTAAGGCGGACTCCTTCACCTCAGAAGGGGAGTTGACTGACCACATGGGGAACATAGTAAAATCACGAAAACTTAAATGCTGGCCTGCATCCTTGTTACTGCGCATGTGTCAGGACTTCGTGCAATTGGCTCTACCCCTCCAGCGAGGAAGGTGTACAATTTACAAGTTCCAGAATTTTAAAATATAGCCTAAAAGTAAAACCTCCAGCACTCATTTTTATCAATAGCTTTTCTTGGTCCTTAAACGTAATTATAAGCCTAAATGCAACCAGTATGTACTGGATTTTGATCATAGCATACCTACCTATAGGTTTTACTTTTAGGCTATATTTTTAAATTCTGGAACTTTGACTTTATCAAAATTAATGTTTAATTGTTAGGTATTATTAATTATGACAGCTCACTTAACTAGTTACTGTTTTGACTGTTTTCCATGACGAAATCGAGAATCTACTGAATTGTATTATATGTCGTGCCTTATGGTTGGAAATGGTGTCGTATGATCCCTCAGATTCAGAGGTCAGGATGAATCTGAGGTACCATATAACATCTGATAATTCTAGAAGGAACTTACCCTATGCAAAGAGAAGGCCGCATTGATTGATCTCAGATGTATTGGATACCAACGAACGACAATGGAATAAATAGCCTACTACTTTGCATATAGGGCCTGCAGTACCTAACCCACCTACCTATCATTTTTTATCTTTGGTCTTTCGCATCTTTCGCCCAGTAACTAGTTAAGTTAGCGGCTATAATTAATAATACCTAACAATTAACCATTACTTTTGATAAAGTCAAAGTTCCAGAATTTAAAAATATAGCCTAAAAGTAAAACCTATAGGTAGGTATGCTATGTTCAAAATCCAGTACATACTGGTTGCATTTAGGCTTATAATAATGTTTAATGACCATGAAAAGCTATTGATAAAAATGAGTGCTGGAGGTTTCACTTTTAAGCTATATTTTAAAATTCTGGAACTTGTAAGTTGTACACCTTCCTCGTTGGAGGGGTAGAGCCAATTGGACTAAGCCCTGACTCATGCGCAGTAACAAGGATCTGGCCAGCATTTAAGTTTTCGTGTAAAGTCACTCGATTCATTCTCATGTAACCAGTACTCGACACGCACTTTGACTGACTAGACTAAGAGCCCACGACGGCCAGACCTTCGTTATTTTAAAAAGCTCAAAGGTATTCTGTGCATGGCCCTATACAGATAAGAACGACCAGCGAGTATGGAGTTTGGGTTGTGGTTACTTTGGCAGTTAATAGGTTGTAAAGGTGCATAAAATAGTACATAACTTTAAGTATAATCTTAATTTTTTTTCTCTTAGGTATAACTTTAGAAATCTCGTACTCCATTGCCAGACACTCATGACGGTTGCTACCCGCTGCCAGACACCCCTAAACTTTAATTTTTATAGGTATTGTTATAGTATAAAAGCCAAATTTTATGTATCGCTCATGCACGAGAAAAGTGACACATTTCAAAGAACCGGTCGGAGTTTTCTCGAACATGCTTTCCAATTTATCAACACTAGTAGATCTTCTTCTTCTTCTTCAGCCAACGCCCGTCCTTGGCTGGTAGGCCATTTGACGCACATTAGTAGATAGAGAATATGAGGACATATGCAAGGACATGTAGAGTAGTGGTACGGACTCTGACTTTCATCCGAAAGGTTGTTGGTTCGAGTCTCACACTTGCTACATTTTCTGGCCATGCTTCGGAGGGCATGTAAAGCAGGCGGTCCCGGGCCTTCCTAGTTGAGTGTAAGAGACGGCTTTATAGCCCTAACTCCGCTAGGTTGGCTTAGTAATAGAACAAAAAAAGTCCTTATTTATGAGTAATTTCATGGTAAATAATTTTCCTATCGTTAAATTTCCGATATCTCGGAGGGAGGGGGGGGGAAGGTTGTCCACCTGACGTCACTGGAGGTGATAGATAGGTCAGACCAACACATTACCACACAGCAATAATGGCAGGGCACGCAATGCATTTGAGCGAGAATTTTCTATCATTTCTTCAAAAAAAAAAAAATTTTTTTTTTACAAAACCATATACTTTTTAGGGAAAGAAACCTGTCCGGTTTCGTCACTCAATTTAACACCTACAACATACCTGAAGGTAGAAATCATCGATAGAAAGGTTTCGCAGAAAAATTATTTTTTAGTCATTTTTCATTCAAATTTACATATTTTTATTTTTTTACCCCCCGAAGCAAACTATCAAGGGGCAAGCGACCCCCCGCATTTTATCAACATTAATAACAACTACAATATATGCGAATTTAAAAGAAATCGTTGCAGCCGTTTTTTAGAAATAATTTTTTTAGACGTTTTTTTTGGAGTTTTTTGAGAATAAAACCCCCCCAAATTGAGTTAGCCCCAAATAAAACATATGGTCCCGATTTATGATTATTGTAAACCTACATGGCGAATTTCATCAAAATCGACCGATAGTAAAAGTAAATTCGTGTCGGGGTGGTACTACCCGTGGTACAGGAGTTTTCAGGTTGCATCAACAGCCTCCTGTTTAACCTATCGACAGTCAGGGAAGACTGCCGGGACCGCCGGCTTTACATGCCCTCCGAAGCATGGTAGTCAGAAGATAAATAATTGTACCACTAGAAAATTTTGGCATTCGGGTGGGACTCGAACCAGTCACCTTCAGGATGATAGTCCGAGTCGTTGCCTCTACGCCATTCTGACTACTGACCGATTAGTTTGCCCGGAAATCAACGAACAGACAGACAGACAGACAGGCATTTCGTAAAAACCATTTTTTTGGGTTCCTGGGACCTTAAAACGTGTAAATTCATTGAAATCTCGGAATCGAAAATTTCGACCGTCACAAAGCTTTCCTTATACTACGTATAAATTGGAAAGCAAAAATCGCAAAATTGAGTTATTTATACAAAAATGTCGAGGAAAATATAGCGAATTTTATTAATGTAGTGTCACATATCTAGTTTAATTTGTTTCCATAAGATTGCGTTTTGTCACTGATCCATTGTCAAGTTTGACTACTTCGGGTTTGGCAATACTGACATAATTCGGAATGTGCTCCAGGCGTTGACGTGGGTAATTACACTTGTCTTTCAAGTAAACTGTCACATCCCAAAAGTATTAAGTGCCTCGATTGTACTACAAGTAAAAACTAAACAATGGTCAGAACTAAAATTTAAAGTTAAAATTGATCAATGATCATACAGTAAAATCACAAACAAACAAACTAAAATTAAAAAATGGCGTCATGGGATATGTTAAGTACAAAGATTTTAATAGATTTATATAAAAAGAAAAATTCTAATTTCCGTCAATGTCATTTGCATTCTGCAATGCGAGGTTGGTGGAAACGCCACCTAAGTCTTGAATGTCTGCTACCACGTCACCGTTTTTGTAAATAGTCCTAGCCGGTCGGTGGAATGGGCGCCTTATATGTTATTTGAAGTTCTTTATTATCCTATGGTGCCTAGTTGCTTGTATTGTTTATGAAAACTTGCATCGGCATTATGAGCGTCAGGCTAAGAAGCGTTTTCGGAGGAGGGATGGGGGTTATCTGCTTTTATGTTCTTTTTTTTTTTTTTAATAGCGTCACGCTGGTGAACGGGCTGTAAACATAATTTTGGGGTCATAGATAGAGATAGATTTTTATTTCATTTTTAAAATATAATTCCATAAACGCAGAAATGTAGTAGTAGTAAAAAATGTCCAAAGCAGAATCATTCCTTGCCTTTCCAAAAAGAATGAGTCTGTTCAGAGGTATAGTAGTAGAATGGTTGGACACAGTCCCAGGCCACGGTGTGGGCCCATAGGGCAGGGGACCTCCTGATTATAGTGGATTCCGAACCACTTGGGAAACACAGTGAAGTCACACGATTAGTTCGGAGGTGACCAGGACAAGTCCTACCATGTTTCCCTACCGGCACTGTGCACACGACCAAGTTATCTGCATCTTTGAACCTGCTCTGGTCCGCTGGATTCAACTTGGTATGGCGGCCGGCTGTGTTCAGAGGTATACTGTTGCACATAATTCAAGCAGCAGTATCATCCTTTTCGGATTTATCCTCAACGATTTGCCATGGTAATGGGCGCAGATTTCAGAGCAATACAGTCCTAATTTTCGACAACCATATGCCTGAAGTTGCTTTGTAGCTTTGGGCTGCAAACCCGTGTTTCTCAAAACCCACCCCCAGTCTTTAGGATTATCAAGAGGATTTTTGTGCGGCATTTGCACTTGTTTGTTAACCCAAAACAGGTGTTCATCAGCTGCTCCCTTGGTTGGTTGTAGCAAGATTAATTTGATAGCTTTCTGCTTTACCATCAATTTCAGAAATAGTTTGTACCTTAAGGTGGGGTTTGCACATAACGTCAATCGTCAATGAGAAATGCGAAAATAACGTTTTAGCAGACATTAAAGACATACTAAAAATTCTGCTACAACGTCAATTTACGTCATTTTAACATTTCTCATTGACCATTGACGTATGTGGAAACCCCGCCTAAGACTTAAGTCGTCAATGGATTCTGTATCGGTCTTTCCTCCATGTTAATAAAGCGGCCCCTACACGGTCAGTAATAATGATCGTATAAGGTGGACAAAGTTGGAATGACCAAAAAATAATGATGTGGATTGGGATTTTCTGATCATAGCTCCATCATTACTGATAATGTCATTATTATTGACCGTGTAGGGGCCCCTTAAGTATTAAGAGAATTTTCTTGCCACTGTACGCAATTGATTATCGGGATGAATTTAACAACATTTAATTTTCCTTCTTTTATAACGAGAGGCCCAAAAAGGCGTGCAGAAGCATAATGTTCGACTCTACGAACCAGCTGCTGCAGTTTTTCGATGAAAATATTTGTCGTTCCACTTTATTTATTTTATTTTATTTTTTTATAATATGCTAGGCGCTCTGCCCGTTTTGGGCTTCCGCGCTCATGTTGTTATCGCGCCAGACCCAACCCTTCTCAGAGTGTTCCGAAGAGGGGGGTTGACATTAGAAATTTTATGACGAGAGAGGTTACCTTCTCGTCATTTCCCAGCAGGTGTTGCAGAGTGAGGGGGAGCGGCAGAAGGGCTCTGGGGCCATTGTAACTCGGGCAGGCCAGTATGATGTGCTCCACCGACAGTGGTACGCTACAAAACTGGCAGTTCGGAGGCGGTTCGCCTGCCATAAGGTGGCCGTGGGTAAGCCTGGAGTGGCCCAGACGCATGCGCGACAGCAGTATCTCCTCTCGTCTGTAAGGGCGGCTGGCTGTTGCCCACCACCCCAGGCGGGGTTTAATGTCTCGTAACTTGTTGTAATTATGCGATGGACCACTCCAATCCCCCTGCCAATCTAGCCTGACCAGATGATCGACTAGATTCCACTTTACCCTTTCCCAGTTTTAAAAATAATCTTTTTTATCATGCTGCTTAAGACCAACAAATCATTTTCCTAATCTATTGGTAAAGGTTAATGACAATGGTGTAATATTATTTAACGAAGGGTTAGTTAGACATTGCCTGCTGTGTTAATAGTCATTAAAGGTTATCACAGTTATCGAACAATTAGGGTGGATTCCATTGTCAGAAGGGTGCGACGTTATGGGTTGGGTGCTATACTCCCATCATCAGGCTTAGTCGTGAGAAGGACTGTTCGTTTCTGGACGATTGACTCATTACTCTTCTAGTTTACTCTGAGTTATTAAGAGAATCTGATCTGAACTTCCGTTCTCACTTCTTCATCTCAGGGTGAAGGGGAGATCACTGACAGGGTGGACTTCCAGATCATAGTGGATTCTGAACTGTATACATAGTAAAGTCATATCATGTTCCCCTGCCAACGCTGTGCACACTTCCAAGTTTTGTTGCAGTTTTGAACTGGCTCTATTCTGGTGGAGTCAACTTGGCATGACCGTTGGCTCTGGACCACTATGTTTTCTCCTCTGTGTCACCTCTCTACTTGACAGCGAGGAAGACAAAAGGTTTTCGTTCCCGGACATTACGCCGTTGATCATAACTGATCCTTTTGCAGAGAAACAGCGCTATTAAGTACTATTAAGCTCTGGATTACATCAGTTTCGCAATCGCTCACATGGGCCCTTCTTAAAAACAATTAAACGCTACTAATAATATTCAAAATCAACCAACCTACGCCTGAATTAAACCCACGTATAGCAACCCAGGACGGACAACTATAACTGCATAGAAGTCTGTACGTAGGGTGCATCATGTTAGGAAACAGCCTCCCCCCCCCCCCCCCCCCCCCCCCGCCAGGCTAACAGGGTTGCATGAAAAGAAGTGTGCAGATAAGACACATGGAATGCCCACGGGAATTGCAATCTGATACGAGTAAGTCGAGACTCGAGATCTTTATTACCAAACATGTTGAGTTAGCGATGTAATGCTGAGTTGTCAGTTGTGCTTTGTTTTGTGATTTTGAATCCAGCTCGCTCGAATGACTCATATTACAACAGTTGAGGTGTGTTACGATTTTGCGCTGTCGCAATGGGGCGAAATGACATGGGACGAATAGAAACTGTCACATGTAACAACCTTCCTTTAAGAGACAATCTGACGTCCCACTAAACTTTTTTGTAACAAGTCAAAATTTCTCATAAGACATCGATCATAGGGCCAAGATTGAGAGGTAATAATGGAGAAGACATTTCGATGTCTGGTGTGGCCCCAGTTTTAGATCTATCTCAGCCTTGCACTTTTACGCCTGTGGCCAAACATTGTTAGTGCCGGCTACATAAGATGTATTAAAATGTAGAGGGGCATTTCTTTTACTTTATAGCATGGTTCTATGATCGATATTTCATGAAAAAGGCGACTTCGTACAAAAATCGTGTTAGGAACGGTCCTATGAGATTTGCTAATTAATATACAAAATAAAAAGTATCGAAGCCGGTCGTAAATGTTAAATTTTCCTCTCCAAACGCCATTGAGGATTTACTAAAAAAAAAAAACAGTGGTTTTATTAACGCCAAATATGCTGAATGAAGTCTCGTTTCATTTTCTAATAATAAATCCCTAAACCCCCCCACAAAATATAATTCCAGATATCAGAATCCCATTAAAAAATTCCTTTTTGCCCCCCTCCCACACAATAATAAATCCGGGGTACAAGTCGTCTGATTCATTATATTCTGATATCTCTTTTTATATTATCTCGATTTTCGAATTACTACGAAATTTTCTAAGGTTTCTTCCAATATATGAAGGTTTTTCAGTGGAAATGATTATTGAATCATGAGAGATATTTGCTACATTTTCTTGCCATGCTTGTTAGGGCAGGTCGCCTCCTTTCAGGGAAGGATTTAAAAATTCCCGTGTAAGCACTCTTTCTTCTTCTTCATCTTCGGCCGGTATTCCCATGCGCCGAAGGAATATATTTATAAATGTAAACAATTATACCCTTGTTATACAAAAACCTGTGGGCCCCCAAGTTAATAAACTTGTCGGGGGCTCGCACAGTAAATGCTATAGATGATGCAACATGTTTTCTATTTCACGTCTGTGTTAGCAAATAACTTAGTTTTAATTTCAAATCAGTTCCATACCATTTAAAAATATAAATTGAAGTAAAAAGTAATCATAGTAAAGTAAAGTAATTAATGTAAAAAGTAAAGTAAGTTTAAAGATTAATAATATATTAATTATAAATTAATAATATTAATTTAAATAAAATAAAATAATTTTTTTTTAATAATAATAATATTGAGGCTTGCTCCGGTCTTGTAATGATGATAACAATGGATCCCACCCCTGCATATACTTTATCCTTTTTTCCTCTTTTTTTCTCCCATTATTTTCTTCTTCTACTAGATTTCTTTTTAACTACCTATTAAAAATACAACCTGTTTCAGGATTAGCATGAAAACAAGACTTTATAGCCTTATTGTTCGCCTTTTGGTGCTTCAATAAAGTCGTTTCCATTCAATTCAATTCAATATGTATAATATACGGAAACACTCCAATTTTGTCGAATTATAACGGTACATATGGTATTCTGTAAAGCTGGTTTAATGGACATTATTAAGGCTTTATGTTATAATTTTTCAGGGCAGAAAATGTTAACATACTACGAAAGCATTTAATATTTGTGAATTTCGGACAAGTCCAGTTTCATGTCTTTGTGGTTATAAATGGAGAGATTGATTAATTTCGTGACTTGTTTAGATAATATTTTGAATCTCCCCCTTAGAGAAACCTGTTGTAAGTCAAAAATATCGACAATTGCGTTATATGCACCATTTTATGAAAAAAAAACTTTCAAAAAATCATGATCATACAGGGTCTGTCCTGAAAGTGATGTCAGTGAATTTTTTTTACGGAGACTGCCCTCGCAAGCGCGCGTTTTACTGGCTCAGATTTTGGTGGGGGGATCTGGAAACATGTCCTAACAAGCGTCAGCTGGCTACCGATCGTTGTAGTGGTCACATCAGTTGTTCCATGTGAGCAGTGCCGGGTTTGGCTATGGGGCACTGTGGGCCCGGGCCCCAGGGCCCCCACAAAAATGGGGCCCCCACAAAACGAAAAAATACAAATAAAAAATTGAAAAAATTAAAAAAAATCAAAACAGATAACTTTTTAAATTTTCGCGGGAAATTCGAACGCATCGTGGCATTAATGACTCATTTTTGATAAAAATTTAACAAAAAATGAAGTATGTCCACTCCTGCTCTGAAACCACGATTGTTTTGCTTCATTAAATACAAATTGAAAATTTGAAATCAAATTTCTAAATTGAAACTACTTTTATCAGCACTTTCTGGTTGGTATATTGTTAAGGTAAGTAGCATAAGTTAATTCTTATATTAGAGGCGGAAGTACCTAATAGTTGTTCTTTATAAGATAAGGTCCTTATTTTTCGTATTCTGCGCCCATTTACCACAATTCACAGAACGCATCAAAACTTTGTAAGCCTATTAATTTTAATACGAAATGTGCCCAGCCACGTGGTCGCCACAAAATCGAGCACGTTATAAATATAAAATTCATTGGTCTAAAATGTTATATGTCATAAAATGTTATATTATAAGACGCATGATTCGGAATTTTGAGATGTTTTATACAAAAGGGGATAAAAAATAAAATGTATTCGATTTTGTGGTGACCACGTGGCTGCACATTTCATCTTAAGTAGGGCAATAGGAACAAGTGGACTAGATAATTAGGCTCTGGCTAGTGAGTTCTGAAAAAACTAATTTATTACAATTTTTATTTT
Source organism: Psococerastis gibbosa (assembly GCA_963971405.1). NCBI lineage: Eukaryota > Metazoa > Arthropoda > Insecta > Psocodea > Psocidae > Psococerastis > Psococerastis gibbosa. The sequence continues at coordinate 17,463,942 of OZ020492.1, read as the reverse complement.
TGATTCCGTAGTGAAATAATGGATCGTCACAAGGGAAAACGCGAATATGCAAGCGGCAGTGAAAAGCGGAAAATCGCAGCAGATAAAGAAAACAAAATTCAAGATGTTTTATCTAAAACGCGCCGTATAACGGATTTTGTAACAAAAATAGAGACGGGTCCATCTACTCCTAGTTCTACTTCTAATTTTGTTGAAATGATGAGTGGTGATTCTGATTTTCCTGCATCTTCTCAAGTTATTGCTAGCCCTACCCAAGAGGTAAGAGTTTGACTTTAATTACTTAATTAAGGTGACCGCAATCAAAAATTACCGACCCCACTCACCCCAGTAATTCTTATGGAATTAAAAATGGGGGACTCCTGTTAATTTACTGTATGAATTAAACCTACCTAAACTTGAGTCGGCCATGCCGAAAGGATTGTTTACAAAATTAATTACAACTGTAATTGTTTTACTTGTAGGCAGTAATTGATAACAATGACGAATCCGAAAATACTGCTGATGATGGATTTTGCAAAGAAAATGACGTGGGATTGTGGCCAGCAGTTCTTAGTCAACAACACATCGACTATTGGATCAAGAAAGGAAATTTGGAAACTCAGCATTGTAATGAAGATATTTTGAAAGAAAAAAGCTTGGGACAAGTAGATGCAGTGAAAAGAAGAAAATGCCATGCAAGTTTATTCCTTCGTCAAACTCAGGCAGGCAAGTCTATAAGCCGCTCTTGGTTATGTTTTTCACCTAGTACGGGGAAGCTATACTGCTTTTATTGTAAATTGCTCTGCAAATCAGCAAATCAGTTTTCAACTGAAGGGTTTGCTGACTGGAAGCATGCGTCTGAGCGTTTGAAAAGACATGAAACTACCGTAACGCATTTGCAAATAGTTTGCCAATTTAAGCATCTCTCAAACGAGGCAATGCGTATTGATCGTGAGTTGGCCACACAAGTGAAGGAGAGCATTGCTTATTGGCGAAACGTTCTAAACAGATTGATTTCCGTCATAATATTTCTTTCTGGACGAGGACTTGCCTTTCGAGGGGACAACGAAATTTTGGGATCAACCAAAAATGGCAATTATTTGGGAGTCCTTGAGCTAATTGCACAATATGATCCGTTTTTAGTAGGCCACTTAGAGAAGCATGGAAATCGTGGCAGTGGTAGTGGCGGCGTTAACTACCTATCTGCCCACATTTGCGAAGAATTAATTGCGCTGATGTCCACCAAAGTTAGCGATGAAATAATTAAACGCTTAAAAGCCTGCAAATATTATTCGGTTTCGGTAGATTCAACAACTGACGAAGGCCATATAGATCAAATGACTGTGATTGTCAGGTATCTAGAAGAAAGCACACCAAAGGAAAGATTTCTTAGTTTTATGCCAAACCAAGGCCATAAAGCTAAAGAATTATTTGATGGCCTCAACAAAGTTTTAAAAAAGTTCGGCCTGGATTTGAAAGATATTCGTGGGCAGTCGTATGACAATGCTTCCGCTATGAGTGGAGAATATAGTGGTCTACGCACTTTGGTGCTAAATGAGAATCCTTTGGCTTTATGGGTTCCATGTTTCAATCATTCCCTCAACTTAGTGGGCACAAAAGCGATGGACTCCTGCTCCCAATCGAAATTATTTTTTAGCTTTCTTGAGCAAATTTATGTATTTTTTACAAGTTCCACAGCTCGGTTCAACGTCCTTTCAAATGTTCTAAAAAGTGCTGCGAAGAAGTATGGCCACAACATACCAGTGCCCAAAAGAATCAGTTTAACCCGGTGGTCCTCAAGAGCGGAAGCTACTAATAGCCTAGTTTTGGGCTATAACGAAATACGAGAAGTCCTTAAAGATCTCTCCGAAGAAGATGTCCAAGCAAGTGGACTCTATTTGCAAATTACCACGTTGGAGATAGCAATTTACGCTGTTCTTTGGAACGATATACTGGCAAGGGTGAATGCAGTAAACATCAATCTCCAGAATCCAAGAATCGACATTAATACTTCGATCAGTGTGATGGAGTCCCTTAAGATCTTCATTGGGGAATTTAGGGATTCTTTCCAAGAATATGAGAAAAAGGGTGTTGAATTGTGTGGGCACAATTCTTATAAATCGGAAACTTTGCGGAAGCGGATCCGAAATGTGAGGCTAAATCCTTTGGATTATGGGAAAACTGAGGAAGCTGAATTCAGTCATAGCGAGAAATTCCGAATCGAAAGTTTCATTCCCATAATTGACCAGTTTATGCAATCATTGGATCGGAGAATTTCAGCATATGAAGACATAAATAGGAAATTTGGATTTTTACAATATTTAGAAAAAATAAGCCCTGATGATTTGAAAACTAGGGCAGAGAACCTGGTGAGTTGTTACACAGGTGACTTGGACGGTAACTTGTACTTCGAGCTAGTACAGTTTCGTGAGTTTGTGAAATTATTTGTGATAGATGATGCACAAAAAAACAATATAATCGAAGAAAAACGTATCAGTTTTGAACGGTTCATGTACAATTTGATTTTAGAAAGAGGAGTAGCTGATAGCTTTCCCAATGTAGAAGTACTTTTGAAGATGTACTTAGTTATAATGAGTGGCAACATAAGCAGCGAGCGATCTTTTTCCGTACTAAAACACATAAAAAATCCTCGTCGCACCAGTTCTTCTGAAGCTCGGCTTAGCCATCTTTCAATGCTGAATATAAATCACGACATAGTGGCAGCGTTAAATTATGACGATATAATTGACAGTTTTGCTGTAATAAAGAGTCGAAGAGTGCATCTTTAAATAAATTAAAATTTTGTGTTTATAATTAGGTACCTATTAATTTATTCCTTTTAAAAATACACCGCAGTGTCTACAGCTTTAGTTGAGTAGCCCTTAGGCTTGTATTGTACTATTGACTTGACTTTATATTACTAAGAATCGCTTTTCTTTTTTATAATGATTTTGCAACCTGTGTCACCATTTTATAATTTATTGTGGGATATTCGTCTAAGGGGATTAGAAATTTCTCCCCGAGAAAGGGCCCCCACATAATTCGGGCCCACGGGCCCCCACAAGCCCAAACCCGGCACTGCATGTGAGTCGGTACAGTAACCCGGTGCAAGAAGAAAAAAAGGGTTCGCTCGAGCAACGGATGCCAATAGAGTCTTGTGTAAAACTGGAAAAGAGTGCTGCGGCAACCATTATAATGTTAACGAAGGCTTTCGCCGACAATTGCCTTTCGGGAAGGCAAGTTTTCCGGTGAAACAGGGCCTTCGTAGAAGGTCGGGAAGACGCCAACGACGAGCCCCGCGCTGGACGACGATCAACCTCCACTACTGTTGTCTTTTGAAGGTTTTAGTACTGTTTAATTTATCGGGAACCAAACGGACACTTACACGTCGGTCAGTGTTCATCAAGTCAAGCACATGTTGCACATTGTCGTTGGTAGTGGAAGTTGATGGTCGTCCAGATTCGTATATTTTATTAAAATTTATAAATTTACATGACTTCAGTGGAATTTCACAACAAAATACATTATTTTGAGCGGAATACCAGGAGGTATAAAACCACATACATTTCATAATGTTTCTGCTTATGCACGAATAATCAGTGGTTACAGTAAAATAACTGCCTTGGTAGAACTGGCCAGAAACTCTCCATTGTTGGTTTACTCTGGTTGAGGAGATGTTGGCAGATGTGTGAAAATTTGATTTCTTCAAAAAACTCGGACCTCGTATATTTACATAAATACAAAATACATGAAAATCTCTGCCTAAAGATAACTTAATTAAATTTTCCCTAATAGAGAATAAAAAAAACTGACCCTTTACACTCTTGCTGCTAAAAGGCGACAGAGAAGGCTTACAAAAGAACTGTGGACATCGCAGCTTTCACAGTTATTTCTTAATTAACTCCCGCTATTTGCTTTGAAATAGATGTAACCTTTGATCTTTATGAGGACACGGCGGGGGAAGTTAATCTGAGGCATCTTTGAATTAAAAACATTTTCTGTCTCTTTATTAAAATTATCCTTCAATCCTTATAGAAGAGAGAGGATTCTGTTAGTTTATACGGTATATTCAATTAATTGTTCCCTTTATTACAGTGGTTTTGCAACATAAAGGGTGTGTTTCAAAGAGTTGACTCGCGGACTCCCGTGATCGTTCAAAGGGCTCAACAATTTACGACTGCAAGAAATTTCTAATTCCACAGCGGAAGGTCTGTTTAACGGAGGGGATAGAATTTGTATTGCATTATTGGGCAAGGAAATCGAATATGATTGGAAGAGGGGAAGGGGGGGGGGGGCAGTAGGAAATATCGCTCAATTTACGAGTCCTTCACTCATAAATTGGCACTCCCACCCATTTAAATGCCAATGGTAGAAATTGTTTAAGTGCTTTGCCGATATATAGCAGTACACTCGGTCAAAGGATATCACTCCATTGAGTGAGTACCATTATTTGACCAAAATCTATTTTCTGACATTGTGCGTTTTTCACTTCAATTGTACTCTGCCACTGAGCTATCAGAAAAATAAGTTATAAAAAATAGTTAATAAGTTAACCATTAGAAAAGCCTCTAGCTCAGCTGTGCTAACCCTCCCTGGTGTATTTAGCTAATTGCTTCGTATGTACATACATATATATATTTATACATTTTAATGTTCAAAACCCGAAGGTTTTTCTGAACACATGTTCATCACTCATGAAAAATTAAGAATAGTTAATATTACTATTAAACTAAAAGTATAACTATTGAAGGAAACGACATGATTTTTAGAATGTCAGCTCTGTAAGCTGGAGAAATAAAGCCTTAGTCTTTTCTTCAAAACCCCTATTGAACAGAACAGAAACCTTGTAGTTCTTTGGGCAATCTATTAAAGTGACGTGACTAAGTTGCATAATATACCAATGCCTGTTACAACTTTAGTACACTTTAGTACGTAACGATTTCGGCCTAATTTTGTCCCCCACCCTTCACGGTATCTCCATATTATATTTTTCTCTTTCTAACTACTACTTTTTGTTTTACATATTGTACTTTTCTCCTTTTATTCATCATCCTACTGAGTACTTCTATTTTACTAACCTTTAATAACTGTTAATTACTAACCCTAGTATCGTAAAGACAGCTGTGCTTTCTAAATAAATGAATTTATACTATTATTCACTTTCAAATTGTTTAAATATATATTTTTCTTTCTTTTTATCGCACAGATACCTATATGAACTTTGCTCTAGCCCCCCTCCCCCACTTTGACAAGAGTTCTTTTAGTGGGGGGCTCTCCGCCATTCTTTCCATGCCGCGACATTGATGTCAATATTTTCCACTCCTGCTTGATTGGCCGTCCATCCGTGCAGGCACGAGTTTCTCATTGTATAGGGTGGATGGCCTATCATGCAGTCTTTTTACCTATACTGAATTGTTTTAAATTACATATACTGTATTGTTTTACATTTTGTATCAATGAATCCATATTGTTAACTGTTATTTTTGGAGGAATATATTTTACTTTTCTTCACTTCACATTAGATTCTCAAATGGTGATGTAGATCAGGCCTGGCCCCATACCGGTACTCACTAGAGCCTATATCCTAACACATAATGAATACAGAACGGACAACGGATGAGTTGTACATAGGATTCGTTGAATCTGTCTGGATCAACTTCCCTATTCAGTACAACACTTACCCTTGAAAAAATAGTGATAAAAATATACTATGAAAACCACTGAATATCGTCCAAAATTTAAAAACAAATAATAGTTTTGAGTAACCTATGCGACAAATTTGGTAAAAATAGTGAAAAATTGAATAAATAGCACTACAGCCTACAATAAAACACGGATTGACTTTGAAATAAGTTGTGGGGACATTTGTTGTAGTGAAAAATATCGGCAATTGGCTAGAAAAAGTGAACTATAACGTTAGGGGGAGCATATTCGAGTCGGTCTTATGAAGCCGAATTTATCTAATTTAATTTGAATTTGTTCGTCGTTTTTCTTAAGTTTTGATCTGAGATAAACTCATTATAAGGAATGAATACATCAAAATAAGTGATAGACCCCATGCCCATGCACCGTTTTTGTAAATAGCCCTAGCCGGTCGGTGGAATGGGCGTCTTAAGGCGGTAACACCTCTGGCTTGGCTTAGTAATATAACCAAAAGCCATTATTTATTTATTTCATTATTCAATATGCCAAACGCAACAAAAAATTTAGTTTAGCTTGGAAACAAACCAGACACAAATACATGTATGGTTTTTCCTTTAACAACACCAAAAATACCTTACCTAATTATTTTCTACAGAAAAAGTTTAGCTTGAGTCCTTCACAAACCAAAATGAGCAATTAAATGATTAAAACGTAAAATATCGTAACATTAATGTGAGCATATTTTATAATAAAACGTTAAAATTTCAATATGCAGTAAAACTCCGATTTTCCAAACGAGATCGGAAAGAAAACAGAAACGTAGTACTGGAAATTGAGCGAAGTCTCTTAATTTAAATGGTTGTACGCACGCGCGATAATGTATTTCCCTCAGCAAAGCCAGTGTAAGAGCGTATTTATCATGTAAGTGTCGTATTTCCACGTTTTTAAAAATGTTTTTGTAGCGTGCCCAAAATAAACTGTTTTTCTTCAAAATTATGCCCTAATCATATTGTACTAATTCTTTATTAAACCAATCAGGTTAGATACTACTTTATTCGGATAAGTTCTGCCAGATCAGATTTCCATGTACTTTCATCTTAATTTATCTTTGGATCCTAAGCTTTATCTTAAACTCGAACCAACAACATTTCGGGTGAAAGCCATACCAAAGTCCATACCGCTACTTTACAGGTCCTGTTTTAAGTGCATCGAGCGCCCCCTGAGTCAGGTTCTCACCAATGTGTATTATACCTGTAATATACCGAAACAATTAACAAATATTGCAGGTTTCACCCAATATATATATTATTATATTATATTATACGGGACATGTAGAGTAGTGGTACGGACTCTGACTTTCACCCGAAAGGTTGTTGGTTCGAGTCCTACACTTCCTACATTTTCTGACCATGCTTCGGAGGGCATGTAAAGCAGGCGGTCCCGGGCCTTCCTAGTTGAGTGTAAGAGAGGGCTTTATAGCCCTAACTCCGCTAGGTTGGCTTGGTAATAGAACAAAAAGTTCTTATTTATTTATTTATATATTGTATATAGTACATATAGTATACATAGTTTCGTTCAATTCTGTACGTGCCACGATTTACAAGATTTATTAAGAGTAAGAGTGTACAGCCCGAAATTTAATACTTTTTGTTTGTTATTTAATTAACTAAGCATGTTATTAAAGATTTGGCTCATCAAAAACTACTTCATGCATCATATAATAAGGTATTTTTAGTTTTCGAAATTGTAGTTTTTTTTTATAAAATCGCTAATACGTGAAAAGTTATTTTTTTATAAAATATTTGCATGTTTATGAAAAAACTACAATTTTTCGAAAATAAAAATATCTTATAATATGATGCATGAAGTAGTCTTCTACAACTTTGATGAACCAAATCTTCATTAACATACTTAGTTAGTTAAATAAAAAATAAAAAGTATTACATTTCGGGCTACCAACTTCCTATGGGCTGTACACTCTTAAAACCCTTTCAGTCCTGAATTATGATATAGATGCCCCAAAAAATTTTTTTTTGCTTAATTTAATCTAATTTTATGTTTCTTATAGATAACTTGATTTTTTTCCCGGTTTGTTTGCTCAACTTTGAAGATACATCATGTTCCTCTGTTGGAACAAATGTTCTAATGGAAAAATCGAAAATACAAAATTACTCTTTATCAGTGCCCAGTGGGGGCCGTGGGCACGGGATATGTGGGGCCGTGGGTGCAAGCTCTGTCTACTAACATTGCAGCAAAAAAAAAAAAAAACGCTTAATTTCCCGCCAATTTCAAAACTTTGTTTGGAAATCTTTTTCAACTTTTAATTTTTTTATCTTTATTAAAAAAGAAATCGCGTTTGTGAGGGCCGGAATTTTAGGTATTTTGGGGGGGGGGGCCGTGGGCTTGTGCCCCAAGTGCTCATGGGTTAATCCGGCACTGCTCTTTATTATGAAATTAAAAAAAAAAACAGTTTCTTCCTTTTAAAAGGCACAAAATGTACTTTAAAAAATTTTCCCACAATTTTTCCCACCTCTATATATCTACATTTTCACATCTCTCTTTTCTGTAAATATTGGCTCATTGATTAATTCCGCATTGAGAACTTGGGGAAACAGTTCTTTTCGTGCCAATTTTTCAATAAGAACTTATGTACCGTGAGAGAAACAGCAATTTAGGCGTTGCTACAACAAACGTTTTCAAAATATTTCAATTTTTTTCTAAGGAATAGTAATTCTACGGCCTTTCTCAATGACACACTATTTTTTTCCTCATCATTTTACCATTATTTTAGCCACAATTAATAAAAATGTACAGCAACTCATCAGGTACCACCCATAGAAATACATTAACTGGAGCGGCGGGAGCCATAATATGCCTTACGAGGCACCCGTTAACCATAAGCCAACTATCAAAGATAAGTACCAACGCAAAAAATATCGAAGTCTTACACATTGCAGCATAGCAGAACGGATACCTGGACCCGGTCAAAAACTCTGTACTTAGCTTGTGCAGGCTACACTTATCACTGGTTTTCCCTGCCAAATTGCGTACTTATCTTGTGCAAGCTACACTAGCAGCCATATTGATAACGGTCTCCAGCCACGGGATGGTACCACCATTTGAGACGCCATTTTGAATACTTTTGTTTACCAAAGCAAAAAACTCGGCGAAGTAGGGGAATGAAAAAATAATTTCACACAACAAAGGTCCAGCGGCCACGTTAGAGCGACTGCCATGTCTGGCGCGCATTTGTTTACGGAGTTAGGGCTGTCCAAAGTTGTGTTCCCCTGGTGACCCGTCAGGACTAAAAGGGTTTATTAAAAAATAACTATTGTATTAAAAAAAAACTATTTCTGTAAAATCATTTAGTTGATTTTTTCGCCGTATTGTAAATATAAAATTGTATTTTGTCTACCCTTTGCAGTAGATTTTAGGACTTAGGACTGTAAATTGTCGCTACTCTGAACCTTATTGTTTACTTGTACCGTCGTCTTCTTATAATTTGTGTTGGCTGTAGCCTGGCGGTACCACAAGCTTGGCTGCAGCTCTTCGGCTCAGTCCGTCACTTTTCTCCGCTGGTAACAGTCAAAATTTTTGCTTTGTGCGTACCAACAAAAAATTGTGTCGGGAAATAACCTTTCTTTTTTCTTTCAAAAATGCCCAAACGTGCTAGAAGAAAATTTCGCGTGGTGGCCGTTTTGCTGCAGGGGGATATGCCGCGTTCGCGTGAGCCTATACCACCGCCCAGGGGTTTCGAGGTAAGAAATTCAACATTTCTACAGTTTTATAAGAGTTGATAGAGTTTTCTTGCCCACGTCGTGAAACATGGGGATTTTAAAGATAAAAGCAGTAAAAATAACTTATTTTTTTGCCCGGCGTCAGATCTAAAAAGGTTTTATAAACTTTGATGGGAGATGTTTAATATTTACAGTGATCCCTGGAATCGTGTAGGTTATATTATATACTAGAGAGATGGGATATTCGTACCCGCCAAGAATATTTTTGCTGCCCTAGTCCAGAGGCTTAGGGGCCCAGCTTGAATTTTTTGATGTAACAAATTCCTTTGGCGGGGAGGTAGGGGGACGTCATCTGTGCCGACTTAAATATGGAGCCACTCAATTTTTGGGCTAACTACTCGATGAATTTTGGTGACATGTGGCATGCAGGTTCACCAAAATCATGTCATGACATTTTTTTCTATTTTAGGCTAACTGGATTTTCGGGGTTTATTCCCGAAGACGACAAAAATGGTGAAACAAATTTTTTCTCAGAACCGTGTCTATCTATTTTTTTCAAATCACATATATTGTAGTCGTTAACCCATAATGACGCTTTTCCCTTGTTATGTTAGTTTGGTTTTGGAGATGGGGGGGGGGGGTGTTTGAAAAGGGACTGAAAAACCATTAATCTGTGGAACCTTACTATTGATGCTTCCTTACTTCAGGTATGTTTCAGGTAAATAGCTAAATGGAGTAACAAAACTGAACCGGTTGCTTTCCCAAGCAAGGTTTTCATTTTGAAGAAAAATTTAAAGAAAATGTTTTAACGAATCAATGCCCCCAAAGCATTGCATCCAATTTGTATTGTATTACTTGTATGCATTATTATATGTCTCCCCATTCCATAGACTTTGCAATTGTCACATCGATCTATCCAGCTGAAATTTAACCCTAGGACAATTACATAGGAAATATTCTATCTATTACGATTATAGATAAATTGGAAAGCATGTGAGGGTTAACCCCTACCCGGTTCTTTGACTCTTGGGTCCACCTTGCTACGTCTTTTCAGTGGTTCTTTATTGGAGACGTCGTGGGTGGCCCCACAAATTCAAAACTGTATTTCTTGCGGGAAGTGATTTCCCATCACTCTAATATATACTTTTTTTGAGACATGAAGTTATGGCTTGAATGTAAGATATGTCCTGATGGACGTTTTTATGAACCTAGGTCTACCTATAGCAGCCCATCGGTCCCTTGTCCAATGCCAATGACCCCATGGATTTCTGGCATTATTGCTTTCCAATTTATACGTAGTATAAGGAAAGCTTTGTGACGGTCGAAATTTTCGATTCCGAGATTTCATTGGATTTACACGTTTTAAGGTCCCAGGAACCCCAAAAAGTGGATTTTACGAAATGTCTGTCTGTCTGTCTGTTCGTTCATTTCCGGGCAAACTACTCAGTCGATTTTGATGAAATTCGGCATGTAGGTTCACAAAAATCATACCTCGGGACCATTTTTTTTATTTGGGGGGATTTATTCTCAAAAAATTCCAAAAAAACGTCTAAAAAATTATTTCCCGAAAACGGCTGCAACGATTTCTTTTAAATTCGCATATATTGTAGTTGTTATTAATGTTGATAAAATGCGGGGGGTCGCTTGCCCCTTGATAGTTTGCTTCGGGGGGTAAAAAAATACAAATATGTAAATTTTTAATGAAAAATGTCTAAAAAATAATTTTTCTGCGAAACCGTTCTATCGATGATTTCTACCTTCTGGTATGTTTTAGGTGTTAAATTGAGTAACAAAACCGGATAGGTTGCTTTCCCAAAAAATATTTGGCTTTGCACAAAAATTTATTTTTTGAAAAAATGTTAGAAAATTCGCGCTCAAATGCATTGTGTGCCCTGCAATTATTGCTGTGTGGTAATTAATGTGTTGGTCTGACCTTTCTAGAATTTATCTCACTTCCAGTGACGTCAGGTGGACAACCCCCCCCCCCCCCCCCCCGAAATAACGGAAATTTAACCACTGGAAAATTATTTACCATGAAATTACTCATATTCTCTATATACTAATGTGCGTCAAATGGCCTACCAGCCAAGGACGGGCGTTGGCTGAAGAAGAAGAAGAAGATCTACTAATGTTGATAAATTTGAAAGCATGTTCGAGTAAACTCGGACCGGTTCTTTTTATTGTTTCCGTAAGATATTTGGGTCATTGGCAAACTGCTATACGTCCTCGATGTCAACCTATGCCGGCTACTAGCGATAATGGACATTGGCGCTGTGTAACAGGTGGAAGCATGCCAAAGTACAGATACGAGATACGATGTGACCCTTACTAACACCGATTGGCGACATTTAAGGAAGTCTTGGGAAGTTCACTCATTTTCTGTAAATTTTCCAATGCTTTCGTAACCGTGGCCAATCCAAACTATAACAGCCACGTTATGTGTATCAAATATAGAGGAACATTTCTTTTATTCCACGAGTCCTAAATGTTCCTACTAAATATTGTTCATAATTCAGATGCGTGGGGTGTCGGTTAGACTTTTTTTTGAGTTAGTTATGAGTTATATTATTTTTTCCAGTCCCTTGCTCCGATATTCGTCCGACTTCCAGTAAGAGGGAACCAATGGCTCACATTTCAGGCGGGCGGCGGGCATAAAGTAAGACTGACATTTAAAATGGGGACTTCCGCATGCTCTTATCTGTTGCTTCAAGGTACGAAAAAATGGGTTATCCCACTATCCGTTTTTCTGTTCAAAATAAAATTAAGGGCAAACCGGAGTCGCCGATATTCTATTTTCTGTTCAAACTTCAATTTCTCATGAAATATGGAACGCAGAACAATAAAAAAATGCTGAATGGCAAGAAGAATTTTTTCTCCTAATTTTGATGTATAGTATGTGGCCTTAACTAACCCCAATTCGCCACAGTTGATGAACTCCTTCAGCTTGAACTCCTGAGTGACCGTTATTTTTTGTGTATCAAGTTCACTAACTATAGCCAATCGGTGTTGATGATTGCAACATACTATATATTAAAATTAGGAGAAAAAATTCTTTTTTCCATTCAGCATTTTTTCATTGTTCTGCGTTCCATATTTCATGAAAAATTAAAGTTTGCACAGAAATGGTATATCGGTGACTCCGGTTTGCCCTTAAACTGTCTCGGTAAATATTGGTCGTAGAGCCATCAATGAGGTGGTAACAACTTGTTCCTCTGTGAACCGTTTAGAGGAACATTTCTTCTAGTTTATGTCATCTCATTTACAGCTTTACCATCATTATTGTGGAACATTTCAACGGATGGTGGAGTGTTCGTATTGGTCTTGAAGAAATTTCGCAAACGGGTCGATCTATTCGTTGATAATTCTGGGCGGCTAACCTTCAATGTTAAAATTTTGTTTTTCTATCTAGGCGGTTATTCCACTTGTCAATTTCCAATCAATAACACTGGTCAACAAAGGTTTTGTTGTTCTGGATTTAAGAGTGGTTTCGAATGCTGTTAAGCCAACAAATCACGAAACTATTGATGGTATATTTAGATTGCCTCTGGGTTTAAAAATGAAAATAAAGTATGTATGGGAACATTCTTAAATATCGATTTATTATTAACAACTATTTTTGATTGTTTTATTTTAGTGATCAATTAATGGTGATAGAAATCGCTGAGAAAAATATGCATAAAACTTGTTTCAGAGTACGTCCCGTAGGAAAATTGGTACCCCAAAATCAGGTGATTTTCCTGACTTTATTTTTTATTTAATTAACAAATCAAGATATTACTGATTGGGCTCATTTAAGTTGTAGAAGACGACTTCATGCATCATATAATAGGGTATTTTTATTTTTTTTTACCTTAGCTTTTTCATAAAAATGATTGCGGGCTGAAATTTCATGTAAAATAGATAACATGAAAAAACTGCGATAGCAATAATTAATAATACACCATTATATGATGCATGAAGTAGTCCTCTACAACTTGAACGAACCGATATTTTAATATTTCGGTTAGTTAATTAAATAAAAAATAAGAAGTATAAAATTTCGGGCTGCCAATTTTCTACAGACTATACCCTCTTAATTTCAGAGGAAAACTGTTTATAAGTTTCCCTTTTACAATTTTTTGGGGACAATCTCTTTTTTAGGACCAGAATTAATTTGCCAATGTGACCCATCTGCCCGTTGCTGACACCTTTCTGCCATTACATTTACAGCCTAGTGGAAGTGCTCTCACTCCCTGTTCCTTACTATAGTTTCATAGATTCTCACGGGATTTATCCAATGGACACGGAGGAAATGCAATTTTAAGCTTACTCCTCAAATAAGTGAAGACCAATAATTAAAAAATATCTCCGCAGGGAGAGAACGTCTGCGTCTCTCCAACGTAGAACACTAGACTTAGGCCCAAAAGACGACCGGCGCTGGGCAGTTACACGGGAAAGGTCAAGGGATGTGTTTATGCGCAGAAAGCGAACTTTAAGTCGGTGTTGATTACAAACACTTAAAGAAATAATAATTTGAGTTCTGGAAAGCCGAAGGTATAAAAATTAAAATAGAGAATATGAGAAAATCATAAAAGCCCGAGGCAATTTCGTACTTTCGTGAATATATGCGAAGATTGGGGACTTGAAAATATAGAAATCGGCAGGTATCCAGGGTAACATAAATATTTTTGTCTTTTTGTTTGTTGAGCTGTGTAATTGATGACTTGTTTGCTATACTCTGTGTTATTGTCCATTTTAACTACCACATGTTAACATTGCCAATGTTCATAGAGTAAAAACACGTATACCAAACAATAACAACGAAAGTCTTGAGGTGTGACAAGCTCGACAATTTTAATTGATTCATAATACGCAATTCATAATAATGGTGTCGTAGATTATAAAAAATTAAGCAAGGAAATCGAAAAAAAATGAATAAAAAAATGTTTATTGAAAACAAGTTGGATAGAGTGCAGAAGGGAGGAGAAATAAAAAGTGAAAATGAATGCTTTCCGTCAATTTATTATTGATGAAAAATTGACTAGTGAAATGTAGCCGCTTAGGAGTTTAGATTTGTGAAATGACTGTGGGAGAGGAGAGGCAAAAAAGAAAGCGGGAAAAGGTAGTAAAGCCTTCGAATTTTCTTTTCCCAGGGGGCTTCAAATTCCAAATGAAGTGACTATCCTACTTTATTACATTTTCTTGGGGAAAACATGCCTCGTATGTTGTACATTTAAAGCTTTTTTTTACTTTTAAGAGGCTGGTCAGCCCTGAGCCTAGTTTGACCCTATATTAGTTTTTTAGTTATTTTATTTTTGTTTTCCTATTTATACTTTCGTAAAACAAACCTTTAGGGGTGGTCAAAATTATCGATTTCGAGATTCCCCACGGTTTTACACGTTTTGAGGTCCTAGGGACGAAAGTTATGTCTGTCTGTAACTCTTAGCTACATGAGTGAATTTTATGAAATTCGGCATGTAAGTTCACAAGAATGTTTTCCAGGGGGGGTTTTATCATTTTTGGATAACTTCATTTCAGAGAGTTTTATATTACCCAAAAACCCCAAATACGGCTAAAAAAAATCTCTCAAAAATCACTCAGACGATTCCTTGTAACATCACATATTAGATTGTAGTACTCATCAATGAAACTCACTAGCTCGCATCCCCTTTGATAGTTTGGTTCAGTTCAAGAGGTAAGAAAATGCTCAATATTAATGGGAAATTGTTATTAAATTATTAAAGGGCAGTATTATATTATTAGCCTGCCCTTTCTATACTGCGCCATTGTCCCATCAATCCAGTGCTAAATCCATTGATAAATGGGAAATTACTTACTTACTTACTTTATTACCTTATTATTTTAAACAGTTAATTGTAAGAGATGGTCCTAATATTTGCTGCGAAAATGGTTTTTTTTTCATTAGAGTCGATTTTATTATTATTATTATTATAAATAAATAAAAATAAATATAAATAATTAAATATAACTTCTTTGACAAGAATTTTAACATTGAAACAGAAAACAATTCACATCACAATACTCGACATCCAAGAAACGTCAATTTGAAACCAGCCTACAACAAATACGGGGATAGATTAAATAGTATAACCAAAATTTTTAATGAGTGAGGTTCTGTAGGGACAGTTTTGGTCACTAGGTTCGCTGACGGCAAACCGATATCCATATTATTCAAAATGGCCGCCGTTTGCATGCGGAAACTAAGCTCTTAGCATCTAATTAATTCTTTTAATATTTTTTATAATATTTTTGCTATGCCTGGACCTTATTTCGCTGCATATAATTTAATATATATATTCTCCATGATTTATAGAAAAATATCACTTTAAAGTAATACGTAATTAAAAATCATTTTAAAATAGTATTGAGGCTTATGGAAAAATCAACGCTTTGATATCATTGCAACTGGTGCTGCCATCTACAAAATGACGCCACAAATGAACCCCATTGCCCATACAATTTAAAAAAGTAACTAAAATAGGAGAGATAAAAACGAAAATTAAAAAATGGCTTTTGAATTAAAATACTTCGCTTTAAAACTTACTTTACTTTTTACTTTAATTATTTTACTTTACTATAATTACTCTTTACGTTAACTTACAATTTTAAATGGTATGGAACTGATTTGAAATTAAAACTAAGTTTTTAGCTAACACAGACGTGAAATAGAAAACATGTTGCATCATCTACAGCGTTTACTGTGCGAGCCCCCGACAAGTTGATTAACTTGGGGGCCCACTGGTTATTTGTATTATAAGGGTATAATTGTTAATTTATAAATATATTCCTTCGGCGCAGGGGAGTACCGGCCGAAGAAGAAGAAAAAAAATCATGTACGAGTCAACGCGTAGCGGTTCTTTAAAGATTCAATTCAACAATATGCAGATAACTAGCTTACGTATGAAGTAATCTTTTAGCCAATCATTTTTCATAATTTGATACAAGGGTGATAAATTATCACTAAGCTGCCAAACATTTTTTTGTTGTTGTTATGCATGATTTTGAGAATATTAAATTCAATATTAATTTGAATAAAAAATTAAAAGTATCAGATGTATCGTAGGGTCAACCAAGGGTGACCAAACTCTAATTAATGGGCCCATTTTAAGTGGTTGCTGGGCGTTGAGATTTCATAAATATATACCTAAATCTGTCTGTTTTAAGTTGTTTATTAATTTACTGCTCAAGTTATTATAGATTTAGTCTGACCAAGCAGTTTAAGCCTATCTCATGTATCATATCATATGGTATTGTTAATTTGGGATTATTTTCCGTTAATTTGAAAATTTGGTAAATTTCAGCTCAAGGGGAAAATCCCTGTACTAAAACTAAAAGAAGTACTCATTGTGCTATTTATGAAATAGTCCTATACAATTTGGATAGGCTAAATCGTTACATAAATAACCAGCTTAGTCAATTAAAAAAAAAATTAATGATTTTGTGGTGATGCACTTAACATACCTACATGTCAGGACATGTAGAGTAGTGGAACGGACTCTGACTTTCACCCGAAAGGTTGTTGGTTCGAGACCTACACTAGTTACAATTTCTGGCCATGCTTCGGAGGGTATGTAAAGCAGGCGGTCCCGGGCTTTCCTACTTGAGTGTAAGAGAGGGCTTTATAGCCCTAACTCCACTGGGTTACCTTAGTAATAGAACAAAAAGCTTGCGTAGTGGGCCTAAAATAAATATCTGTGGGCATTTTTTAGGTACAATTTGCTTCTGAAAAAAGGCTTAGACATAGAGCATCATAGCTTAAAAAGTATCTAAAAAATACTGCACGGCACCGTCATGCATGGCGGTTCCTTACCAAGACTTCTCAAGCGATGATGGGAGCCGCCCTTTATAGCTATAATTTTCCCTTAGAACCCCAATATCTAAATCTTAATAGCTTGCGTAGTAGGCCTACATTAAATAAAAAATAAAAAAATAGATTTTGGTGTGATTATATTTCCATATTTTTGGGAAACCTGGTGCCCCGGTAAAAGCGTCGTGGTAGCAGGTGCCGCAGGATACGTCACTTTCTTATCTCTAAGTAGAAGTATTTCGCACATTCTGTGACTTGCATGAGTCACATTGGGTATTCATCACTCCTGCGTAATCTTTATTATTATTTTTAGTAAGATAGGTCACGTGTGGACCGCTTTGTCACCATTGGGCTTTGAATAACAAACTTTTTTATTGAAGTGAAATTTCTTTGGGCGCACCACATACAGATTTTAGCAGGGCAATGAGTTGGGCTCGCCCCCCTCGTGGCGCGACACGCAATATAAAATATGCAGGGTTATAGTCTGAAGGAGGGGACCCCCCGTGGTACTATTGAATTAGATAAGTCGCCCTTCGAGCAGGTATGCCCCTTAAACACGAGTGGAACACAAAATTAGTAAACTGAGACGCATTTCCAGTAATCCCATTTGAATTGCATGGGCGGGTTAACTTAACTACTTAAAACAATTATTTGTTTTACATTGTGAGGCTAGTTTGTGTATTTAGCGGTTTGGTAATATTGAAAAATACTACACTTTTGAAAAAATAATATATATAATGAAAAAACCGAGCGTGTGCTGAAGACCGCACGGCAGAAGTGAAAACTTCATTAGCATTCCAAATCAATTTAGTACATTTTTAGTACGTACATGTAGTAAATAATATTATGCATTATGTAGTATTATTAGGGATTGTGTTCGTAAATTTAATGAGAAACAAGTCAGAAATTAATACTATATAACAATAAGGGAGCGTGTACTTAAGACCGCACGGCAGAAGTGAAAACTTCATTAGCATTCCAAATCATTTTAGGACAGTTTTAGTATGTATATGTAGTAAATAATATTATGCATTATGTAGTATCATTAGGGATTGTGTTCGTAAATTGAATGAGAAACGAGTCAGAAATTAATACTATATAATAATAAGGGAGCGTGTACTTAAGACTTAAGACCACACGGCAGAAGTGAAAGCTTCATTAATATTCCCAATCAATTTAGGACAGTTTTAGTATGTATATGTAGTAAATAATATTATGCATTATGTAGTATCATTAGGGATTGTGTTCGTAAATTGAATGAGAAACGAGTCAGAAATTAATACTATATAATAATAAGGGAGCGTGTACTTAAGACTTAAGACCACACGGCAGAAGTGAAAGCTTCATTAATATTCCCAATCAATTTAGGACAGTTTTAGTATGTATATGTAGTAAATAATATTATGCATTATGTAGTATCATTAGGGATTGTGTTCGTAAATTGAATGAGAAACGAGTCAGAAATTAATACTATATAATAATAAGGGAGCGTGTACTTAAGACTTAAGACCACACGGCAGAAGTGAAAGCTTCATTAATATTCCCAATCAATTTAGGACAGTTTTAGTATGTATATGTAGTAAATAATATTATGCATTATGTAGTATCATTAGGGATTGTGTTCGTAAATTGAATGAGAAACGAGTCAGAAATTAATACTATATAATAATAAGGGAGCGTGTACTTAAGACTTAAGACCACACGGCAGAAGTGAAAGCTTCATTAATATTCCCAATCAATTTAGGACAGTTTTAGTATGTATATGTAGTAAATAATATTATGCATTATGTAGTATCATTAGGGATTGTGTTCGTAAATTGAATGAGAAACGAGTCAGAAATTAATACTATATAATAATAAGGGAGCGTGTACTTAAGACTTAAGACCACACGGCAGAAGTGAAAGCTTCATTAATATTCCCAATCAATTTAGGACAGTTTTAGTATGTATATGTAGTAAATAATATTATGCATTATGTAGTATCATTAGGGATTGTGTTCGTAAATTGAATGAGAAACGAGTCAGAAATTAATACTATATAATAATAAGGGAGCGTGTACTTAAGACTTAAGACCACACGGCAGAAGTGAAAGCTTCATTAATATTCCCAATCAATTTAGGACAGTTTTAGTATGTATATGTAGTAAATAATATTATGCATTATGTAGTATTATTAGGGATTGCGTTCGTAGATTGAATGAGAAACAAGTCAGAAATTAATACTATATAGTACATAATATTGCATTTACTTACTACAGTATTTACATAAGTCATAAATTGATTGGGATTGCCAATGAAGTTTCACTTCTGCCATGTGGACTTAAGCACACATTTGATTTTTTTATTTCCTACGCATGCTTAAAAAAAGTTGCCATGATTTTTATAAACCTATATGCCGAATTTAATCAAAATCCATCGAGTAGTTTGTCCATAAATCCATATACACAGAGATACCGTCACTTCGTAAAAAAAAAAAAAAAACACTTTCGGGGTTCTTGGAACCTCATAACTTGTAATTCCGTTGACATCTCGAAATTGATAATTTCGACCATCGCAAAGCTTTCCTTATATTATAACGTATACACGGACCTGATTACACACTCGAGTATTTATTTGACCCAATATTTATTCGATTCAAGAAATATTTGGAATGCTTATTTTGATGTATAAGATTCGAATCTGAATTTCGGTATCACACTTTCGAATTTTTCTTAGACCCATATTTATTGGATCGAATATTGGAACCATATTCGAGTGTGTAATAGGGGGAATAGGAAAGAAAAAATATAATCTAGACCAGCAGCCTGATCGAGGCGATTATAATACCGGGGTTAATTAAATACCCTAGGATTATAACTGTAAACAAACAAATTTTGAGTAGCACTTTCCACTATAAAATTATCTTGTTTACATTTTTAATACCTGGGGAATAAATAAATACCGGTATTATAATAGCCTCGATCAGGCTGCAGGAGTCGACTTCGACTTTTTTTTTTTTGTTCTATTCCTAAGCCAATCTAGCGGAGTTAGGGCTATAAGCCCTCTCTTACACTCAACTAGGAAAGCCCGGGACCGCCTGCTTTACATGCCCTCCGAAGCATGGCCAGAAAATATATCAAGTGTGGGACTCGAACCAACAACCTTTCGCGTGAAAGTTGGAGTCCGTTCCACTACTCTACATGTCCTGAAGTCGTGAACTTTTTTTTTACATGGAGCTAATTTTCACGATTCTATCGAGTCACAAACCTTCTAAGAGCCATGCATAGTGTATAGTTAAATCAAATGAAGCCGAGTAGACATTTTATCATTTTAAAGCACAAAACCTGTGTGTGCGCTACTAGGGCTTAAATAAGTAAAGTAAGAAGGTCTTAGGTGCCCATTCCACATACGTACAACGTCAACGAAAAATTGAAAAATGACGTCAAAATGACGTAAATTGACGTGGTAGCAGAATTTTTAGTATGTCTTTAATGTCTGCTAAAACGTCATTTTTCAATTTTTCGTTGACGTTGTACGTATATGGAATACCCCCCTTAGTAACTAGTAGTAAATATATATGTATATATATATATATATTACTTCTATTGGATCACTGGACTTTTATTAGGTCATAACTTTCTTTCATGTTTCTTTTCTTTTCTTTTCTTTAGGAATCAGTAATTATTGTTTATTTATTTTCTGTGGAACAGTAGGCACCTAACCTAAGCCGAGCGAAGCCACACTAGAAGTCCTTCGGAGCGAGGGTTTCCAGACCCCTGGTCTAGACCTAGCGAAGATATTGCTTACTATTTTACACATTTCTTAGTCGGCTATTATCTAAGCACTAAGGTATTTTTGGTTCGTTGATTTTTTTTTGTTCAATTGATTGAGAACCTTCAACTGTATAGGGTAAGAAAAAATAAGACTACCAGCCATAATTGACGGCCACATTTGTGGGGGGGGGGGGGTTACTACGCCTTGTGGCCTATTGTGTTCCCAGCTGAGTATTACTACTTCTTGTTCCTCATGTTCTTTTTCCTCAATGAGGGGACAGCATTTAGTGGTTTATTAGCCCCAGCTTACGGCCATCCTTTCTTCATTTTGAAGAAGTTATTAATCTGTTACGTCATATATAATATGGCGCGTGATTTTGGCACTTATAATCAGTATTTTTAATTTTTTATAAATGAATTGTACATCTGTCGATGTGTAAATTTGAAAGTTTCTTCTTATTTTTAAGTAGGAACCACTTCAACAGTAACCGTTTTAAAAATTATGCTTAAGTTTTTAGATTCATCCACAACCGGTTTCGACCTCATGTCAGTTACTTGCCTTATGTCAAAATATCAGTAAGTAACCTAGGAGACTTTTACCTACTCTTGGGATGAAGAGACTCCAATCTGTCAAAACCCTAAACATAGAGCTATAAACTTGAGTTACACCAAAAACGTGCTGTGGCACACCTTGCTTTAAATAATAAAATGCATGTGCAGGTGGTGTCCGTTTCTCCGTTATCATTTGGAATCTGAGCGTCTACCAGCCTGCCGGTTTATGGCACTTTTAATGGCCTGGCTGCTGGTATTTGGTACGGGATTTGCAGTGAGAATCTCTACTGCAAGAGCTTATTCATCGCCCATTTAGTATTATGGTCTAGAGTGTCTAGACTCTAGAAGTGTAAACAATGGGCATGCATTTGTTTAGGTTTATTATCAAAACTGGAGACAATTGGTCTGGGAGTATTTTTAAACTAATTTGAACCTGCTGATTACGAATATGTCGCTCGCCAGGCTGAATTTTCAGTACCGGATTCCTTTTATCCGCAATTTAAATGGTCTTCCTTATCTTACACGTTGCCAGTTTCTTGCCTATTCTATAGATTAGGCGTGGAAAATTTAATCAAAATGTCCCATATAATCTTCAATAATTGACATTGCATGTACCATACTTTGCAGTTTCCTCGGTTTTCTCCATCCCCCCCCCCCCCCCCCGTCTCTCCACTTCACTATGCTTTCCGCTAAATTTGCCCCGTTCCCCACTTCACTCCGTCATATCCCACCACTTCACATCCGAACTATATCTCTTGCCATGGCAACCGAGCCCCATGAGGGTGACCTCTCTTTGTAAGCATAGATTTATTAATTTCACCAGCAGAGAACGAACATTACAATTTTCATTGGGTTTACAGTACTTTCCGTTCTCCGTTTCCTTCCCTGCTTCCTCCGATCCATCCAGTCTCTCCTCCTTACTTCCGGAAGATCTCTCTTCTATGGTAACTGAGCCTAATCATGAGCTGTCTCTTTATTGAAAATGAAAAAAAATTAAGAACCTTGTAAACTGGATCAGATAACTAAAAGAACCGGTACGAGAGAACCCTTGCATACTTTCCTATTTTTCAATATAGGAACCGAGACAGAGAATATGGGTTGTTGTTGTTTCTAACGCCTGCTTTCAGCATTTCTGCTTTAAGCAACCCTGTCAGCCTGGCGGGGGGAGTGAGTCTGTTTGTTAACTTGAGGCACCCAAAGGGCAGACTCTATCACCTCGGGGAAAGGGGAGTTGACTAACAGGGTGGACCTCCTGATTATAGTGGATTCCGAACCACTTGGGGAACATGGTAAAGTCACATGATTAGATCGGAGGTGACCAGGACTCGACTTATACTGCCTAAGCGCGTTATCATGTCCCACCAGGTTCCCCTGCCAACGCTGTGCACACTACCAAGTTGCCGCAGTTTGAAACATGCTCTGCTCTAATGGAATCAACATGGTAAGGCCGTTGGCAAATAATATGGGTAGTTCCATGGTGAATAATTATTGGTCTAGGGTTAAATTTCGGCCGCCTCGACTTTCCCTATCCCAAAGTACGAAATTGATCGATTGAACGATTGTATGGTCGTCTAGAACGGGCAGACCAATTTAAGTAATAACGGCAAGGCATGCATCATAATTTATTCAACAATCTTTTTGTTTCAAAACAATAACTTTGTTAGGAAAAGCACCTTATTCGGTTTTGTTACTGCCTAAAACATACCTGAAGTTAGAAAGCATCAATACAAAGGTTCCAAAGAAAGATTATTTTTTAGCAATTTTTTATGAAAATTGAGTCGTTTTTATTTCTTGTGCGCAGAACTAAACTTACAGGGGGCAAGCAACCTATTGGGTTTTGTCTACATTAACAACGACTACTATATATTATGTAAAGAAAATAGTTTGAGCCGTTTTCGATAAAATATTTTTGCTTTTCAATTTATGCGTACTCTATAAATCGGTTTTAAAGGCAAATCGTGAGGCATTTGGTCATGGTTGATTGACAGGCATTTTGTAAAAACTACTTTTTTTGGATCCAGGGACTTCAAAATGTTGGAATCTCAAAATTGATAATTTCGACCATTGCAAAGCTTTCCTTTTACTAACGTTTACGTTTACATAGGAAAGCAATAATGAGGAATACAACAAAAAGAAGAGAGTTTTAATAGGTGGTCAATGAGGAGTGCAGTCTTCATATAACGCTGCTGAGCACTATCGCACTAACTGGTAAAGCGCATTTGAAGCAAAATGTTTCAAAATTTTCTTGTCCATCCCACAACCATACCCTCTTCTCCTGGTGTTTTGTAACTATGGCAGACTTGTAAAATGTGTCATATTAAAGTAATAGAAATAGAAATAGAATTAGGTCTGGAACCTATTGATTTGTATTTCAAAAGAATGATGTGGAATAAGTATCTAATAATCCTCACCCTAGAAGAAGACCACCCAGTGCGAAATTTAACCCCTGTATTAACGATAAAGCAAGAGTTTACCCACAGAGCAAAAGAAATGGCTGAAAATACACCAAGTGACAGGCCACAAAAGATTCCTGCCTACTGTTGTCACCCCAGCGACAGGATACACTGGGAAATAATACTTGAGCTGCCTACAGGTCTCACAAAGAACAACTGCGTCAACGTGCTAAAACAGGAGACTACAGAAATGATACAAACTAAATATAGGAACCATCAGAAAATTTTTACCGATGGGTCGGTTGACCTAAATCGCAAAGAGGCTGGGTCAGGCGTGTTTAATCAAAGCTCAGGGGAAAGATGCTACATTCCTACAAATGCTTCTTCAAGTAAGGATGCTGAACTAATCGCTATAAACGCCGCACTGCAATGCTGTATGATATATAACAATCAAGAAATTTGTATCCTAACCGATTCCAGATCAGCTCTTCAAGCTCTGTTACGGGCATTTCCAGGACCCTATCACTTTCGTATAGAAGAAACAAGAGAACTAATGAAAAATTTATTAAGCAAACAAAATAAGATAACGATGCAATGGATCCCTGCTCACTGCGGTGTCTCTGGAAATGAAATAGCTGATAGCATAGCAAAAGACGCGGCAAAAATGGCACCAATTCAAGAACCCCAGTTTTCACTAACACACTGCAAGAATGCTGCTGACAGAGTCCTGCTTCAAGAATGGATACAAAGATGGAGGGTTTCCTCCACAGGTAGAGCCCTGTACGCAATACAACCGAAGCCGGCTTCAGCAGTACAGTATCGCGGGATAAGCAGAAGCGTTGCATCCTTTGCTGCTAGAGCAAGAACAGGCCACATTACTACCAATGAATACCTACACCGTTTTCATCTAATCGAATCTCCAGTATGCCGTGCATGCGGTCTAGCTAATGAAACACTAGAACACATTCTCCTGCAGTGCTCGGCCCCATGCACACTACGGGACAAACTACGGGATCAGGTTGGACAAAAGGAGGGCGCACATCCAAAGATCCTGTGCACTCCGAACATGTGGGCACTAGCGTCAAGGGCATTTCTGAGACATCAGGCAGTCGGCATCACCTGAGCTGGAAGCCCTGTACTAAGAAGTAAGAAGTAAGTAAGTAAAAGAAACTAAAGTGACATAACAAGAAGCCACGTAATTTGACAGTACTGGGAGGGTGAATTTTTCATTGCACAACTACTTTAAGGGATGGCGAGTTGGGGAAATTTGACCCGTCCTGTTAAGTTAAGGGTTAACATAGACGCAGTATTATTTCAAGTTATTTATGTTTTTAAATCACGATGCATTCTAAATACTACGAAATTGTTATCTTCTTCTTCTTCTTCTTCGAACGCCTCTTCTATCGAATATTAGCGATCATCATGACAATATTGTAACCCAAAAAGTAGTCAAATATGTAGGAAAAGTATCGAATGTACTTATATTAGTCATGATGACTGTACAAGGAAGTTGTAATGCAGTGGTTTCCCGTTGCCTTCTGCATCCTTATGCCGTTGACTCTTCATTGAGTTCTACCGCCCTCGCGGCAAGTTTCCCAATCCCAGGACAAAAAAATGGCCTAGTTACTATAAGGAGACGATTTTTTAAAATAAATATCTGTGGGTATTTCTTAGGTACTCGGCGACTACAATATGCGTCCGAAAAAGAGCAGTATCCATCAGTATCTGTAAAAATTACTGCATGGCGGTGCCGTGCGGTTCCTTATCGAGACTTTTAAGCGATGATGGGAACCGCCCTTAATAGCTATAATTTTCCATGAGAACCCCTGCATTCGAATGAAGAACCAGTAGAATCCGGGCTGATTCTACTGGTTCTTCATTCGACTCCGGCCGTGAAAGCCTTTGCAGTTAGGGGCCCATTCCACCGACCGGCTAGGGCTATTTACAAAAACAGTGACGTGGTAGCAGACATTCAAGACTTAGGCGGGGTTTCCATCGACCTCGCATTGCAGAATTGGCGGAAATGTTTATTTTCCTCTATGCCATAGTTAAAATTGATCAATGATCATACAGTAAAATCACAAACAAACTAAAATTAAAAAATGCCGTCATGGGATATGTTAAGTACAAACATTTTAGTAGATTTCTATAAAAAGAAAAATTCTAATTTCCGTCAATGTCTTTTGCATTCTGCAATGCGAGGTTGGTGGAAACGCCACCTAAGTCTTGAATGTCTGCTACCACGTCACCGTTTTTGTAAATAGCCCTAGCCGGTCGGTGGAATGAGCGCCTTACATTAAACCCCTGCATTCGACTGTTATTGGCCCTTGGTAGGCTTACAATATCAAGACCCACTGTTAACGCACGTCGTGTGAAAATGCCCTAAACTGTTCTCTCATGATGCTGTGCTGGAGTGATGAGTGGGAGGGAACCCCCTACGGATGCTAATAGTGTTGAAACGTTAAGAGGTCCGGCCCAATAGTCATATGCTGCTGTGGACCCATCGCGTGTACATTGGGCTCCCTGATTTCATACTTACGAGTTACGATACATAAAAGTCATATTGCTTTCCTACTATACGTTAGTATAAAACGTGTAATAGGAAAGCTTTGCGGGGTCGAAATTTTAGTGGATCTACATATTGTGAGGTAGCAGGAACCCAAAAAGAGGGTTTTACAAAATTTTGGTCTTTCTGTCCGTCGATTTGAAGGGAAAACTACTGGATTTGTTGAAATTCGACATGTTAGTACTAAAAAATCATATCTCGGGACCATTTTTTTTAAATATATTTTGGCCTAACTTAAATTTGAGGCCTTTTTTACCCCTAAAAACGAATTGAAAACTACATGGAAACAGTTCCGACGATTCTCTGATATTGTTGTGAACAAAACTAACTAGGTCTCTTTCCCCTTGATAGTTTGGTTCTTGGGGCAGAATAATACAAGACTCATTTTTCTGTGGAACCATTTCATCGATGCTTTCTAGGTTCATGTGTGTTTTAAGTGTGAAATAGGGGAACAAAACCAAACAAGTCAGGACATGTAGCGTAGTGGTACGGACTCTGACTTTCACCCGAAAGGTTGTTGGTTCGAGTCCCACACTGGCTACATTTTCTGGCTATGCTTCGGAGGGCATGTAAAGCAGGCGGTCCCGGGCCTTCCTAGTTGAGTGTAAGAGAGGGCTTTATAGCCCTAACTCCGCTAGGTTGGCTTAGTAATAGAACAAAAGTCCTTATTTATTTATTTACTTTAACAAGTTGCGTTACAAAGGGAGGTTTTTGTTTTTAATAAATAAATAAGAATAAATAATTCATAGCTCATTCCATTACATACCATGACATTATTATTATTATTATTATTATTGTGTAGACAGTATAGCATTATACATGATATGTCCATTACAGACTATGCAATTGTCCCATCAATCAATCCTGTGCTTTAGGGTAGGAAGGATCGTGGCAGCCGAAATTTAACCTTTTACCAGTTCGGTTATCTGGTGTGTGTGCGTGTGTGTGTGGGGGGGGGGGTGTCTGATTTGTCACTTTAGGGCCACACTCGTGGGGTATGGATGGCAAACATGAAAAAAAATTGTTAATGCCTGCTTTCAGCATATCGGCTTTAAGCAACCCTGTCAGCCTGGGGCGGCGGGGGGGGGGGGTGAGTCTGTTTGTTAACTTAAGGCACCCTAAGGGCAGACTCCTTCACCTCGGGGAAAGGGGAGTTGACTGACAGGGTGGACCTCCTGATTATAGTGGATTCCAAACTAGTCCCACGATTAAATCGGAGGATCGGAAATGACCAGGACTCGACACGTACTTATACTGCCTAAGCGCGTTATCATGTCCCACCATGTTCCCATGTGCCAACGCTGTGCACACTATACCAGGTTTGCCGCAGTTTGAAACATGCTCTGCTCTTATGTATTCAACACGGTAAGGCCGTTGGCCCTCCTGAAATGTAGAGACTGTAACAATACGCAATAGATTTTGCCTAATGAACTATTGCTATTCTATAAAATTCGATGAATTAAGTCCTATTACTGGAGTGCGTCGCGTCGTCTGCTTCTTCATTTTAGATTATCATAGCAGAGTTCGGACTATAAAGCCCTCTCTTACACTCATCTAGGAAGACCTAGGACCGCCTGCTTTACGTACCCTCCGAAGCACGGCCAGAAAATGTAGCAAGTGTGGGACTCGAACCAACAACCTTTCGGGTGAAAGTCGGAGTTTGTACCACTACTTCTCCTACCTCTACATGTCCTGACAATTATAGAATTTTAGGATGGATATAGCTTCAGAAAAATCATACTTTGTATTTGTTTTGAACTAACTCAAATTACCCTCCAAAACTGTCCTGTGTGATCCTCAACGTGGCCTGAGGCTATGCCAAAACACTACTGCTACCCTCCATAAAACAGTTTAAAAAAACTCGTAAACGGCTCCATTTTTTTTTTTAAATTCACATATAGCCCAGTCAATGAACGCTCAAAAAAAGGTATAGAGGGAGTTGGAGGGAACACAATTTTTGACTTCGTAACTTTGTTTAGACTAGTTAGGAGGTGAGCATATCAAAAGTCCTCACTCGTAGCCGTTGAGCCGGAGGGGAGGGGGGCTTTGAACGTACCGTTTTTTGGTTTTTCGTTTATATTTCGGAAATTATGCGCCCCGGCGATATTTCTGCCCTATACCAAATTAATGCTAATTAAATTTGCTACAATTTATATGAAGTAAAGGTTTTTGATATCTTGCATAGTTTTCGAGATATCTGCTCGGGAAAATCAGTAATTTTGGAAAAATCCATTTTTCCTAACTTTTATTGAACTTTCAGACAGGATAACTCTTCAACGATGCAACCAAAAAATAAATGCAGGCCATAGGGCTGTAGAACATGAAATTCCCTTTAATAATTTAATTACTTTACTGTTTGATATATTTTCCTTCCAAAGTTAAACCAATTCTAGTGTTGAGAGGCGTCAACCGTATTGGCCAAAATATACACCATTACCGGTATGTACACATACTGAGTATTGGACGGACGTCTAAATAGCTCCCAAAGTGTGGCTGCAAAAAAGCAAGCCTCAAATAACCCCCCACTATGTAAAAATTGTCAGTGCCTCGCTCAGAAGAGAAGAGGAGGATCCACATGCCATTTTCCTTCAGAACAAGGGGCATGGACGGATACGGGGGGGGGGGGGGGGACAGGGGGTCGCTGCCCCCCTTTCCAAAATTTTTTAAATATATTGTTAATTTATTACTCTCTAATGTAATTGATACTGCAGTACATATGTTTTTCTGTTTGACCCACAACTAGGCCCCCCCCCCCCCCCCAATGGGGAAATGGGCTGGTTCCGTCCCTGACCAGGGGTCTCATGAAGAAGACATCGGAGAAAATGGCGCCGAAATCAAAATCAAAAGACCCTCCCCGCCCCATGAGAGCAAAGTAATTGACTGAAATGGCACTCTATTGTATTTTTTTGACTTTTCAATAGGTAGGTACCAATAAAAAAATAATTCTTTTTTTTCTTCTTTTCTTTTTGCCCTTTTGCCACATGCACAAACAATATGTTCATAGCTGGGAGCTATTTAGACGTCCGTCCAATACTCAGTATGTGTACATACCGGTAATGGTGTATATTTTGGCCAATACGTTTGACGCCTCTCAACACTAGAATTGGTTTAACTTTGGAAGGAAAGTATATCAAACAGTAAAGTAATTAAATTATTAAAGGGAATTTCATGTTCTACAGCCCTATGGCCTGCATTTATTTTTTGGTTGCATCGTTGAAGAGTTATCCTGTCTAAAAGTTAAGAAACATGGATTTTTCCAAAATTACTGATTTTCCCGAGCACTATGCAAGATATCAAAAAACTTTACCTCATATTAATTGTAGCAAATTTAATCAGCATTAATTTGGTATAGGCAGAAATATTGCTGGGGCGCATAATTTCCGAAATATAAGCGAATAACCAAAAAACGGTACCTTCAAAGCCCCCCCCCCCCCCCCCCGGCTCAAGGGCTACGGTGAGGACTTTGCTATGTTCACCTCCTAACTAGTCTAAACAAAGTTACGAAGTCAAAAGTTGTGTTCCCCCCAACTCCCTCTATACCTTTTTTTTGAGCGTTCATTGACTGGGCTATATGTGAATTTAAAAAAAAATGGAGCCGTTTACGAGTTTTTTTAAACTGTTTTATGGAGGGTAGCAGTAGTGTTTTGGCATAGCCCCAGGCCACGGTGAGGATCACACAGGACAGTTTTGGAGGGTAATTTGAGTTAGTTCAAAACAAATACAAAGTATGATTTTTCTGAAGCTATATACATTCTAAAATTCTATAATTGTCAGGACATGTAGAGGTAGGAGAAGTAGTGGTACAGACTCCGACTTTCACCCGAAAGGTTGTTGGTTCGAGTCCCACACTTACTACATTTTCTAAACAAAGTTACGAAGTCAAAACCCCCCCAACTCCCTCTATACCTCTTCGTTGACTGGGCTAATATTATATTGGGTTCATTATTAATTTGAAAGAAAACCCTATAGGTCGCTTGCCCCTTGTTAGCTACGAGTATGCTCTGGGGCAAAAAAATAAAAATAAAATATTTAGCGGAACCTTTCCATCGTTGCTTTTCTACTTCAGGTATGTATGAAGTGAGGAGCAAACTTTCAAAACGTCACAAATCCATGAAAATTAAAAATTGATTTTATGATCGATTTTCCATCTTGAAGATGAATTGAATCAGGATTGCTAATCAAAACAAAAACAAAAAATTTTTAACCCAGTCTTTTGAAGGGTTAAAATCTTATATTCCCATTATGATAAAGCCAAAATAATTATGTTTTTCGTCTTTCCTGAACATTTTACGAAAATGGATCTGTGCCGTTTGGAAGTTTGGTCCTCAAGTGTTAAATTGAGTGACAAAATAAGAGCTACAAAGTTTTGTTTTTGAATAAAAAATTATTTTTTGATTAAATTATAGGCAATTTATGCCCTGCCATTATCGCTGTGTTGTATTATATTAGTCTGCCCGTTCTAGATATTCGAATTCAGAGCTTTGGGATAGGGAAAGTCGGGCTCACCGAAATTTAATCCTAGGACAATTATTTACCCTGAAACTACACATATTGTCTATCTCGGCACCTATAAACATTGATAAAATAATAGGAAAGCATGTACGGGTTTACTCGAACGCGTACCGGTTCTTAGCTAGTTTGGAAAGATTGCTGTTAAAATGTTGAAGGACACATGTTGAGAAGGGAACAATATTGCATTTGAGTATCGGAGAGAAAGAGACCAGTTCCTAGTCACAGTCTCCATATGCTAGAGTGAGATAGAGCGCGCCGCATCGGCTGGTTCTACTACGCAAGTCATTTACAACCTTTCCAGATATTTTTATGTTCTATTTAAATATAAACAGAGATTTATAGTCTTAATAAATTTTTAGAAAATTTATTTTTTATGAACCATCGGCAATCGGGCCGCAATTTAGTGATATTAATCGTTAAAGTTGTTAAAAAAACAGTACGGTACATGTAGAGTGCAGAATTAAAAATGGCTCCCCCCTTGTGATAAGTCTGTTGTTTAAAGTTGGATATATTTATTATTTTTTGGCATTTATTATTGAAATTAGTGTTTTATAGAGTTTATATAATTGTTAAAAGTCTGATATAACTGTTAAACAAATATCCAGTGTTAGGTAAGTACTGTGGCAGCTGATATTTTGGTAGAAAACACGTCACTAATTTTGCAATGTAATCATAATTCAAGCAGAACCTAAGCTTTAAATTATAAATAAATGCCGGCTTTAAATCTATCATACAAGTACCTGGATCTCATATATGACAGGTTTATTATTCAATGACAATGCTACAATTGCTAGAGTAAATAAAAAAATTGTAAATACACTTTAATCGGAGAATTCATGACCATTTTGTGTTAGTGCCACCGCCCTATATTGTATCATGTTACCTGATATTTTTATGGTTTATTCTTACATTTTTACGGCTTAATTTATTTGATTTGACTCACCATTGAACATTCCCAGTATTGAAATATTAAGGTTAGCCTTATGTGAATTTTTTTTTTCAAATCGTTACAAAGTTTGAGGCCCTTGTTAAAACCACATGTGTTCCGTTGTGAGGACTCTGGCTTTCACCCAATAGGTTATTGGACCGAATACTGTATTTGATACTATCTGGTCATGTTCTGGAGCTCCAATTCACGGGCATTCCAATCCAGTGGCACAATCCTAAAAATATTGTTTTGCCAAGCGTAAAATCCATTGCTGTTTATCGTGGTCATTTTTTTCACTGACACGTGTTCCCACTTTCTTTATTAAAATTTGGATTGGCTCAACTGTGCGGCACACGGTTTTTTAGATCCAGTCGTGAAAATGACACGTGGAACGGTTTTGTGTGAGTAACTAACAACCTTTTCAACAAAATTTGTATTTTCGTGCATGAAAAATCCTGTAGGCCTACCATTGGCGTTTGAAGAATAACTTATCCTGGAATAAGATTAAATTATTCAATAATAATATATATATATATATATATATATATATATATATATATATATAACAATATAATAATAAACCGCAATAAATGTGGGTGAGTTAAAGTGTAGTAAATTAATATTCCAGATTGTATCGTCAACAGAGATTAATTGTTGCATATGCTCAACTTAGACCGTATAACTTACTTTTAGTGACACCAACACAATAAAAACGAAATTATTTTCATCCGTAGGGACAGCGAAGTTTCAAATAATTCCCAAAATGAGTTAGGCTTACAACGTCATGGTAGGCCTGCAAAAATGCACACTATGTTGCTATAGTTGCATCGTCTAATAACGCCTTTGAATGTGTATAAATGTACGCATTATACGTTTTGCTTTCCTATTTATGCTTATTATATTAGTATAAGGCAGGGGTTCCCAAACTTTTCAGGCGCTTGTACCACTTGAACAGTTACAAAAATCGCCGCGTACCACAATGTTTTATTCGTCTCAAAAGTCAATTATCCTAAATAATAGTCGTATTGGCCCCATGTATTTCTTTTAGTTTTAAAGTTAATCAGTTGTTTATGGACCGATTACAGTTCAGGATTTTTAGTAACTTAAACCTTTCTAAGTGACATTAGCATTTAATAATAAAATAAGGAACATTCCAAAAAATAAAGTTCTTAAACCTTATTCTTAACTACACTAGTCACTAGTGAGAAGGATGCTGTTGCCTTTGTTGAAGCAGGGAGTCAATGTCTGGCTCAAATGAAGTCATTTTCACCCTTAAATCTTCTTCAACTGATAATTTGTTCCGATATTTGTTTTTTGTGTATAGCAGTTCAGAGAATCCGCTTTCACATAAGTATGTACTTACAAACGGCATAAGGAACTTAACTGCTTGCTCAAACAGAGAAGGGTATTCTTTTTTAGTAGCTAGCCAAACGGAACAACACCTTGTTTTTCAAACGTATCCTTCATGCTGCTATCGCTTGTCAGGTCAGGTCAAGGCTTCTTTGTCAACAATCACCTCGTTGTCTATATTCTCTCCAAAGGGGTCTCTTATCCAGTCATATTTTTTCATATCCCTTTTTGGAAAGTATTTCAGGAAACTTGATTGCAAAGCCTCCAAATGTAGACTAATGAGAGTAAAATCTGAATCAGGAATGTTCAGTTCGTTCTCTTTCATAAATGTGGAAAGTGTAGGAAAGGAAGAAATGTCCTTATTCATTGCTTGGGATTGATAGAGCTGTAATTTCCGTTTAAAACCAGTTATTTTATCATTTGCTACAAACACAGTTGTGGAGAGTCCTCGTAGCCCCAAGTTTGAAAAGCTCAATTTTTCAAAAACTTGCCTGCAAATGTAACGCTAGCGTTTCTTCAATATTAACTGCCATATCATCGATTCTCCTTTTTACTGTGGCGTTGGACAGTGGAACTCTTTTTAATTCTTTTGCTGCCGTTTCCCCTAACACCACTTGTGCCATTTCCAGTGCAGCAGGAAGGATTAGTGGCTCCGCAATGGTGTGCGGCTTCCCTTCCTTGGCTATTCTGAGACTAACTAGAAAAGAGGCCTTCGTCAATTTGTTGTCAGTGTTAA
Source organism: Psococerastis gibbosa (assembly GCA_963971405.1). Taxonomy (NCBI): domain Eukaryota; kingdom Metazoa; phylum Arthropoda; class Insecta; order Psocodea; family Psocidae; genus Psococerastis; species Psococerastis gibbosa. The sequence goes on along the minus strand of OZ020492.1, from coordinate 17,429,987 downwards.
CAAACCCTGTCATGCATTTAAAACATTCCGCCTTTCTTTCAAAAAAATCAATAGGTTTCTCCACAAGTTCAGGGTGTCGTCCTACGTGATGCCGCTTTAAAAGCGAAGGCTTCATGCTCTGATTTTTCAGGCTTTCTTTGCATATCAAGCATTGCGGAATTGGATTCTTCTCCGTCCCAGACTTCACTATAAAACCATATTGAAGGTATGATCGGTGGTATTGTCGGCAAAACGGCTTTTTAGGATTCATACCGGGTCCCCTGAAAAGACAAGAAAATAATTGTTGATCTTACTATTTCAAATCGGAAAGTATAATATCATTGGTAAGAGGCCTTAAAATAAAATAAACATCATATTAGATGTCAGTAGTTGTAAAGTTCTATAAATTAGTAATACAGTAATTAAGTACTAACATACTTAGCAATTATGAGGACACTTACCTTCAATATTTAAATTTTCCAAATGAAAAGAAATTAATAAAATAATCCAAATCAGCCGAGAGGATTGTAAACAATAGCAGAGGGTAAAATGGCGACATTTAATGACAGTGGAACTAGAATTCCGCGCGCGCAAATTCAAAAATACCTACTTTCCATTATGATTATGACATGACATAATGGAAATCTTCAAAAAGATAATGATTAGGCCTATGTTTTTGAAGATTTATATTTTTTTATACTGCTAGCCTTTTTTAAATTTTGCTGGAGATCTGCTAGCGTACCACCAGGAAACCTTAAACGTACCACTTGGTGGTACGCGTACCACAGTTTGGGAACCCCTGGTATAAGGTATAAGGAAAGCTTAGTGATGGTCGAAATTTTCCATATTTTCGAGATTTCAATGGATTTACACGTTTTGAGGTCCCAGCAACCAAGAAAGTGTTTTTTACGAAATGTCTGCCTGTCGATTTGTGGACAAGCTGCTTGGTAAATTTTGATGAAATTTGGCATGTAGGTTCACACGAATCATAGCTTGAAGCGATATTTTTAAATTTTGGGCTAAACACTAAACAGCGATAAAAAAAAATTATCAAGAACGGCTCCAACGACGTTTTTTTTTAAATTCACGTGTATTGCAGTCGTTTATTATGTAAACTAACCCCAATAGGTCGCTTGATAGTTTAAACAAGACTCACTTTTCATGAAAAATGACTAAAATATAATTAACTGCGGAACCTTTGTGTCGAACCTTGCTTACTTCAAGTATGTTTTAGGTGAAATTAGAGTAACATAACCGGACAGGTTGTTTTCCCTTACAATGATTTTGTTCTGAACAAGAACATTTTATTTGAAGAAATAATGGATAATCCATAGCCAATACATTGCATACCCTGCCATTATAGCTGTTTTGTAAGGTATTGATCTGAATGTTCTAGACTATGCAATCTAGATTCTAGACTATTAGCCATCATCGATCAATTCAGTCCTTAGGGGTAGGGAATATCGAGCTAACTGAAATTGAACCCTAGGAAAATTATTTACTCCGGAATTACTCATATTACCTCTCTCTGTACCTATACTAATTGATAAACAGGAATGCATATACCGGTTCACTCGTACATGCTCTTATAAATATATTACTGTAAAATAGGGATTTTAATGTTTCGACCTTGGAACTATAAAAACTGCTAATACATTATTTCTCCAAAACGGATCAAACTATTTTTTTAAACTACCATGTACAGTATTGCAGTCGTTATTAGTGTGATCAAAACCGATGAAGATGCTTTTCCCTTGTAAGTTTGGTTCAGGGACAAAAATAATAAGATGAATATTGATTGTTTCACTTCTATTGTATAGTTACTAGCTCGCACCTTTTTTTATTATTTTAATGTTTGGACCTTGCCCTTGATTTTTCGGACATTTTTTGGCCGCTGGAAAATTGGTACACGTCATTGATGTCAACTCACATCATCTACACTGTAAATATTCTTATTATTGACAAATTGTAACAGACGTCAGTCTGACTTAGCTCAGTTCGCGTACTAGTCGAAGGGGGGATCCAACAGTTTTAGGGCCTGTGCACTAAGGCCGATTCTACAATGTAGATCCACTAGGAGATGGTGCAATTTAATCATCCACTGACCCATTTGCTCCACTGTATTTCGACATAATTGATTTCCAAACATAGCTGGTGCCTGTGCAGAAAAATATTCGCTATTTTTTGCAGTAATTTTTTTTCCTGGCAACTACGCAGTATTGTGAGCCGTAATCTGGTGTCTGTGAAGAACTAAACACTCGTCCCGGCCAAAAACAAAATATCTTATAGTCTCATTGTTCGCCTTTTGGTTTTTCAATAAAGTCATTTTTCAATTTCAATTTCAAAATATTTTTGGCCGGAAGCCTATGCCCCCTCTCTCCCGTATAGAACTGTAGAGTTAACGAGTAGTGGAGCAGGCGAGGGTCCCTTGCTCTTTGTCAATCAATTTACTCTGAGGCTAATAGAGGACTGCAGTGCTGTGCATTAAGTCGCTCGTCAGTGCTCATCTCGCTTTAAACTGTTGTGGTTGGTTATGTGCTTATATAAATTGGGGTAAGCCTACCGTTATCGTGATGACCTTCTTGCTATTACCTACCATTATTATCATTATTTACTGTAGGCCTACTTGCTGTTGCACGTTGAACCTTGGTCGCCAATGATCACATGGATTTTCGGACATTAATCGAATTGGTATATGAATTTCTGGGCATTGGCAAACAGGTATATGTTCTCGATGTCTGCCTACACCAGCTGATTATTATAAATCGGCTGAGACAATCTTACTATTGGCACATTGAACAGTCCTATTTTTCACCAGTGTTTCATGGTCTCCCAAAAATACATACCACCAAGGAATTGCAAATGATAATGATGAATGGATTTTTTTTCAGTTGTTGTTTCGGTCATGTGGTTTTGCGATTGAACCTGAATTTACTCTCAAGCTGGTAATTAATGTGAAAATAACGTCAATAATTTATTAAAATAAATGAAAATAAATAAATAAAAGTAAAACCTCAAAGTAAAAATAATTAATTATAGTGGTTCGATTCCATAATTTGTATCATGCCAAACCTTCTTTCACTCCATTCATCACCGAGCCGTTTGGCAGGCTAGCTATTATTGGTATTTCTAGTAATAAACAACAGAATCAAGTAAAAAAACAACAGAAAAAAATTCTTCGACCTCGATCACAACTTATGGGCTGCCTCCCAGTTCGTTGGCAAAGCAACGGAAAGTAGATTCCCATGGCAGACACCATTTTTATTTCTATGCATGGCAGTTACTTTCGTATTCCATTTTCCATACATTTACCTACGACCTTCACTTGTTTTATATCCGGCCTTTAAGCTTTTATGGGATTTTTATGTTTACTATGACGAAGTAAATGTAGGTAAATGTGGAAAATATAACTGAAGTAATAACATTGTAGCAACTGGATATAGTATGAAACATAATCGATACAATTCAAAATACAGCACAGTAGTAACAACAATACAATTCTGGTGTAATTGCTCTTCTCTACAAAGATGAATGGACACCCGCTCCATCCTTAAATCCAAATAGGTCGTCACTCCTCCAGTGATGGTGAGTTGCCCTTTTGCACATACTGCTATACTCCACTAAAGCCTTGCTTGATAGCCAGTATTATTAAAAGCCAGGGGTGGCCAAAAATAGATTTTTTTCTCATTAGTCACGAAATGTAAAAAGAATGCTCCGCTGTTTGCAAAATTATGAAAGCTGAATTAAAGTTTTAGTATGTAACTTTTGCTAAGATGAACCCGCTAGCCTAATTTTGTTCGTACGGCCCGAGTGAGAATATTCGTTTACACACTATAAGCTACCAGGTTAATAAGCATACAGTTATTGATGTTTAACATATGGACTCTTATCCCTATGTGTAATGACTGTGACAATATCTTTTCAGATAGGGGCGGAGTGTAGGTAATTTTAAGTTCGCTTAACATTTGTAGTGGGTTGAGAACTGGATTCAACACGTGTTCGTTTCATTTTGGCCACCCCTAGGTGAGGTGGGGTTTCTATCGGTGGCATGTACCAAGCAGGGCTTTATTGGAGTATAGCCCGCAATATGGCGACTTTTACTCGGACTCTCGGCCACCCCTTGATACCACCCACGGATTTATGCCACCGATCAACTAGTTCGCTAACTGAACGGCTAAGTGGATTGTATACTAGCGTATCAAAAGCTATGCTGAATAAAAAATACTGAATATTATTGGTTTTATTTTATAAAGACTGATAAGTTGAACTGATTGAAAATATGAGTCTTATGTAATTAATGATAGAATGATTAACGATATAAATTGACGCTTTCTCATAACCTACGGTGGGTATATCTGGGCATGCGTTTTTATCATCTGGCGGCATTAGCTTATCTGAAAATGTCGTAGATATAGAGCAGTGATTTTTTTTTTTTTGGATAATTGATTTTGTACTTATATGAATTTAAAATCAAATCGTGCACACCACTGGAAGAAATAAACGTGTCTCTACATTTTGATACACAGTATGTAGCCACCGCTCTTTCTTGCCCTCCAAAACTGCGGCCAAATTGTGTAAGTTGTGGCCAAATTCTATGTTAAATGTAGAGGAACATTTCTTATAGTTCATGAGTATTTCTTATTTATGACTCTGCACTCGATATTTGCTGAGAAATATGACTTTTCAAAAGCTGATAGTTGGTTACCACTTGTCTCTCAAAGGTCCGTGAATCATGTTTCTTCAATTGTTTACATTCAATAACATAAAATAATTATGGGAAATCTTTCATTATTTATAATTATTTGTTATGTAATGTAATATCTAATGTTTTTGTTTTGTAATAGTTATGAGGGCCACGACGCAAGTCCCCTTCACAGGGTGCACTTAGTGTGGCCCTTGGATATTTATTAATTGTATTGCGTTTTTTGATTAATAAATACTTACTTGCTTTCCAATTTTATGGAAACCAACATGGTGTGAGGGCTTATTGACTAAATTCTCTTCCCTGCGTGGCAAAATCGCTTTTTGTTCACCTCCTGAAATATATCAAGTTTGATAATGCATAATTAAATTTTTTATGAACTTTTGTTAATCTATAATATAATTAATAAATAATCTATAATATAATATTAACCTTTTATATTTAAAAAAAAAAAATGTAGGAAAAAGAAGCAGACTGTATTCCAGAAATAGGACTTGGTCATTCCAGTTTTATTTATTAAAGACGGTTCACGAAACAAAATCTTCTTCTGCTTCTTCTTCCCCCTTAGTGCCGCATGCGTAGCGTAGTTCAAGAAGACTCGATTTAAAAAAATTTAAGTTTTGGTATTGTAATTCTTTAATGAAAATTGATAATTATTTGGTATATATTTCACGTATTGCAAAATTAATGGAAAAAGTACGACACTAAAATTAAAAGTAGTAAATTAATTAAAAAATTAACTATAATTAAGGAGAACTCCAAGTAGCCGAATTGTGTACGGTTCATGTCAATTCGGATAGCTAGCGTTGTACTACTTCAGGGGGGGGGGGCTATTCCTATTAACCATTTTTTAAAAATGCCGTAGCGCGACAACCCAATGAGGGTCTAGAACCTGAGGACTGGTAGAAGCTCCTCTAACTTGACCAATGCTTTGGGATGTTGTGCAACATATCTGGCAGTCGCGTTTTTCCCCAAGCGATGAAGGTAAGGAACGCATTAGGGCTGGGTGGCCCCAGACCAAGCGGAATTTTTTGTTTCTTTATGTTGAGTCTCGAGCTTCGACCTTTCATTTCATAGCCCAGTTCTCTACCACCTGGACTGATCCTGACCATAATAAGTTATTTCTTATGCAAAGCAAACATGGCAGCTTTCACCTTGCCTAAACGGACACTGACGTGAAGTGCTTACACTTATTTGGCAAATTTTGGCGGGAGCGAGTGTCCCACCTCACATATTATATAGGACACGACTTGACTTAAGTTGGCGCTGTCAGCCCTAGGGGACTTTTGGCCGCATTCACAACACCACGCCAACGGATACTGTCCTTCGCCATACCACGCCACTTATCGGCCCGAAGGCCAACTTCCGGCTCATCTTACTTTAGCTGGTCGCCATAGCGTCGTCTCGGACGGCCCAAAGGTCTTCTTCTGTTGGGACATGCCACCCATACTGCTTGTGCTGTTCTTTCTGCTGGCATATGGACGACGTGTCCCATCCACTGGAGCCTTCTGCTTCGTAGTATTTGTGTGTTGGTTGGTTGAGTTGGTGGATTTCTTCGTTCGTTCGGATTCTCCAACTGTATAGAACACGAGTTCACCCATTTTATCTGGAGTCCTAAAACGATCGGTAGACATAATTATCAGTTGTTTTGAAATTCTAGCGGTAATTTAACTATGGGAAATTCATTGCATTCTAATGTTGAATTTAGAAATAAATATTACCTACTCTGGTCTCATAAAACATCTATCTATCTATAAACAATGTATTAATATCAGAGTGAGTCTATGTTGTCGTAATGTTGTAACTTTTATTGGTTTTTAGAGCGATGGGTCTGCTGTCTAAAATTAATTAAAAACAGGTTATACTCGTAGTTAACATGGAGCTGATGGGGTATTAACTACGAGTATCTTCCTAGTGCCTTAGCCTATAATTTAATAGAATGTAACTTTTTAATTGTAACTTCTTATAGGATTGAAATCTGGATTGTTATGCTACCTTATTTGGGTGGCGCAAACTGTGGGCTAACTACTCGATGAATTTCGATTAAATCTGGCATGTCGGCCCATATCGATTGACCTTATTTTCAGTTTGGGGCCAGCTCAATCCAAAAACTTAAAAAAAAAACTGCTAATACATTATTTCTCCAAAACGGATCAAACTATATTTTTAAACTCTCATGTACAGTATTGCAGTCGTTATTAGTGTGATCAAAACCTACGAAATTCCTTTTCCCTTGTAAGTTTGGTTCTGTGACAAAAATAATAAGATTAATATTGATGGTTTTACTTCCATTTTATAGTTACTAGCTCACACAATTTTTATTATTACACAGGAAAATGAAATTAACACTGCAAGAATTTAATTTTATCAGTACCCACAAATTGTTAATTTTTTAAATCCAATATAGGGTCTATTGCACGGGATAGACACATTTTCAAAACTGCCGCTATGACTCACTAATTTTCTGTCAAAAGCAGCCAAACTAATACACCTACCACTAAACATGTCAATTAATAGCGTTTTAATTCATAAATTCATAAACCTATGAAGTGTATGTCGCCGAGACTGTGGATAGTTATCCCTGGTACTTGTTTATTATTTGCTTAATGTGAGTCCGGATGAAAATGTTCGTGGCAGGTGCTGTTACATTAGAATCCGAATTGATAGGTCGTGATCAAGCAGAAAGTGCACTTCCAAAATACGTCTTCAGAATCAGTAATTTCAGGCGTTCAGTAGTATACGGCCAAGCAGTCAGGGGAGACACGTAGACCTTGTATGTGTTGACGCTTTCAGGTCAACTCCGGCTGCGACAGCCGTTGTAATTACGTATATTGTTCTTGGTAGACTTTGTGTAAATAATGTTTTTTTTTTTTTTTTTTACAGGACGCTAACGTAATTGCACTATACGATGACAACGCGCTAAAGAAACTTCTTGACGAAGCTATCGCTTACAAAACACCCAAAGACCGGGAAGGAAAAAGCGACGTTTTTTTGGTAAGTTTCTCTGAACTGGGTTTTAATTTACATTCATTAGGTCTAATTTATAGGAAACTTAAAACGTGAGTTAGTGCAGCAATCCTTATCCCAGCGACAAATTTTATGCAATGTTTTGCCTACGAAGCATTCGTAAGGAACTTATTGAAATATGGCAGCGGTCGTATGCTCTACCCCTGACGAATAAAACCTTTCCAGGTTTTAACTTTTATAAGAATCTGTAAGTTTCTACGGTAAGGAAAGTTTATCCTATGATTAGCTTACCAGTTGCCCCTTCTTGGTTATAAAACACGGAGTTTGCGCATGAGAATATAAACAACGAACATGGCGAATGACTATAGGGAAATTGCGTATTTCAATGTGAATTTACTTTTGAGATGATTTAATGTATTTTGAGCGTTACGTTACGATAAATTATAAGAAAATATTTTAAATTAATCCAATTTTGAACAGAATTTTAACCGATCCTATCTGAATGACACTTGATAGTTCCTACTCTGAAAAATAATTTATGGGTAATAAATGCAAACTTAGACACAATAAATTGCATATTTCAATAATAATATTCAAAAGCTAATATACACCATCTAACATAAAATACAAAAGCTTGACAATTCAGACAATCGGTGAGCTTGAGCCTAGTCTATGTATACATACGCAATGTGACCATTTATAATTTACCTCAAGCCAGGAGACCGGGTTTTATGGTCACGCCGACCATCCCATCATTGAAACTTTTAATATGCCGCATTTTTCTTCAGTCTGAGTATTATATTATTATGGATGATAAAATTGATAAAACTCACATATTGCATTCATCTCAATAAATCCGGTCTTTGTTATTCAGAGGTATTTAAGGAAACGCGGAAAATTTAGCGTCCCAGGCCTCTCTTTGGAGACACCGGGACATATGTCGTGAAAATGGGACGATTGGTCACCTTATCCATACGGAAAATAAATGATAATGTCCACAGGGGTTGAATATGCCACCTATGCTTAGCATGTGATACAAAAACTACTGAAATTGGTTATTTATACAAGTAAGCAACGTTTGATAAGATTCCTTACCCTGTCAGGTTGGTGGAGCTGTTATCGCTGCGCCCCACCATGTTCTTAATGAATGCTCTATTTTCCTTATGGATCGCGCTACAGCCAAGGTTAAAGGTTTCGGTTTTTGAAAATAAATAGGCGCTTTGCCATTGTGGGCTTCCAAGCAGGGGTTGTGAGTGCGGAAGAGCCAAAAGGGCCAAAAGAGATTTACGTCTATGCTATCGCATTTTCAGCTTTCTATAAAATAAGTTCTGACTGATCTAATAGGTTTCTAACCGCCGAGTCCGCTAGACGGAGAAAACACAACTGTTTAATGTAGGTATCACTACTGGCTAAAAGCTTGGCCGCTGCTACGAGGCAAGAGGCCCCAAAATGTAGCACTCAAGACTCATTATTAGTTTCACTGACAAACCGAAAAGCACAAGGTATCTGCGTAAGTCTTGTATGTAGGCAATAGTCCAGAATTATAATGACACTTTGCAAAGGTATTTTGGCGTGGGCGACTTAGCAGGTTTGCAGCCTGGGACATATTATAAACCTGAAAGAGATATAGAGAGAGAATTCTAGAAGATTGAGTTTATTTTGGTTCAATTATATTTTGAGCCTTTCGGGCCACCCTTACTTCTTTAACAGTTTTCTTTAACGATATTAATAATGCTTCTTCCAATTGCAGCAACTTCTCCAAAAGGCAGAGGCTGATGATAAAGAACCATTTGTAAAAATTGGCAGCGGGCCGCGGGGGCATCGTAATCGAGGAGCCGCCTCAGTTTCCGAAAGAGGGGCAGCTGGAGGATCTCTGCAAAACATTTCTTCAGCTACTGAAGCCGATACTCACTACACAGGTATAGTATAATAACATTTTTAACTTTGAGGGATGAAGAACACGCAGCATCCCCTTGCCATGCCAAGTTGCTTCGTGACTCCATTTCCCCACGTAGGCACTTATATCTTAGGAAATCCATCCGAGGAGATTTTACTTTTTATGCTTTGAGTTTCGTTATCTTTCCCTGAGCTCCTTTGCAGAACAGCAATAATCCCTATATTAGAAGTTAAATTATAAGCGAGTAAATTGCCACAGCTGTTGTGAAACCATGGTAAACAGTAAACTACCACTGGTTGCGTTTGTAGAATATGAAAATATGCCCGTCCATGTATAATAAGTCACTGCCATCTAGGGGCAAACAGTCGGTTTTAGTGAATTAATATTCATTTATTGGTTTTACAAGAAAATAAACGACAACGTAAACCTGCCATCACAGCGAAGTTAGGACTATTGGCCCCCTCTCGTACACTTTTTGAGGTCCCAGGAACCAAAAAAGTGTTACATTGTAGTATTATATGGTATATATAACACTGACATTAAATTAACTTTGGTTCAAGAGGTAACCTCCTCGTTATGACCGAAATTAGAGGATATGGAAAAAACCGGGCTTGGCGGGATTCGAACCCATGATCTACGCCTAACCGGGGCGTCGCCTTAACCGCTGGACCACAAGCCCCGACAAGTCCAGTAAATGCCAAATCCTCTACTTATGCTCTAATTGACATGATTCGTGTTGCTAGACAGGTTAGCACAACTACACAACTATCTAACCGAGGCCTCTAATTTCGGTCATAACGAGGAGGTTACCTCTTGAACCAAAGTTAATTTAATGTCAGTGTTATATATACCATATAATACTACAATGTAATGAATAAAGCATTGCCTTTATGCAATTAAGTCAGCTCACAGACCTGTTCGGTTAGATAGTTGTGTAGTTGTGCTAACCTGTCTAGCAACACGAATCATGTCAATTAGAGCATAAGTAGAGGATTTGGCATTTACTGGACTTGTCGGGGCTTGTGGTCCAGCGGTTAAGGCGACGCCCCGGTTTGGCGTAGATCGTGGGTTCGAATCCCGCCAAGCCCGGTTTTTTCCATATCCTCTAATTTCGACCAAAAAAGTGGTTTTTACGAAATGTCTGTCGCTCTGTCTGTCTGTGCGTCGATTTCCGGGCAAACTACTCGGTCGATTTTCATGACATTTAGCATGTAGGTTCACAAAAATCATATCTCGGGACCATTTTTTATTATTTTGGGCTAACTCAATTTGGGGGGTTTTATTTTCAAAAAAACTCCAAAAAAAACTTCTAAAAAAATTATTTATCCAAAACGGCTCCAACGATTTCTTTTAAATTCACATATATTGTAGTCGTTATCAATGTTGACAAAATGCAGGGGGTCGCTTGCCCCTTGATAGTTTGCTTCTGGGTGTAAAAAAATAAAAATAACTAAATTTTAATGAAAAAAGACTAAAAAATAATTTTTCTTGGAAACCTTTCTATCGATGATTTCTACCTTCAGGCATGTTTTAGGTGTTAAATTGAGTAACGAAACTGGACAGGTTGCTTTCCCAAATAAACTATTTGGTTTTGCACAAAAAATGATTGAAAATTCGCGCTCAAATGCATTGCGCGCCCTGCCATTATTGCTGTGTGGTAATTTGTTGATCTCACCTATGTAGAATTTACCTCACCGATGTCAGGGGGACCCCCCCCCCCCCCCCCCGAGATGCGCGAAATTTAACTAATGGAAAATTATTTACCATGAAATTTCTCATTTTCTCTAGCTACTACTTGATAAATTGGAAAGTATGTTCGAGTAAACTCGGACCGGTTCTTCATAATTTTGTTCAAATAATTGGAATGTTTCGTGTGCTAGAGGCACGGAAATGACTCAAACGCATCGAAAAATCCAGACAAAATATCTTGTTGTAGTTGCTCCGCCATTTTGTCTCTTTTGATAGTAAACAAATCGTGGAAGCCGACATTTTTAGTAGCAAAATAGCATGGATTTTGTGTTTGTCATGTTGCCCGCCTAACCGACGAGAAAACGCATGCCCCAAGAAATCGGTCCATTTCGAATTCCAAATAGCGCGTCCAAGCGTTTTACTGGTGCGTTTTCTCACTGGTTTCGTGTATATGCACGTTAAAACGCAACGTTTTTCCTAAACGCTTGGGAAAAAACGCATCGTGTCCAGAGAGCCATACGCTTGCGTCATTACAGATGTAAACAGTGAAATAAAATGTATGTTGCGTACCATATCTGCCTACCCTAGCCTTTTTACTCGACCTGAAGAAAGCAACGGTTCTTGATTCCCTAGTGACAGTAATTGGGATGGAGTACGGCAGACGAAGCGGTAAAAGTTTTGTGGAACATGTCAGTGTGGTGGAGAGGGACTTTTAGGAGGATATCACCTCTAGTGTTATAACTTCGGTTAGACTTGTTAATGCTAGAACAAAGAGGTGAACGGATGAAGAGTTTTTTCACAAGACCGGCTTGATGAGTCTATGGTCATCCATCTTGAGCAATGATGCAAGAACATAAAATGGTTTGCCTCTATCTCTGAATCTACCATGTATTTAGAAAAAATGTAAAAAAAAATGGCTTACTGATATGGAAATTACATAATAAAGAAAATAGGAATAAACTTCCCTGACTAACAAGTGCATACAAAAATATACCACCAACACATACGAACACCACTACACTTACAAATTCACTGTGACGAAACGTCATTGCAAAATTGAATTATATTTACTAATTTATATTATTATAGTTGACAAAACGCTATGCAAAAAAGTATTAATCAATTTAAGTTATTTATACTGTATTTTAAACTGTATTGTATTCGTATATTGTAAAAAAAATTTCCACCCTAAAACGGGCCTAGTCCATAGGGAAATGAAACAACTGTAACTGTATGTTTGGAAACATATTTGACTGATTGAATGGTATATTAATAATGGCAGGCTGTATTTTCAACTTGACGGTTAAATTTGTGTATAAACTGTTGCAATAATTGAAGTGAGGAAATAGCTTTGATTGATTAAGTTGAATTCTTAGTTTTTCTGGCAGAACGTTTCTCAGTCTACAAAGGAAGTGTAGGCAATAGAAGACCTTTTTACTTGTGTTCGAAATCTGCGGTTTCCTTGAAAGGGTCTGGTCAATTACTACTACAAGGTAATAAAAATTGCTGTTATTATTATTGTTGTTGTTATAGGAACCAAACGGAAACAACGGAGGCCAGGGCCTGGTAGTTCTGTAAGCTCCCGTCAAACGGAAGGAGGATCCCTTCCCTGTAATGTCAACAAGTGGGTTGTTGAGCCATGGGTAGTACACGACAGCGATGTATGTATTTATTAAATTTATACTTATACTTAAGATAACGTAGGGTTTTTAGTAGTTTTCTGCAACAGTGCTAAACACCTAATTATGTTTTAAGGTGAGGTAAGGTAAGATGCAGTGATGTCCAAGGGCTTTGTGTTCATAGTTAGGTCTAATTTTTGACTTACTTTTAGTAATCATCAATTTTGGCACTAACTTGACTTTTGCAGAGGCCTCCTTGATACATTAAATCCGAATTATTTTAATTTTCGACCAAGCATCTTCTATTGGCTTAAAGCCAGGAGGAACTTTAGGGCGTACTTGTCACCACATTTCGTCACATAGAAATTCGTTGACCGCTTCGAGGGTCCTACCAGCTGGATGTCGCTACAACGCTTTATTTCCCTTCAATTTTAATAATTATCACAATCGTGAAGTGTGAGTCAGTTATAGGGTATTACCACACAACCATCGACATGTTAATATTACGTGTTATGACTCCTCGCTCGCCCGAAGGTATGTTGATTCAATTTATACGATAATAATGAATCCTTCATAAAACCTGACCTATTTCAGCTTTCTGAAGGAGCCCGACTACCGGAAGCAATTGGGTCTGCATCGGGAAGTGGCTCCACTGGTCTTTCTGTTCAGGGTACGGCAGGGGCCACATTGGCCCGCCGGCAAACCCTCAAACATTCTGCGTCTAACGAACTGCCAACAACCGACCGGGCTCTTCGTAAGTATTATATATGAATAATGAAACATGATATGACTTTTTTCTAAATAACCACTCCAGCGGAGTTAAGGCCATCGTGCCAGTTACTTAAATTATGAATATTACTAAATTATTGGATTAGCATGTCGTCCAGGCATTTGAAAGAGATCAGGAGCAGAATTATTGCCTTGTGGGAGGCCTATTGTTATTTTTATATATATATCGCTAATAGGGTCATCGATTTTGGTTCTTTGTGTTTGATTTGACCGATAACTACGTGCTAGATCCCCAAAGTCCTCGTATACCAATTGTCTCTAGTTTTATCTCTATGATTTGGTGTGGGATCATCCCAAAAGTTGTTGAAGTCTAGAATTATTGTTAAGCCGTTTTCTGTTGTTTTTCATTTAGTGTTTCATACATGTCCTCCGCCGTACCGGCATTTTTTAAGACTCCGTACTGTTTATTTGATGTAATTTCGAATTTAGTAAGGCATGAGTCTATTCGGCTTTGTATTGCCCCAACACGAATTTTGCAATCTTCTATCTATAGTAATGATATTGACCTGTAATTTCCGATGGAGCGTCTGATTTAAGACAAGGTATGGCTATGGCTTTGTCTTATTCCGCTCTTTAAATTGTTGCCAAAATCTTAAGCGTAGCTGATTAAGTCGCAGTCGGTATTTCCTTTTATTAGTTTTATTAATTTGTTTCTATCGTATGGTTGATAGTTGTTATGATTTCTAGAGTTATCCAGAGTTTAGTGGTTTTTTACTTTTGAACTTGGATTCTTTCTTTGAATTTGATGTTTGGCTTTATTGTTCTATGTATTCAGTGATTATTGGTATGCATTGGTCACATGCATGATTTCGGTTTGTGCTGTTTAGTATTTCTTCCCAATGTCCGTTTTCGATCTTCATCGCCAATTACCTTTAGTTATTTTTTTACCTTTGTGTCTCTGTATTTTATCTGTTCTGCGACATCTAATGGTAATTTTGTAACTTGTGGGCGACTTTTCTATGATGTTTACCTCTATTTTGCTTTTAATAGGTTTTGTGATTATTTATGAATATGTGAACTATGCATGATTTCGATGCTGAGATTACTGTAGGAAATTGTTAATTACGGTTAAGTATCCATTGGTTTCTTGGCTATTTGTAGTCATTTTGTTCTTGCTTGTATATTTCATTTCCACTATATACTATTTTATATTATATAGTATTATGTCTGTATATGTGTCGCCTTTTATGATAACTTTTTTGTAAGATCAAATTAAGCGTATTTTCTAGACTGTGAGTTAATATGTATGTCCCTAATTGATGGTGATCTGTAAATATCTAGCACTGTTAAATTTAAATTTCCTTTTTTCAATAGTTGTAGAAGTAGGCCTGCGCAATGTTGCAGAAAGTGTATTTTTTGAGGTACTTGACATATCTGTTGACAAAAAAAATTATTCTAAACGCTCGTTCATTAAATGTTACTGACAGTAGAGTAATTTTCCATAAAACATTGTCATAAATAACCTTAAATGAATATCACAGATATATAAGTATAAAATAGAAACAATACCTCTACTATTACTTAAACACAATATTATTAAATACTACAAAAATTACTTTAGCCTATTGAAAATTACTTTTCATTTCATTCTTCGTGTGTTCCTTTTATAAATTGATTGTAATTGTCTATAAAGCTGCAGGTTGTTTTGTCTCGATAGTTTGATTATTACTGTCTACTGTATATTTTACGCAACTTAGTAAAACAAAACTGTGCCATGAAGGAATTTAAATTGTACTGAATTTTCTGTATAAGATTTGAATTTTATTGGACTTTTAGTTATGTTTGCAAATACCAATTACATCTATACCCTATCAAAATAGCGCTGAGACACATTCTTAGGGTCAGTCTAAATAAAGCGTATAGATACCCTTCAGAGGGTATATTTACAGAGTTAAACGTCCCGACTTTACAATCAATTTATATTAAACAATTGCTCCTGTATCGTTTCATCTCAAACTCAACACCTGAAGGACAACTTGATTTCATTCAACATGTCAGGGTGACTCGCTTAGGTGTGAACAACAATCTACAAATACCCAAGTATCAAGCATAGAATTTTCAACATTCTCAAACATATTTATACATCTTAGCTTACAACAAACTTCCAGATAATATAAAACTACAATCACATATTAAATATTTCCAGTTTCTAATTACCCAATTTCTAAATAACAATTCAGAATATCTAGGGGTCTTCACAGTGTTGGTGTTATCGAGTTTGATCTGCTATCCAAGTTAGCACACAATCGTGAGTAGACCTCGGGGGTTGAGTTATCATGCTATTTTGCTGTATCGAAAATATTTAAGAGCAAACATCGTGGTAGTAGTCAGGACTTTCGTGGCACTGTTTTAGAAAAAGTGGCAGAACTCTATTCTAGTGTCACATTTGTTTAAAATTTTTGTTCACTTTGGATATTATATTTTTTAAGTATTTACGGTACTTGCTTGTGACATAAATAATACAAATAAATGTAAATACTCCAAAATTTTAAATGCGTGTTTCAAATCAAAAACAAAGATGGTGGCGGTCAAACCTGAACTATCGATCGCAGCGCAACCTAAATAACACAGTTCACCAACTCAGAAGTGCGTTTAGGATAGCACGCTGGTTAGCTTGGTTATCAGGTTTCACGTTTGTTTACTTAGCTTGATATAACACACTAAACTAGGTATAACTCGATAACACAAACACTGTGAAGACCCATTCTAACTCAAATAGTTCCTAGCTACAATTAAATATACATAATTAAATATGCTCCCTACTAACTTATTTATATTGTCCCTCCTATATTAATTTTTGGATTGACTATTGACTATTATTGTAAAATTAACAACAGTTCATCTGGACCCATCATGGGCCACGGCCTACCGGGTTCACGATATTTTTGTATCACAAATTTAAAAAAAAATTGTAATTGTATCACGTGTTATCCATTTATTTATGTGTTCAAACTGCGGTAAACTTGGTAATGTGCACAGTGGCAACTTTGGCAGGGGAACATGGTTGGACATGATAACGCACTGAGACTGAACCAGTCAGTCGACGTGCGTGGCGAGTCCTGGTCTCCTCCGAATTAATCGTGTGACTTTACTATGTTCTCTTAGTGGTTTGGAATCCACTATAAACAGGAGGTCCACCCTGTCAGTCAACTCCCCTTTCCCTGAGGTGAAAGAGTCTGCCCTTAGGGTGCCTCAAAAGTTAACAGATTAACTCCCCCCGCCAGGCTGATAATTTGCATAAAACTGGTGAAATGCTGAAAGCAGGCATTAGAAAGAAAAAAAATGTTTCGTCTTCCAAGTTTACAATTTTACGCAATGCATGTTTACTTTTACTTACTAATTGTGTTGTTTCAATTGAATTTTGTTCAAATCCAGTTTCGTTGATGATTGTGAGAGGAGAGGCGGTTTGTTCTTTTCTCGTGAGAGTTCCGTTATTCCACCATTTTTGCCTTCGTTTTTGCCTTCAGAGTAGTTCTTTGAAGTATGACGTAAGATTTTCGCTTACATAGAATCTAACGTTGTTTTTATTTGAGCTACTTGAATTAAAACAGCTTTATGCAGAGATACTCACATCCCACAACACAGGAAACAAAGATCAAATAATAGGAAACGTGTCTCTAAGTTTAATCCAGGGCTCTTCCGAAGTAAAGATGGTGTAACTGTTTGCCGTGCCTCGTTAGGACCTATGGGAAAGACAGACAGAGTTCTCATGAAAGTGCTTAGCGACATTTGTCAGTAATCAGTCAGCCAAATTTTAGAGGCCTATCAGAACTTTAAGTCTGCAGGCATATAATGCACATTTTCTGACGCTTAGAACCGCTAGTAGCAAACTAATATAATAATGAGAGTAATTATTATTGACGAAGACTGTTCATACGGTGGTTAAAGAAGACCAACAACATTTTTTTATTATTATTATTTTTTAGTTTTAAACAAAGAAGTTAATTGTTGAAATAAATTCTACTAAAAAATGGAGAGAACTTTCAAATTTACCCTAATCTCCAAAGATTAATAGTTTATTTATTTAAAAAATTAAAAATACCTCAGAGTTTGAACCTGCCAAAATACGCGCCAATTTTAAAACGGTGCATAATTTCCTGAAGATTTCGTTTCTTTACCCTTCCATCTTAAGGAAATTACGCATTCGTGACGTCGTTTTAAAATTGCTCGTATTTTGACAGGTTCGAAAATATGTGCTTTTTATTACTTACAAAAAAACTATAAATCTTTGGGTATAAGTTTAAAATTGCTATTTTCATGTATTATCGATTAAGCCAACAAACCGGAACGCTTCTCCAAAAGTAAGAACTCAATTGAAGTAGAATTGCATTTTTTCCATTTGCTGTTATGCCGATGTTTTTTCTTTGAAGGTGAAGTTTACCCTTTACGCCGTCATCACTCCAGTACGGAACAGAGTGAGGGCCGAAAAATGAACGATGAAGGGCGTGGGTACAAGTCTGACTACCTGCGACTGAGCCCTGGCCAAAAAGATGAGATCTCGAGTACATCGGGCTCGGATTACGCGTTACCCGACGGGTATGTATTATAGGATACGTGAAACTAGGAAATAAACGTACCTATATTTGAACTACATAGCCTTCATAAACTTAGTACTGTCATTTGTCATTATGTCATTTCACTGCATTGTCAATTAGATCAATATAACGTACAAATGGTATTTCGTTTATTAATTGTGGCGAGACGAGTCAACAACGCACATCAAACGTAGGTACTCCGCTACTTACAGAAGTAGATTCGCTAATTAATTATAATAAAATGTATTCCCTAGACCAAAGAATCGTAGAAGCTGGTTAAGTTTCGCATGTTTTTACACGAAGTGTTTTGGCAAGGATTGCATTCGAAGTGCTTTCCCCTTATCTTAAATCATATGCAGGTGCTAGATACTTACAAGGGCTGCCTGGGAACATTAGGGAGGTGGAAGAAATGACAGCTTTTAGAAGTAAGCTCGTAGACCAATGCTTATATGTGGAGGACATGATGTGGAACTAGACAGCTGGTGTTCTTTTCATGATTCTATTGGTATGTTAGTATTCATGATTCTATAGTTATATTGCTCTAGGTTATTTTTAAGTGCTTCATTTGTTTATTAATTTATTGACTTAACGCCTATTGCTTCATATTATGACTCAATACAAAGATATTCTATTCTATTCTAATACAAGTGTTTTACAACTGGAATACATTTTCAGAATTTTGAGCCAGTACCAATAATTTGAATAACTTCTTTTTAATTAAAAGTATAAAATAACGTTTGTTGCTTTCAGTCCTGAATCCGATTATGGCAGCACTGGCCTGACTTCGAGTGGCGCATACCGTGCTACTGCCAGTTTCCAGCTGGGCGTTGAGACAGGGGATCAAATTCAGTTTGGCGCAGACGTCACGTCACGACTCTCTAATGGTGTTTCCTCCATAGACTTGAACTGGGAGGACAGGTCTGTGCAGTGTTTGGTGGGAGGTAGCTCCCTCATCGGTGAGCGTGGCCAGGTAACACAATTTCTATCTATTAATCCGATTGACATTTTACAGACGACTTCGCAATTAGCCGAACGCAGGGGCTTAACATAACCATCCATCCCTAATGAGGGAAAGCGCTGCTACCGGGCTTATTGCTGGCGCAGCTTCAAAATAAAACGTTGGTCAAGAAAAAGAACCGGTCCTAGTTTACTCGAACATGCTTTCCAATTTATCAATTAGTATATAGAGAAAATGAATAATTTCATGGTAAATAATTTTCCTATAATTAAATGTCGTATATCTCAGGGGGGGGGGATCCACCTGACGTAACTGGAGGTGAGGTTAATCCTAGATAAGTCAGACCAACACATTACCACATAGTAATAATGGTAGGGCCCGCAATGCATTTGGGAGTGAATTTTCTATCCTTTTCTCAAACATTTTTTTGCACTAAACCAAATAGTTTTTTGGGAAAGCAACCTGTCCGGTTTCGTTACTCAATTTAACACCTAAAACATGCCTGAAGGTAGAAATTATCGATAGAAAGGTTTCGCAGAAAAATCATTTTTTAGTCAGTTTTCATTAAAATTTAGTTGTTTTTATTTTTTTACCCCCAGAAGCAAACTATTAACCCCCCGCATTTTATTAACATTATTAACATATTTGAATTTAAAAGAAATCGTTGGAGGCGTTTTTGAGAAATAATTTTTTTAGACGTTTTTTTGCAGTTTTTTGAGAATAAAACCCCCCCAAATTGAGTTAGCCCAAAAAAAATGTTCCCGAGGTTTAATTTTTGTGAACCTAAATGCCAAATTGCATCAAAATCGACCGAGCTGTTTGCCCAGAAATCGATGAACAGACAGAGCGACAGACATTTCGTAAAAATCACTTTTTTGGTTCCTGGGACCTCAAAACGTGTAAATCCGTTGAAATCTCGGAATCTAAAATTTCGACCATCACGAAGCTTTCCTTATACTGCGTATAAATTGGAAAGCAAAAACCTCTGCCTTCCTGAGGTCTAGATCCTGATTGGGTTGTCGTGCCATGGGATTTTATACGCCAAAAATGCATAATATAGTTCTTTCGAATTATTAAATTTTGAGCCAGGTCTCTGTACCCCGCTAAACTTATAGAACTTAAGGTGTGTTCCAATTTGGTGCGATGTGTACTTGGATGGTTGGAATCGATTATGAAATTACAGAGGTCAATGACCAATGAGCTACAGGTATGATTGTTGGCGTCAGTATCCATTCGTGCCACTGATTGGTAGACCTCTTGGAGGCAGAATGAAAACTGATAGTGGGTATAAAGACGTCACGGGTTATGAATAATCATGACACATTGTACTCCGTCCGTAAATTAAATTCTCTACTGTACTTACTGGTTGCCGATAAAATGCTCTTCTTATAAACCTACCTTCACTTCGGCATATAGTAAGATTTTCCCACGGTTTAGCTTCTGATACTTGAAGAAATGGCGGTGGTAAAAAGACGTCACGGCTTACCAATAAACATGACACATTGTGCTCCGTCCATAAATTAAATTTTGCTACTGTACTTAGTGGTTGCCGATGAAATGATCTTCTTATAAACCTACCTTCACTTATGCATAAAGTAAGATTTTCCCCCAGTTTAGCTTCCGATACTTAAAAAATGGCTTATTATTTAGTTATTTATTTTTATTTTATTATTTTGTTACAGAGGAGAGTGGCTGATTCTTCAAGTCTGAGACACACCGAAGTGTCATACCCAAAACTGTATGGTATTAGCAGCGCCCAAAAAGCTATTGATAAACGCTCAGATGACGTCGGAGGAGGAGCTGGCCGCGTTGCATCGAGTTGTAAAAAGAATAGCAAACGAAAACAGAATTCCGACAAAAATGTGGCTGTGACCAGAAGCGAGGTGTGTAAAGATTTTAGTATTTGGGCTGTTTTTACTCTACTTTTTAGGAATCCGTACTGTTTTTTGTCTTGGTTTGCTTCTAACTTTTAACCTGGGTTTGTGTTGTAAAAATAATAGCAAACGAAAACAGAATTCCGACAAAAATGTGGCTGTGACCAGAAGCGAGGTGTGTATAAATTTTAGTATTTGGGCTGTTTTTACTCTACTTTTTTGGAATCCGTACTGTATTTTGTCCTGGTTTGCTTCTAACTTTTAACCTGGGTTTGTGTAGTACGTCTTATGCTGAATTAAAGGTATTAGTGTCGTACTTGGGCCAGGTATTGTGGACCAATTTAATTGGGCAGTGATTAGTGACGTCTTCTTGTTCTTAGGGCATGTTCTGTGATGATGAACGAAGTCAGCTGCGCCCACTTTAGCCACTTGACCATAAAGCTTTTCAATTCGTCCCTGACTAGACATTTGGGATTTGTTATTATTGATCTGTTAGGGGCGCTGGTCCATGTTTACTGTATTGACAGATTCCTTTAAGACGTCTAGAGCCATCTCATTTAGTTTTTCTTGGTAATTGATAGGTCTTGCAAAATTATGTATGTTCTGTTCGTAAAAGTGAAAGGGCCATATTATCGCTAACTGTCTAACCACCTATTTAAAAGAGGGAGGGTGACCGCTGCCGAATTTACCTCAGCCCGAAGCGGTTTATTTTGTCGACTTGCCGTTGGGTCATTTTATTGCTGATAAATGCTTCTTTTTGCTAGACAAATTTCTATTTAAACCTCTCTTCACTCTGCACTTTTGCTAATACGTTCGATTGCCATGCAAATGTTTTGTTTGGGTGCAACTCACTAATCGCCCTTCTAACAAATCATAACTGCCTCCATTTCCAGTCCCCACCATAGTCATCAAACCCTTATTACTTATCGAAAAGAGAGACGAAATTCTTGACAGCCTTCGAATCGAGCCTTATCCCTATGAGAGGTCGAAAAGGACAGGCAACGATAAAATAAAAATTAAAACCCGAAGCTAGGTAAGTAGAGACTAGGGCTACATTATATTTCTGCATATTTAAATGTTTACATATGGTATGCAGTAACATCTGTAAACATAAACAAAAAATAACAAAAACTTAGAGTTTTAGAAAAACTTGTTATAACAACCCGAATTAGTAAAACCCAAATAATCGTTAAGAAATTAACTTTGTCTAAGAAACCCACTTGTGTTAGTATACTAACATACTAACATGAAATACCACGAAGTCACGAGTAATCTAATTATTTACATCTGTAAACGGTAGATTGTACTGTCCGGCCCCTGTACTTCTGACCATTCAGCACTTGCCCTGGTTCCAGTTCCATCCTCCTGAGATGTCAGGCTTCCAATGTCTTCCTCTCCTTTCGTCACCCTCAATATTCCCTTCCTTAAGCGACTGGCCATAGCTTGGGGAAACCCAATTCTTCATGTAAAACTCTGAGTTACACTTCAGACTGCAATCCTATACCCTAGGGTCACTGACTGTTGTCCTGGGGGTCAGTTGAGATCCTTGTGAGAGTTTGCTTGGTGACTTCGTGGAACTTGGAGAACATCATGAGTAGAGGAAGAAGAACGCAATGATCAGTTGAGAACCGCCACATGGCCTGATTTTGAAAATGTAAGCTGCGTTCTCGGTTTTGTCTTGTACTTCTATCGAATATAATAGCTACTTGTTCCTTATTTTACAGTTCTGGATTTACCCAAAGCACCAATGGGGTCGAAAGGAGGTAACGTTCTGCAGGAAAACGCACTGAAGCCTTTTTTTAAATATAGTATTTAAATCTGAAGGACTATAGTTAAAATTGCTTACAAACCTTCTATATTTCGCTTTTATTTGCAATTTTTTCGCTGGGGAAAAATCTCCGCAATTGCCTGTAAATCAATGAGGCTCAAAACATTTTTGACCATCGGCTCCATCCTTCGGCGTTAGCTTGCTATAAATTGATAATTGTTAGCTTTTGATAAACTGTCTAACTTGTTTCATTTGCATCTTCACCGAGTCTATAGCACTAAATGTGATTACAGGATATGCCTGGGCATCGTAGTGACCTCGCTGAAAAGGACGTTAACACTATTCTTAGCTTTATTGAATCTGATGGGAAACCTTCGAAGGTAAGTCATAAAATTTCTCGCTGAACCCTGGCAGTTTTTGTTTTTCTTATTGATATATTTATATATCTACAGAAAAACTACAAAAAGGAAGTTCCTGTATGGTGTGGTTCATTTGATTACATCGAGCCCCTAATTTTGGGCCCAAGAATAATCGTTTGAGTCATCGAATTACTATGTATAGTAATGAGGTTCGAAAAGTGGGGTGATTTAACTAAGGCCACTCAAAAGCTGACTTATTGCCTAAATTAAAATGAACCTATTTCAGGTCTTCAATCTTTTTTCAAACGTTCTAGATTTACATCCATTATTATTTAAAAGCAGGTAAATGAACGGAAACGGAGTCCCACCTTGCCGGGGTGGTAAGGCAATATCTACACCAAATCTATTGCCGTTTCCCCTGCCAGTGCAATAATAGGTCATCAGTACATCTTATTGTTTTCAAATGATAACATACAGTATGAAAATGTCTATAAGCCTAACCTGATCGCTTTAAGCAGCTTTAGGACGGATTTGGTATAGTTTGTGTTTTCTCAGTGTGGAGACTCGGGTTCCAATCCCGTATCCGTCCATTTTTCCATACCTTTGGTCTAATTCCCCTGCCTGATGCTAATATTGGTTTGTTATATCTTGCGATGTCGAAATGCCCATTGAGGTATTAAAGTGGGCTCTTCAGATGGAAAACAATTATGCGTATAATTCTGAAAACATACAAGCATGTTTTGCTGCATAAATATTTCTATACTAATATAAGAGTGTAACGGCTAACTGACTGAAAGACTGAATGAGGACTAATCAGGATCCACTCGTCGCATATTCCTTTGAACAACATGTCATGGACTAGTAAGGCTTTGTTTTTTCCTACGATGGGGGGGGGGGGGGAGAGCAATAACTTGTCAACCAATAGAGATAGAGAAAAACTTTCACACGTACAATATGGACTAGTTCAAATGGAACTTGGGGAATCCATATTAAGGAAGTTACACAAGTTTCAAAATTATACAAACAGCTTCTGTGAGGTTGACGCCAATGTTTTAATAAGCAGTCCGAACATTCACGTCAATAAGGGCAAAAGATCATGTTGATAAAAAATCGGAAGGGGGCGCAAAAGTTGATTCATTGGACCTTGCATGTCGCGCCATGAAACCCCCAACTTATGCATTAGCTTATGACACTTCTATAAGCTAAGACAGCCCATTGTTCGTCCTAATTACACCAGCAGGCCCCGATGAAAATTTCGTATTTTTATTTAGGACTCTTCCCCAAGCCGATGCCCGAGATTTGTTTCAATCAGAGCCACATTACGGAAGTTGATTTACAAATTTCAAATAGCCTACTTGCTTTTTAAATTTAATTTATAATGACTTGGTTTTTTTTTTTAATGCGCTTCCTAGTTGAGCGTTCGAGAGGGTTTCATAGCCATAACTCCGCTAGGTTGGCTTCGTAATAGAACAAAAGAAGTCCTTATTTATTTATTTATTGAGACTACACTCAAGAAGTATACTTGAAGTTTATTTCGATCAGCAGCCCAACCATGGCGATTTGGTATTATTATAATACCGGGGCTTATTTTTTAATGCAGCAGTAGTAAGGTGTCACGTGATGGTATTACAATGTGCGCGGGAAATTCAAATTAATAAATTAGTAGATCACAAGGAAATACTAATAAGCATTAAAATGTGCTGGTAGAATTTTGAAATATTATAAGAATTTTAATTAACTAAGGGAGAGAAAATTGAAAACTCACCAAAAATATTAATATATCAATTTAAATTTCCCGCGCATTTTGCACTCATTTGTTTTAAACAATTGAATAAACCCCGGTATTATAATAATACCAAATCGCCATGATCAGGCTGCAGGACCATACTAAAGAAGTTAATGGACGAATTTTAAAAAAACTTACTTACTGCTGGTTTTCTTGAGAAACTGATTGGACTTTATTTTGGAGAGCTAAAATATTTCATGGTAGCTCACTAGATGTAACGACTTTAACCCCTTCGCTCCTGAATTATGATCTCGTTTGTGCAAAATTCTAATTTTTGGGTCCTTTAGTCCTTATGGGACCAAAAAAAATGTGAAAACAAAATTTTATTTGCCTATAGCTTATGAGTTATGACTTGTGCCACACTGGGAGTCAGTTGAAGTAATGTGTTGCTACTACAGTAGGTTGGTTGGTACGTTTTTTGAATTATAAGCTATTGCACTGTTATGAAGACTGTTATTCTGTTAGTAAGGTTTTTTACCTTTAATAGACCGACTGAAAAGGCAATTCATACATTCCATCTTAATATTGTGACTTTGTTCGAGAACCGATGTGCCACGGGTGGCACACGCACTTTTAGATTAGAATTATTACTGACCTGTGACTTTGCATAGGCTTCAATCCCTACTCAAATCATTATATATAGTTATTTCTACGCAAACAATCAGATTGCTGGCACTAACATAATGTTTTTTACCTATCTATCAATCAAAATCAGATGTTTTTATTCAGTTTGATTTCCCTTCGACATGGTCTAATATTTGCCGAAATATTGCAAAAATAGAAGTGTCAGTCAACAGAGAGCAGGAGCCACTGCTGCGTACATGGTTAGCAGAAGCCAACGTGATCAACCGCGACCACACTCCCGAAATTTTTTTTCAAAGTTTGATGTGCCACCAGTGACCCGTCAGGAGCGAAAGGGTTAAAGGCACTGAAATTATTGTACAGTCAGGGCCGTATTAAGGAAAAGTGACAATGCGTATTTCCCTAGCTGAAACGAGTACTAGGTGTGCTAGAGCATGAAATCTCATCTTTTGGGATTTGTTTCGAGTATATAATTCGGGGTCAAAGTGTTCAGTTGATCCGGGTTAAAATCGAATGAACAGAATAATTTAAATTTTTTCATAAATTATTTTGATAACGCTTTCTGCATGTTTCATGTTTATATGGGAGTCAAAGGGGCAGTGAAAGAAATTTGTCCCAGGGAGACATTAATGCCATCATGAGTAGAGGAAGAAGAACGCAATGATCCACAGTAAAATACTTTAATAGTTGACTATTAAAGTATTTTACTGTGGATCATTGCGTTCTTCTTCCTCTACTCATGATGTTCTCCAAGTTCCACGAAGTCACGAAGGAAACTCTCACAAAGACATTAATGCCAATGGCTAATGTCTAAAAAAAATTAAAAAACACAAAAAATTTTACATTTGACATTTAGAAATTGAGATTTGCGCACCTGTGAATGCATATAATATACACATAAGTGTGGATGTTATTTAACACAGTGGCATCGATTTGTGCCACACAAAATGGGGCCTAGTTTTAGCTATACATCATCAAATATCACCTACCTCCTCCTCTTCCTCCCGTTCTGATAACTCAACACTTCCTTAGGCACTAGTCCCACTCTTTCGTGATCGACCTCAACCTGGTTTCTGTGTCTTCTACATGGGTGTCCTCTTCTTCGTGTTCCCTCTATTTCATCCTCCAGTCATTTCCTCGCGTACAGGCTGCTATCCATTAGCTTTACGTGTCCGAACCATTGCAGTCTCCTACTCGCTGTCTTCTCCATCAATGGTTCTTCCGTTCCGAACTCTGTTCTCAATACTGCATGCCGAATTTTAATTGACATACGGCATTCATAATTATTGGAAGGTGTAAACTCTAAACCGTCAATCGCCCATATATTGTTATACTCATGCACATGATGCTTCATTCATTTTCTGAATATGGTGATTCCTTTTCCAATTTTTATATTGAAATAATATTTTTTTAAAGTTGCCCATAACTTGTTTTCAGGGCTTAAAGAAGCAGTTACCTAAACAGAAACCTAAGGACAACAGGAAGCAGGCGAAACAAATTACAAAGGCGAGTTCTCTGGAAGAACTTAGTCAAAGGAATATTGAAGATCTTACCGAGGGTTCTGATGATAGGAAGCCTCGCGCCGAGGAGCAGCGGCGAAGTTGGGGTGACAAGGTTTGTGAAAATAATTTTTTGTAGTTTGTCGTACAAATCGTGGTTGATACTGCTATGCTAATGGTAGACCAGACCGGCATAGTGGGAAAGTTTCTCAATAATATGCAGGGATTCTATTTAAGCTTGGGCCTGAGGTATTGGCATTACTTGTATTGTAAAATCTGCTTGGCTTGACTTGTCTTTATTGGTCCTAATGGCCTCGTACATGGTAGAGACTTCCACAAGGCCTGCCAGAAATCGTCCACGTCCCTTAAAAAAACAAATAAAAATAGCGAAGCAGAAAAAAATCCCAAACAATAGGTCTTAGCTTGGACGCTACCTAAGCTACCTTGATAAGAAAAGATTTAACCAATGAAACACAATGCGGAGGTTACCACAAGGGGTGAACCTCTTCGATAAGTCAATGGTATTAACCCTATAGAAACATGATTTACTTCTCAAATTTATTTATTGTTACTCATTTTTTTATTTTAGATGTTTGTATCATCTGGTATCCGAGATGAGCTGGCTCACGGTCATCCGCCTTTCATTCAGACTGAAGTAGAAGACGACGCTAGTGATAGTGAGTTCCAAATGGTGACCAAGAAGACAAGACGACGACGTGGAGTTGAGGCAGCTGTCAAACGTGTTCGCAATCGTCGCACTGGTTGGCGTAGTCCTAGGCGGAAGTCAACTAGTTCCGTTCCCCCGAGTGAACGTTCGGGCGACTCGGATCTGGATTCGATCCACTCTTTGCCGGCTGTAGGAGGCCGTGCGTCTGATTCAGACTGTGATAACCCTAGTGCAGCAGCCCAGGGTGCTCCTATTTCTACCCCTGCAGCAGATGTACTGCCCTCCCCTGCTGTGCCAGTTCAGGACGCATCTGTTCTTACTCATGAAGATTTTCCTAGTTTGCCAGTAAAGCCTGAACCCAAGCTGGAACCGAAACCGGAAGTGGCAAAACCTAAAACTCGTTCAAAGAGCGTTGGACCAAACACTAGGCCACCTGTTATACTTTTGGATGAACGACGGCAACAGAGCCCAGCCGTTTGTGAATTGACGTTTGGCTTTGAAGTGAATCAGCAGTTGCTTCAATCTTCTGGCCATTTGGAGCGTAAGATTGATGGGGCTGTAGGGTTAAAAACTGAGCCTACAGCTAAAAGGGAGGTTTCTGGTCAACCCAAACCTGGCTGGAGACCTGTCGAGATGCCACCTTATAGATATACAGACGGAGTATCTGAACGGCGCTCATCCGCTGCTCATAAAGTCGCCGATACTCTGTCTTTTACTACGCCAAATCTCACGTGTGTGCCTCCTCCCGCCTCAGCTACCGTTTTACGGAAGTCCCACGACCCTTGTACTATAAAGACTTACATGGCGGCTGCAGCGCGGCCACCTCATTCAAAGCCTTTGGCATGGAAAACACCCATCCTTGCCACATCAAGTACTGGTGGTGGGCGAAATACCTGTGAGCCAACCGTGGTACCTGCTTGCGCTGAGTCATTACCATCACACGCAGAAGCAGTCGCC
Organism: Psococerastis gibbosa; assembly: GCA_963971405.1. Classification (NCBI taxonomy): domain Eukaryota; kingdom Metazoa; phylum Arthropoda; class Insecta; order Psocodea; family Psocidae; genus Psococerastis; species Psococerastis gibbosa. The sequence continues at coordinate 17,401,360 of OZ020492.1, read as the reverse complement.
TTGACTATCAGGAAAACCCAAGAACAAATTGCGCAGAATTCCCACGAAGTCTGTGGACATTTGTCAGGGGAAATCAGGTCCGTTGCAGCTGTTCCTGGAGTCACAGAGGCTTACGCAACATGTTGCCCAAAAGAGTGTCACCTGGTTGTTTTGGTCATGCCTCCAGCTCAGGACACTGTCGCTGGGCCAGTTCGAGTTTCGGAAACAGGAACAATGACTGAGGAATTGATGGATACTCCACCACCGCCTGCCGTGCCCGTTAAAGTGCAGCAGGACTTGCCTAAGCAGGAACCTGAAGGCTCAGATGAGGAGTATACAGATAAGGAGTGTGAAGAAGAAGCAGTCGCTCACCCACCACCAATGTCCGAAAATGACCGTGCGCTAGTCGAATATCTCCGCAGATGTAAGTTTTTCACAGGTTGGGGAAAAACCTTTATTTTACTAATATCCCTATACTGCACATATGTGTATGTGGTGGCCAATATTAAATTTCAAACTAAATGCCTCTTAACAATCTATCTATCTATCTGATAACGACTCGTTTATAACCATTTGCTAACGAGAGTATTTATTCTGTTTCAGCATTCAACGAGGCTTTAGCTGATCCGGAAACCGTTATCTACAAAGAATAAGGCTGCGGTCTGTCTGCTAAAATCAGCCTACAGCTGTTTCATGCATTATTTTATACCATTCCGTATTGTCAAGTCTCAATCAATGCTAATATTGTCATTAATTAAAGGTTCTGCAAAGGTTTGGTGGTTTTTTACGGTTTAATATTGATTCACACTGACCCAGTGTTGTAGTTTTCCTGATTCTGAGGGAACTACTGAGCCGGGCAGAGCTTAAAGGCAAAACGTAATGGTGGTATATTCCATAACCGCTGCACGGCTATGAAACCGTTTTCCTTGAATCAGGCTCATTTAATCTGGCTTGACAATACTTTCACTGCCATCGGAACAGCTTAAGAGCAACACAAATTGCTACAATTTTCATTGTCGTATGGAATATTGTGTCGTTTCCATTTATTTCGCTGTGTTAAGTAAAATGTTAAAGAAGAGAGGTTAAATGGAGTTTGTCTAAGTAACAGTCAGTTTGGCCCATTTTCTGATCATAAATTCGGGTGCTTCACACCGCGTTCAATTAAAAAAGTTTTATTTAATGGCTATTCATTATATTTTCCAAGGCAGACGCCATTCTAACTACTTATCATCTTTCCTTCAATTGAGGATGCATTACCGAGAGGTGTGAGGTGGGTGCACTGATAGAATTTTCTTCACATTTGAGCCTGAAATTCATTACTCTAGGCTACACAGTTGAAGTCACGTCAGTCGTGTCAGTGTTACCGTGAGTCAATCTCAGAGTAACCATCCTATCAATATGAAAGGGACAGGTGCGGGTAGTTTCCCAAATTCTTCCTTTTGTTATTTCGACGCACTTCATCATTCCTCTTTATATTTGTTCTTCAACCCCCCATTGATCATATGATCTATGCTCATTCGAATCGTTTATTATTTCTCATTAAGATGTGAGACTAATTTTATATTAGTTCGTTTAAAACTAAACTTTATTTATAGGCTGGATATCCCTAAATATTTTCGAGAGATAACAACCGAAATTGCAAAGTCATTTTTCTAGTCTATTAAATTATCGTGGGGCGATATCCCATTAACCGTTGGTTCTTTTAAATATTGTGTAGAGTATAACTTGTTGCAAATAAATCAGTCATAGGAACCTTAATCGGAGCGATAGCTTGTTGATTCGATGCTGTACTACTATTGAGCTCCTGTTAAGGTGTTAAGTCTGAATACTTTTATTATAGTTTTAATTATGTTTTGACTGTTTCCGCAATCGCTGTTTCAGTAGATTCTAATATTTACTATACGTTAATAATTTCCATTAACCATTTATTAGAAGAAGGGCAAGGCATAGTAGCGGGTGTTGAAATTCACTTGTATTATTTTCGAAGAGGTTGGCATTTGAATTTTAAATTTTAATTTCTGATGATGTTCACATCACTGTCGATACGAATCGTTAAGTATGGTACATGCTGTAATATTAAAGTATTAATTAATGAAATAATACCATGTTAGCGCTTTTAACTTTTCTATAAGCATTCACGAGTTCTCTATTTTAAAATATTTATTATTTATTATTAGTTATTTATTTAACTGTTTTTCTTCTAATGAATATTAAATGCTGTAATTACAGTGTTACTAGTACATTGAAATGTATGAATATTTTATTTAGTCACCTATTCATGCAATAGTTTCTGATTTTGCATATAGTTGAAAGTGTAGTCTAATTAATTATTTATTATACAGAGCAATACAGGGTGTCATGAATCCGTTAGGTCTGAAGACCTCGCTCTTATTATATATGCTATTTATGGCATTAATACAAATGGATCTTAACTATTTTATCTATTACGGTTCTTCAATATTCCTAGGCAGCAATGTCATTATCATTGTTCAAATCTTGCAGCCAATAAAAGTTTTGCTAACGTTTCCTTATGAGTTTTTAGTTTTTTCATTCGGACCCACTTAATTTATGTATTTGGTGATTTCTTACTAAAAAATTGCTGTCAGTGGTTTAAGAGCACCCATATGTATTTTTATATTTATTTTCGTATGCTAACCTCTTCTGTAAGCTTTCTTAAATTATTGTAAACTTAGTCATGCGCCTAAGAATTTTAATTTTTGTGTTAATTGCCACATACCTTTATTTTTTGCGAAAGCTCCTTTTTTTCATTTGTTTGGCGTGTGACTGCTTTTTTTTCTTCCCGTTAAAGCTTAAAAGAATCGGTTATGGTTATTTTAAGTTAGTTTCTTCCACCAGTTCTGTTTCATTTTTGCATTGTGTCACCTTTGTCCAATACTCAGTGCCCTAATGGTAATTTAGGGATAAACGTATTTATATTTCTTCGGAAAAATGTTATAACTTATTAATATGGTACATGAGGTAAACTGAAATTATGTTCCGTCTGGACATAATTAACTAGTTTTACTTAAAAGTAGCAAGAGTACTTGTTAAGGTTGCCCCTCTTTATGATTTAATGATTTATGATTGTGTCCACATACGTCCTTCATTCTTCTTTCTACCGAGCAAAGCATTCTGCTTCCTTGTTGAAACATGCAGCTTAAAATATTTTTTTTGTAATATTCATCAACATAATTATTTATTTTGGTCTAGGTGATAAAGTTTATTTCTGCATAATTTGCTTTAATGGCGAAATATGAAACAACTAAGTTTATTCTACAATAGGGGGTTTACGTATTTTTTCTTTTCTTTACCTGTCATTCTTATTTCGTTCTTGCAATGGAATGATCATTTTCCAATAATTGCGTTTTATCTTTTTATTGATATAATTTTGTAATTTTCTTTCAATCCTTAGCAAATTTGAAATTACTGAGCTGGTTGGAAATATTAGGTATATATTATCCTCCCACCTTTTTTCATTCACTCGATGTCTATTTTTTCACACTAGAAAGATACCATAGTGGTATTGTTACGAGTGTGGGTCTTTCGCGTATCATTCTCATTGGTTAAAGTTGTAGTATAATAAGATCATCGATCAGTTCTGTTTCAAAGTTAACTTCATTCGTTTTCATCGGTTTTTAACACCACTTATTGTTCAAAACTCGATGCTATGATTGGATTACCGGAGTGAACCTGCGCTACACCTGTACTATGTTTGACAGTGAAATTTATATAGAAATGTTGATCGTGGAGCCATCATTGAGCGTGGGATGGAATGAATGTTTCTGTTTATTTGGATTCATAGTATGTGGCAATCGTTGAGACTGATTGACTACAGTTGTGGCGGACGTGTGAACTTCACCGGTAATTGAACGCCTTTCCCTAACTGAGGTCAATCGGTGTTCTTGAAGGGCACATGCTGCATTTATGACAATGAAGAGGAACTTTTCTTCAAATCTACGATCGCTACGACCAATATTTCATAATTAGATTTTAAAAGGAAATGTTACGGTTACTTGGGTCACTAAAAAATCGGATGCATAATATTTTTTTTATTAATTGATTCCAAAGGTTATCAAAAATAAAATACTAAAACACGCCTAAGGTTTCGGTAACTATTTATACATTAAGTTCTCAGGTGTTTTACTTTTTTTCTAACATAAGTTTGTCGTAGAACTTGGACAATAAAGTTGAGCAAACGACAGTTTTATCAAAACTCCATATTAATTAATTCAATGAATGGCGCAGTTATTCACTGCTTAGGCGTTCTACATTTTTGATAACTTTCGTAATAAATGTATAAAGTATTCGATTTTTTTGTGACCTTGACATTCCATCCTGAGCATAACGCAGGTGACGCCTTATGGTTCCGTATGGTTCCGGTTTGCTTCATTAACGAGTATTTTTTAAATACTAAAATTTGGGTTCCTTCAAAAAGTTCTATTGTTCTCTATTTTGAATTTTCAGTTGTCTGAGGTCCTGTGCACAAAGACAGGATTATATAATAATTGTTGCATATTCCAGACAGGAAAAAGGAAAAATAGGTTCAAAATTATATATATCTTCACTGAAGTCTGGTAATGAAGTTGTTGTCAAAACAAAATACCATTCTGCATAAATTGTTGTAGAAAACTTAGCGTGTCTAGGGGGAGACCGTGTACTTGTAGTAGCTGAACAAGGAAAACACTATTACTACAGAATCTGCCATTTTACATCAACCTATTTTTCCAATATATCTCGACAGTACTGATGCTTTAGAATCGATATTTTCCTCTTCCTCTTCAAAAGTCACTCACTTTGAAGTTCTCTAACGGGTTTATACTGCTTGTGTTCACCTGTACTTTTATTTAAAGTCGATTAAGTCTACTTAGAAATCGCTGTTAAAATGGTTGAAGTTGAAAGTGTATGCCTTAAACACGCACTTACTTTAAAGGGGGGCATAGAATACCCCACTATTGATCGTACTGCCATCAATGAGATGTCATAAATTAAAGAAATCTTCCTATCCGCTTTGATATAACAATATATGGCATCATTTGCCCCCAGTATTGGAAGGCGGGATAATCCCACGCCTTCCATAACTGCGGAATTGAAGTTTGTGACTGCCTTATACTATTACATTGAAATGTAGGGGAAGATTTCTTCTATTCTAATTTACGACACTTGGTTGATGGCTCTACTTTAAAATTGAGAAGCAAGTTGGAACTCGTGCTCTGGGAATTCTTCGCGTTAACGACAGTGCATTCAACATTACAACCGCACCCTGATTTTAAAAGTGCCACAATTAATTTTCTTATTTTTTTGGTATTGGCACAATTGAAATCTGGGTGCGATATCCACCGGTAATGACAGAGAGAGTATGAAGTACGCTTTCAGAACGACCACAGCCTATCATCTCGGACTCTTACTGCTTCGTCACTTTGCGGTAAATGTCTTGCAGAGCAGAGTATTTAGAAATTACTGTCTCCAATGTATAGTCTTCCTTTTAATTTCAATGCCATCACACGAATAATAACGGTAATTATAAATAAGTCATTCTATGTTAAACATACTTGGGCTGGAGAGATGTACACAAGGCTTTTATTCTATATATATATATATAAATAAATATATATATAAATATTTTGTGTTTCTATTTAGTACGGTATTCTAGTTTATTACTATTTGATAAGAAACGAATATAAATGAAAACGTTGGGCTTGACACATTTGCCACTGGTGGAAACCCCCTAGTACTGATATTTAATGTGGAGTCCACCCCCGAAAAACCCCGGTCTCAAGCCCTTATAGGGGAACTTGTTTGCATTGAATCTGTCGTCTCTTGCTTAGGATCTATAAGAACACTGGGCTTAGTTGACTCTCACTACAGAAGAAAACTAATATTAATTCGCCACTTTGCCAATAATTATAGCCCTACATCTTTAGTGAGAGCCAATCTAATCAAATAGGAAAACAACCAGTTCCCCTATAATATTTTTGTGTTGTCATCTGGTAAATATTGTTCTCAATGATTCACTACTATTTTTAAGTGTACAGACTTGTTATTAAAATATTATTATTATTATTTAAAATTTTAATTGATCGCTGAGGTAAATTATTTTATTTCACTGGGCCGATTTGCAAACATCACTATTCTGTGGTCCCCTGATGGAAGAACGAGCGAGTTGGTACGGAATCGACATATTTCTTTGTTCCAATATTATTTGCCACCGTATAGTATAGTTTACCTTATTTTTTAGTGAATTAGCTCAACGCTTTGTCGATGCAAATATTTTGTCAATTTACAATAGAACATGAATACTGCATCATAGGATTTAACCGTAAATGAAACATGGAAAATGTTGCAAAGTGAATAGGCTATATGCTGTTCGCCTTACACGCTCTCTCTTCCATATTTGGTTCGAATTGTGAACTTGTAACTGTAGATTGTCAACACCTATGATGAACTGTTACCATGAAGAGAAATGTTGTTAGACGGTGAATGGACTTGTTTTTTTGCCCTTCTATGTTATTTACAATACAATACAATAAATTTATATTTCCATTCAAAGTTAAATTACAATAATTCCCTAGTTGGATAATAAATTCTGTTACACTTAAAAAACAAAATATTTAATGGATATGTAGAACAGTTGTCAAGGAATACAGGAAATTTTTTTTATTGAAAATACCCACCTGCCTGAATGCAGGCTCGAAGACCACGGGGCCAATCACCGACAGCAGTTCGCACCGCATCCATGTCTATCTCTTCGACTACCTTCGAAATGGACCTCTTCAGCGAGTCCAAATTTTTGTGGGGTTTCGCACAGGCTTTCTCCTCAATAATGCGCCAGATAGAACAGTCCATTGGATTGAGATCTGGGCTGGAGGAGGGCCAATCTTCACTAGCAATAAAGTCAATGTTATTCTCACGAAACCACGTCTGAGTACTCTTGGCTTTATGGGCTGGAGCAGAATCCTGCTGAAAAACCCAGCGTTGGTTTTTGAATAGGGTTTGATTCAAAGGCTTCACCACCCTATCAAGTACCGTATTTTGATACACCAGCGCACCAGTCTTCACACCTTTTTCACAAAAATGCACTTCAGTCTTACCCCGGTATGATGCTCCCAACCAGACCATCACTGAGGAGGGATGATGGCCTCGAGTAATCCTAGGAACGAGTTTACTTGCATGGTCAGAGCTTCTGGCATACACCCTATCGTTTTGCCTGTTAAAAGTTTCTTCTATAGGATGTTTCTGTGCCCATTTTTAGCATACCGCTTGAGTAGAATACGACTTTTTAGGCGCCTTAAATTTTTCAGTCGATTGTTCAAGTGATGACCTTTCTTTCTCTTAAAAGCATGAAGCTTAAGGTCTCGATTAATGGTAGTTTTTAATGAGCTTCTCTTTAGGGACATCTGCAAAGCCGTGATTTTTTTCTGCTTCTGGTCGGGATTTCGATTGATTCGCGACCTAACTTCTTGAACTACGACTGACGTGCAAACTGAACGTGGTCGGCCCGATCTTTTGTGGTCGTCAACACTACAGACATCTCTCCACCGTTTGATGGTGCGGTACACAAATCTTGGCGATATTCCAAGCTTTTGAAGCAACTTGAAAATGGTACTCGGTGAGTACCCACATTTGTGAAGAGCTATGACGATCTTCTCTTTGGCCCCATGCTATGGTCATTTCTTTCACAAAGTGCCACTTGTAATATATAAAATTGAAGGTAATTTCAAGAGGAACAACAATATGGCATTTGTTTACAAACGAGTTTAAATTTAAATCCAGAAATTCTATGGAAAGTTGAGTGACAGTACTTAATGTCCAACTAGGTATAATATGCTGCAGGGCTCAGCCCGGGTGCAGCTTAAATTGAAGAAAAAAAGGCCTAATGTAACATATCATATAGTCGACTATAGATCAAGCAGTAGTCAAAAGCAGTGGCGGACACAGGGGGTCATGACTCCCTCCAAAATCTTAAAAAAACATGAAAAGTGTTATTGTAATGCTTCTTTCAATGGTTTCGTTTCGTTCTGTATCTAAACTAAATCTTATACCGTATTGTTTTTATTCTAAGTTTATCCCTGAGGCGGCATTTTGAGGGATGACCCTCCCCGAAATAAGAAGCCGTGTCCGCCAATGGTCAGAAGGTTATTAGGAATTCAATTGAAGTAAACCCAAATTTGTGGGTTTGTTTTTCACCCATTGCCTCTGCAGAAACATTACGTGAATTCATGGTGTCTGCATTTGCTTTTGGTATCCTTTCAGCAGAATTGTTCCGCAGGTTGCATAGCAGCAGTGGCAAAACTTTGTAAGATGGGCCCCCACTCGTCTATGTTTCCGCGGCAGTCGTTGTGTACGGGCATAGAGTGTACGATTGGGGTCTCATAGCAATTACAAGAAGAACATCGAAGTTAAAATGATAGCCTAACAGTACGCGACTGCTTTTATAAAAATTTCAAACTGGATGGGGAGAAATGAGACATCATTTAAACAGTTATGCACATTTATAGCTATTTATAGCTTCCGTGGCAGGTTTGGCTAGTTCAAAGACACGTCTAATCGTCGTATTTGAAAACCTGTAAAAAAATTGAAACTTTCTTGTGTAGGAGATCGGCTACAAACCGTGTGGATAAAAACATCGGAACGCTCTCATGAAAAGTTAGCATTTAGAACAGTAGGCAAATCATAGAGCACTATATAGATAGATAAAATTATTTCTTCTCAAATCATGAAATTAATGTATATAAAATAATCACATTTTAAAAGAACCAGTCCGAGTTTACTCGAACATGCTTTCCAATTTGTCGATTAGTAGAGAGAGAAAATGATTAATTTCATGGTAAATATTTTTTTACCCCCAGAAGCTAACTATCGAGGGGCAAGCGACCCCTCGCATTATATCAACATTGATAACTACTGCAATATGTATGAATTTAAAAGAAATCGTTGGAGCCGTTTGTGAGAAATAATTTTTTTAGACGTTTTTTTTAAGTTTTTTGAGGAAACCCCCCCCCCCCCAAAAAAAAATTAAGTTAGCCCAAAATAAAAATAAATCGTCCCGAGGTATGATTTTTATAAATCTACGTGCCAAATTTCATTCAAATCCACCGGAAATCGATGAACATACAGGCAGAGCGACAGACAGACATTTCGTAAAAACTACTTTTTTGGGTTCCTGGGACCTCAAAACGTGTAAATCCGTTGAAATCTCGGAATCTAAAATTTCGACCATCACAAAGCTTTCCTTATAGGCCTACAACGTATAAATTGGAAAGCAATGAAGTATAATGTAAAGAAAAATCGTCAGATCGTTGAACTGTCCTCTCATAAAATAATATAAGCCCAGTAATTACTCATGAAATTAACTTTGACGATACTGCAGATAGTAATGTTGGTTCCAATAAGCGGTAATTGGGCGAGGAAGTTAGAGCGTAGCGCCCTAACCTCTAGCCTCTTTCCGGAATACCTACATCCATTGCAAGCAGGCCGAGGAAGAGTGCCATTACCCAACGCGCCTTGAAACGTCAACAAAAAATTGTTAATACACTGCAATCTAAGCAATGAGAGTATGCTGTAAGGCTATAATTCTAAAACAGACTATTTAAGTGCGGATACGTAATGTATGAAAAAAATGTTTAAAATTCGCGTAGCTGCGTGTTACTTAGGCTTAGTAGAAAAAAATCATAAGCTATGTCATTTGCGTAGAATTTGTATGAGCTGAACTAAAAATTACAGTAAAACCATAAAAATATGTTGAACTCTGAAAATTGATTGTACTCGTGCTTTAGGTACACTCCTATAATTAAATGTCAGGGCAATGGTCAGCTTAACTCTACAATTACGAGTATACCGGTGGGAATGATTAATTACCAAGTTAAATAAAGTTGGAATTAGACGAAATTGACCTGTTTGGGATGTAGCCCACAACTAAACCATTAAAATGGCCCTATTTCATGACGTTTCTTAACTAAAACGTAAAACGACACTTTCTTTATAAACGTAGAACTTAAAACTAACACTTGTGCTCTTTGACCCTTTATTTGTAACAATAAATGAAATTGGGCAAGACCACGATAATGGCTCTTGTGACCTAAAACTTACATACTATGCTTGTGTACTTTAGGCGCATTAGCCAGTTAAGTCTTATAAATTCGGAAAGACTATGGTTGTGGTTCTATCACTATAAGTCGAACTTAAAACTATACTTGGGCTCTTTTGGCACTTAATTATTAATCGAGTGCATTATTCTTCATTATTTTATAATAGACTACAAATTATCAATACATAATTATTTATATTGGCTTAGCTATATTAATTGACCAACTTAGTGGTTCTTTAAGCTCAAAGGCTTTTAAATTAAATTGCAAGCATTTCATTTATCATTTTAGGCTACAATTTATTTAATTAGGCTCTTAGGCCTGCGTAGGAATCATTCATCTACACTTCACTGTTCATCATTTCTTTTCACTTAGTGAATATATTTCTAACTATATTAACAGGAAGTTCATTTGCAGTGGTAGTCAGTAAAAATAGAAATTATATTTTAATTAGCACTTGCTGCACGTGCACATTGACATTTCGTAAAAACCACTTTTTTGGGTTCCTGGGACCTCATAACGTTTAAATCCGTTGAAATTTCGACCATCACAAAGCCATCCTTATACCTACTACGTATAAATTGGAAAGCAATAAAATCCATTTTAGGTCCTTAAATGCATATTCTGCACTGTGGATCATGACAGTGAACCTCTTTTTAGTATTTGCCAGTGTTAAAAATGAACAAAAGACATTGAACGGTTTTTAAAGACAAAAACATTAGTATGAAATCTTACGAAGAGTTTGAATTTACGACAAGACCAAATGGCCGCCAGTTGTCCCGCCTTTTCCCGTATTTTTCATGTTGTAATGTTGGCAAAATTGCTTATAAGAAGACTTTAAAATATGTACCGGTAGATAATTTTGGACCCTGTCATTTGTATGTAGAATATCAACTATAAATCTGGTTAAAATGTTGTCCACTCGGAATGCTTTTTGTGAATTTTGTCGTGTTTTAAAGGGACAGAAGAATCTGGGTTAATAGGCCGTGGTCGATTTGAAAGTAGGCTTCCAAACGATTCGTCAACAACTGCGGTTGACATCTTCAGTGGCACTACGTACACTTCTAAGGTTGTATCGCGGAGAGGGAGAAATAAAACGCGCGATACGGCCACAACCGACCTGCAGGAACCAGCAGCAACGATGGGATTGGTTCCATTTCCCTTCATTAAAAATGTGACGGTAAACCCTTTCGACGTCACAACGTGAAAACAATATTGAAACCGACACAACAACGAATCAACTTACTCAGATCGACCAAAGATGCCAGGGACCTACTGACCGCAACTGGCGTATACAGAATTCCTTGTAGATGTGGTGAAGTCTAAATAGGTACCACAAAAAGAACCTTGAAGACAAGGATAGATGAACACAAAGGTAGCTGTCGCCTTCTTCAGCCAGATAGGTCAGCAATTGCAGAGCATGTGTTAACACAAACAGGCCATACTGTTCGTTTTGAACAGGCTACAATACTCTCTACCACGGCATTGTACTACCCCCGACTATACAGGGAGGCCATAGAAATTTATAAACATCCGCAAAACTTTAACAGAAAGGATGAAGGATTAAAAGTAAATAGAATATGGTATCCAGCCCTCAACAAAACAACAACAAAGAGAATGACGCCAACGAGCCAGTCAGGAGCAAGAGCGCCTGAACACCGAACAACACCTGCACCAGCCTGTCAGTCAGTTGCTACGCGATACAACCTTAGACGTGTACATGTACGTTGTGCCACTGAAGATGTCGACTGCAGTTCTTGACGAAATGTTTGGAAGCCTACTTTCAAATCGACCACGGCCTATTAGCCCGGATTCTTCTGTCCCCTAATTAGATTCCGGCCGTGAAAGCCTTCGTTATTATTTTATCGTGTTTGATTAACCAAAATTATTCAATATGGCCAGTGGCGGCGCTACGGGGGTGCCCGAGGGGGCCTGCCCCCCCCCCCCAACAGTTTTTCCGGTCCCTCCGTGCCCCCCCCCCACTTTTCAGATATTTTACATGTTGTTAAATTGGAGAATTATTGAACCGTATACCTACTCCCAATGAAAAATGTTTCGTTTTTTCATTGGCCCCCCCGGATAGAAGTCATGGCCCCCGCCTTAAAATTTCTAGCGCCGCCACTGAATATGGTACATCTAAACTTAAATGTGGAATAAAATCATGAATATCGCGAATCGATTTAAGAAAATTTGTTTGAACTAAAACATAAGTTTTTTTATTATTTTAATTATAAATTTCCTATAATTTCAATAAAATTACTTTATTTTGCCTAAAAAAAAAAAAAAAAAAAAAAACTTAAAACGGATGTAAGGTTTTGCAATACTACGTAGTACTTCAACATGGCTGACGCCGACTTGAATACCAACAACTTAAAAATGCATATTCTGCACTGTGCATCCTGACAGTAAATCTCAATTTAGTATTTGGCGGTGTTAAAAATGAATAAAAACACATTGAACGGCTTTTACAGACAAAAAAAATAGTATAAAATATAAAAGTTTGATTTTAGAGCAAGATTGATTGGCCGCAAGTAGTCCCGCCATTTCTATGGTGTTTTTGTTACTGTTTACATTGTCTGTGGCATAATATTAGCGGGGCACGTCGCGTCGGTCTCTGTCGGTTTGGGCGGTCAGGATGAAGTAAATATCAAATTAATTAATTAATTTGCGCTGCAATTGTAAGGTAAGTGCTAAGTTAAACTGTATTAAAAGTTTACTAGATGTGCCGTAAGTTTTATACCATTTCAAGTGAAAATACTTCTAAAAAAGCTTCCTCCTTGCTCAATTTGTACAAGCGTCTGTTTTTACTAGAAAGTTGTTGGTAAATGGAGGCCTAATTGGCTATTTTTATTTTGAAAGATGTATTTTTTTTTGAATTAAATTTGGCAATTATTTAAATTGATGAATTTTATTATAGTATTTTTTGCAATTTCGTTTGGAAAAATTTGCATTCTGGCTTTTTTTTTTTTAAGATGAGTGTTTTTCCTCATTGTAGAAAATATAGAACTTATTTTTTTTATAATAGCTAGTCATTCTTTTGATATTAGGGCCTAATAAACACATTAGTTAAATAAATAAATAATTCATTATTTATGCAAACAGACATAAAAGTCCAATAAAATTCAAATCTTATGCAGAAAATTGAGTACCATTTAAATTCCATCTTGGCATCTTGGCACAATTTTGTTGACGAAAGGCACTAACTTACGTAAAATAAACAGTATACAGTAATCATCAAACTATCGAGATAAAACATCAATATTCATGGTGTATTTGCAAAGTCAGCTGGTACAACAATAGCCTATTGAAAATTACTTTCCATTTCATTCTTCATGTTTCTTACGTTATAGTTAGATTGTTATTGTCTATAACTGAATAGGCTGCAGGTTGTCTTGCATCGATATAATAGAGGTTGATGACCAACTGTTTACTGTATACTGTCTACTGTATGGTCCAATCGAGCCTCTCAATCAGCCAGCTTGTTTAATGCTGCCTATTGCATTATGCTTGCATTAATAAATGCTTTTAGCTGGGACAGCAATGCTGAGACCTCATTATTCTCTCAGACACTGTGTTTTTAACTACACAGCGAGGGTCCTAATTCCTGACATCCGTCACCTGCACAGTCAACTGTATACAGGGATTTATATATTATTTTTGCTTTCCAATTTATACGTAGTAGGTATAAGGAAGGCTTTGTTATGGTCGAAATTTTCGATTCCGAGATTTCAACGGATTTACACGTTTTCAGGTCCCAGGAACCCCAAAAAGTGGTTTTTACGAAATATATGTCGGTCGCTCTGTCTGTTCATCGATTTCCGGGCTACTCGGTGGATTTTTCTGAAATTTTGCATGTAGGTTTGCAAAAATCATACCTCGGGACCATTTTTTTATATTTTGGGCTAACTCAATTTTGGGGGGTTTCATTCTCAAAAAACTCCAAAAAAATGTCTAAAAAAATTATTTCTCAAAAACGGCTCCAACTATTTCTTTTGAATTCCCATATATTGTAGTCGTTATTACTGTTAACAAAATGCGGGGGTCGCTTGCCCCTTGATAGTTTGCTTTGGGGGGGGGGGGGGGGTTGGTAAAAAATAAAAATAACTCAATTTTCATGAAAAATGACTAAAAAATAATTTTTCTGCGGAACCTTTCTATCGATGACTTCTGCCTTCAGTTATGTTTTAGGTGTTCAATAAAGTAACAAAACCGGACAGGTTGCATTCCCAAAAAATATTTGGTTCCCGAAAATTAGAACTCTATAGAAGCATTGTATTTGTCCCTTTGCTCTTATGCCTTTGTGTTTTCTTTGAAGGAGAATTTTACAATATAAGGTTAGCATGAAAACAAGACTTTATAGTCTTATTGTTCGCCTTTTGTTTGCAATAAAGTCGTTTTTTCATTTCATTTTCATTTCATTTCATATATCCAGACACCACTCCAGAATGGAAAAGAACGAGGGTCAAAAAAGGATGAAGAGAAAGATGAAAGATGAAGAGCGGGAGTGTGACGACCTGCAGGCGAGCCCTGGCCAGACAGAAGAGATCTCAAGTACTTCAGCCTCGGATTATGTGTTACCCGAAGGGTATGTATCGTGTTTAGAATGCATGAACTAGAAAATAGAAAAAAGGGAATGTGGTGCATATTTTTCAGAGGCGGCCTTAACCATAGCGAGGCTCCGGGCGGCAGGTCATTGCGAGGCCCCTTGTCAAGACTTGAAGAACGAAATGAAACACGGGCATTCCCCGAGCGATAGGGGAGAAGACGACTCCCAAGCTGACCCAAGTAGTGGCGTAACGATAGGTTTTCGAAGGGGGGTGTATAATTTGGCGCCCCCCCCCCCCATTTTCATAAAAGTGTAGAACAATGGGAAAACCGTTCTCATGGACCTACGCAACTTTTAAGTTAATGACCCTGGTGTCCTTTGCGCATGAGACCCGAAGAAGGGGTGAGAGTCTTTGAAAAAGTATGCCTGAAATAGTGGGATTTTACGCATGCTGTTGATAGCAGTAACATTTGGACAGGAGATGAATACATACAATTGCAAACTAGGGGGGAACCGGTCACCTGGAGGTGAAATGTTTTTGAGAAACAGGTCAGAATTAATGGGGTTTTACTCATTTTGATAGCAGTAAAAGTCAGATCTTCCTGGCGATGAATATAATTGTAAAGGAGGCACGGGTTTCTCCCCCGGGTTAATTTTTTTTTTCGAAAAATTGGCTTGAAATAGTGGGGTTTTACGCATCATTTTGACATGTGTAGCGTTTAGATTTTACAGACGAAAAATGTTAGCACCGACGGGTCTCCCCCGGGTGAAATTTTTTGAAAAATTGGCTTGAAATAGTTGGGTTTGAAAGCAGTGACAGCTAGATTTTTTTTCGACTAGAGAAAGACCTCTCACATGTGGCATATGGATAGAGATAACGAGAAAAAGTTGAAAAACCAGCGTAATTTCAGGTTGCTCCTGCCTATAAAAATTCCCAATTCATTATGAAATCCAAGTAATTACCGTATGTTCTGTTATTTTTATTTTTAAATGTGGAGTTAGTTTTATGCTTTTTAATGTTATGTTATAACCTTGATAAATAATTATTGATCAAAATCAAAAGTTTTAAATAAAATATATATAGGCTTAGTTACAAAAATCTATATTTCTTTTATAATTTCCTTGGGTTGCGCGAGGCCCCAGGAAGCGCTCAGCAAACGTAGGTACTCCCTTACTTGCATAATCAATTATGGCTTCCCAATCGTCTCCTTATAGTTACTAGGCCATTTTTGCTTTCCAATTTATACGTAGTATAAGGAAAGCTTTGTGATGGCCGAAATTTTCGACTCCGAGATTTCAACGGATTTACACGTTTTGAGGTCCCAGGAACCCAAAAAAGTTGTTTTTACAAAATGTCTGTCTGTAGCTCTGTCTCTCGCTCTGTCTGTTCATCGATTTCCGGGCAAACTACTCGGTGGATTTTTCTGAAATTTGGCATGTAGTTTACAAAACCCATACCACTGGACTTTTTATTTTTATTTTGGGCTAACTCAATTTTGGGGGGTTTCATTCTCAAAAAACGCCAAAAAAAAGTCTAAAAAAATTATTTCTCAAAAACCGCTCCAACGATTTCTTTTAAATTAACAATATTGTAGTCGATATTAATGTCGAGTTTCGCCTGTTTTTACACAAAGTTTTGGTAAGGATTGCACTCAAAGTGCTTTTCCCTTGTCGTAAATCATAATGCATGAGTTATACAACTGGAACACATTTTCTGTAAAATGAAAATAATGGTTGTTGCTTTCAGTCCTGAATCCGAAGACGGCAGTGCCGGCCTGGCTTCGAGGAACGCGTCCCTAGCTACTGCCAGTTTCCAAGAGAGAGATGAATGTGAAGGTGTTTCATCCAACGACTTGACAAACGAGGGTATTTTGGTGGAAGGTACTGCCACCGCCAGCGAGCATCAACAGGTAAAACAATTTCTTTCCATAGACGTTTTTTCATACGAATTCCCTATTAGGCAGAATTGTCCAGTTGCTGATGAACTAGACTAAGAAATGTAAGCATGGCCTCGTAGCGGTACGAACAATGGACCCCCCCCCTTTTCCCTCCTGTACCCTCCTTCTATATTTTCTTCCTTTCTTCCCCTTCCGTTTTATATTCCATATAATTTAAGTTATATTACAATGTATACTGCTATTACCTATGGTTAACATGAAACAAGACTTTATATAGTCTTATTGTTCGCCAATAAAATTGTATTGTTGCAATAAAGTCGTTAATCATTTACTCATTCATTCATATTAGTATACGCCTAAAGGGAAAACTATTCGGTCCATCCAACCCTTATGGATACTTAGCATGGGGCTGACGCCGCATCCCAAATAGATCAGTGTCGTCAATCAGATCAGATCGAGGCAACCGAAATTTAGCCCAAAGACAATTATTTACCAAGCTTTTTTTTTTTTTTTTTTTTAATGTTAATCGCATACAAACAATTTAATGAATGTATCCGATTGACCTCTTCAGTCGCCTTGCTAGGTAATTACCCGTGTTACTCGCGCAAGTGCAAGCACGTTACCACCTGGCTATCGAAGTCGAAGGTACTATCCATATTATCTATTTCGGTACCTTTACTAATTTTATTGATAAATTAGAAAGCAGGTACGGGTCCACCCGTGCCAGGTCTTTCCTTACGCATTGATTTAACGTGAGGAAGCAATTATGACCTTACCAGCGGGATGATGGGCAATTAATGCCAGCCGAAAATAGCCCAAATGTTTCATTTCTTCTATAACCAATAATAACTTCTTCCATTTTCAGTCCTTACCCGGGTCTTCGAAGAGCTCGTCCGGGCATTGTGAAAAATTGAGATTCATGGGAATTACTAAATTGGACCCGAACCGATACAGACGAGTACATTTGCGCAAGTTCAAAAAAAAGGTAAGTCAAGTCTGTAGCTCCTGCATTACATAATATTTAGGCGCCCATTCCACCGACCGGCTAGGGCTATTTACAAAAAACGGTGACGTGGTAGCAGACATTCAAGACTTAGGTGGCGTTTCCACCGACCTCGCATTGCAGAATGCAAATGACATTGACGGAAATTTGAATTTTTCTTTTTATAGAAATCTATTAAAATGTTTGTACTTAACATATCCCACGACGCCATTTTTTAATTTTAGTTTGTTTGTGATTTTACTGTATGATCATTGATCAATTTTAACTATGGCATAGAGGAAAATAAACATTTCCGTCAATTCTGCAATGCGAGGTCGGTGGAAACCCCGCCTAAGCCTTGAATGTCTGCTACCACGTCACCGTTTTTGTAAATAGTCCTAGCCGGTCGATGGAATGGGCGCCTAATGCATATTTAAATGGTGGAAAATTTTGGGGTACTCATATGGAAAATGAAGACAATTTTCTTTCTTTCTTTCCTCTTAAATACTACTCCACGTTAATTATGAAAATAGCGCCCAAACACACAAGTAATACATAAATAAAGTAATATACAAATAAATCACCAAAGAGCATCAATAGGAGGTAACATTTTGCATGAAACTCACTGAAGCTGTTTTTTCTTTCCAATTTATACGCAGTAGCTAGTAGGTATAAGGAAAGCTTAGTAATGGTCAAAATTTTCGATTCCGAGATTTCAACGGATTAACACGTTTTGAGGTCCGGGTAAACTAGTTGGTCGATTTTGATGAAATTTGGCACGTGGGTTCACAAAAACCATACCTTGGGAACGTTTTTTTTTTTTTAATTTTGGGCCGACTCAATTTTGGGGGGTTCTATTCTCAAAAAACTCCAATATGTGAATTTCAAAAAATTATTTTTTATACGTTTTTTTTTTAGTTTTTTGAGAATAAGACCCTCCAAAAAAGCGTCTAAACACCACCCCACCCCCAATGGCGATTAAGGGAGGCTGTGGAAGGGTATTAAACACCTTTAAAAACTCATTGGCATGGTCCTCTTGCCTCTTGTTGGACTAAGTCCACAAAAAACAATAATAGCGGAGCAAGAAACAAGATTTAAAACACAGGTACGAGGCTACCTAACTAAGAAAAGATGTAACCAGAGGGACCCCATGATAAAGTTAATGTTACCAAAATAGGTGATTCTGAGACTGCAGTAAAGTCCATATGAAAATGTGATATAATCCTCAACTACATTAGTAATTCCCTAAGCGCAATACATTCATTGCCCGTTACTCACGGGGTAGTAAAGCTTGATTTCGAGATGTAAGAAAATTCAGCGTCTGTGTGTCAGTCAATTTATTTTTTAGTGTCAATCCTTTTTTTATTTTAGATATTTGTGTCATCTCCTATCCACCTCACGGTAATTTTTTTTTTCAGGATGAAGTTCATGGCTACACTACCTATAGTCAGTTACGAGTGTCGAAAACGAAGGAGAAACACCGTCGTGGAGTTGAGGCTGCTGCCCAAAGTGCAGGTGCTCTGCTGGTTCCTGTTTCTACCCCTGCAGCAGACGTCCTGCCTTCCCACGCCACATCAGATCAGGACGCATCAGTTCTTACTCATTCACCTTCACCTAGTTTTCCAGTGAAGCCTGAGCCCCAACTGTACCCGAAACAGACTCCTTCGAAAAGCCTGAGATCAAACACGGAGCCACCTGTTTTGCTTATTACAATTCCAACAAGTCATTTGGGTGAACAATGGCGACAGAGCGCATCTGCTAGTGGATTGGAGTTTGGCTTTGAAGTCAACGAGCGAGGGTTTCAAGCTTCAATTTTTCCTGTAGGTACACCAAAAAATATGTCTTGTTTTTCTTTTAGCTAACTCAATTTGGGTGGTTCTACTCGCCAAAAAATGAAAGAAAACTTTTCTCTCAACAAACGACCACAGTGATTTTCTTTAAATTC
This sequence comes from Psococerastis gibbosa, assembly GCA_963971405.1. Lineage (NCBI taxonomy): Eukaryota > Metazoa > Arthropoda > Insecta > Psocodea > Psocidae > Psococerastis > Psococerastis gibbosa. Next base: position 17,381,928 of record OZ020492.1, on the reverse strand, counting down.
ATATAGCCTATTTTTTATTCGTTATAAATGTATAAAACAAACTCAACAGGTCGCTTTCGCATTAATAGTTTGGGGCAAGAAAATATATAAAAAATACTCGAAATGACTAAAAAAAATAATATTTGAGCAGAACCTTTATTATCGAAGCTTTCTAACTTCGGTGAATGTCTTAGGTTTTATAGAATAAAATAGGTTGCTTTCCCAAAAAATAACCGTTCTTGACTAGCCTATGCAATCGTCCCATTGATCAATTCATTAATTCTTAATAATATTCTTTAAAATTTACAAAAAAATAATTTTTCCTTAGCTTTACTATGGATGTTTTTTTTTAACTACGGGGTATGTAATAGGTTAAAGAGAGAGAAAAACAGGTTGCTTCCCAAAGCAAAGTTTTGGTTTTTAATTAAATAAAAAAAAGTATTTTTTAATGTTTAAATTATACAATAGATAATTCATGCCCCACTACATGGCATATCCTGTCGATATTACTGTGTACTGTGTGGTATTGTAATCGCTCCTGACCATTGCAATCATCCCATTAATAAATTCATTACTCTGGGATAGCGAAAGTTGAGGCAACCGAAATTTAGCCCTATGACAATTACTTCCCATGGAACTACATACTCAAATTATCCTTCCCGGTACTTACACTAATTGATAAATAGGAAAGCATGTACGGGTACACTCGTACCGGTTCTTTCCTTACGCATTGATTTAACGAGACGACGCAATTAGTCCTATTGTACCTTACCAGCAGCAGCTGTAAACTACAATGATGCGTCCTTCTAAATAATCATAACTTCCCAAATTTTCTGTCCTCGATATCATCACGGTCGTCAAGTGACTATATTATTGAAAATGGAATTTAATAATATTCGTAATCGGTATTTTATACGATCCGCGGCCCCTGTTCTTTTGACCATTCAGCACATGCCCTGGTTCCATCCCCATCCTCCTTAATTATGTCATTCTTCCAATGTCTTCTTCTATACTTACCTACTTACATACTACATTACATACTTGGCTACCGTCCAACGTTCCTTCAGGCACATGTAACTCACACACACAAGTAATAATTAAATAAATCATGTTCACGTCACTTCTTCTCACTTCTTCTGGTAAAACAACAAAATACCTTAAGAGCAACCATTATTATAAAGGGCGAAGTAATTAATACCCTTTAAACAAGCTGATGGGAAAAATCTAGGAGTATATTTAGACCAACAACTCAACGGGTCAATTATTACCTTACCAGCAGTAAACTACCATAATGCGCATCTTACCATCCGACCATCTAAATAATCATAACTTCCCTCATTTTCAGCCCTCGATATCATCACGGTCGTCAAGTGACTATTCCGTGCCAAGCAATGAAAGGGAATCGAAGGGATCTCTTGAACCTAAGGATGAGCCTTCAATTTCGACGCATCCAGAGCCGAAACAAAATATTCGCATGTTCAAAAGCGAGGTAAGTAAAGTCTATAGCTCCGGCACTTCATAATATTTATGCATATTTCAATTAAAAATGGTATTCAATAATATTTGTAATCGGTATTATATACGATCCGGCCCCTGTTCTTTGACCATTCAACACATGCCCTGGTTCCATCCCCATCGTCCTTAATTATGTCAGGCTTCCAATGTCTTCCTCTATACTTCGGCTACCGACTAACGTCCCTTCAGCCATATGTTGTAACTCACACACACAAGTAATAAATATATAAAATAAATCACGTTCTCGTCACTTCTTCTCATTTCTTCTTCCCAACCCTGAAAGCTTTAAGCTATTTTTAAACTTCATTTCAGTCAGGACATGTAGCGTAGTGGTAGTCAGGACATGTAGCGTAGTGGTACGGACTCTGACTTTCACCCGAAAGGTTGTTGGTTCGAGTCCCACACTGGCTACATTTTCTGGCCATGCTTCGGAGGGCATGTAAAGCAGGCGGTCCCGGGTCATCCAAGTTGAGTGTAAGAGAGGGCTTTATAGCCCTAACTCCGCTAGGTTGGCTTAGTACTGGAAACAATAAAAGTCATTATTTATTTATTTATTTATTTATTTCAATTAACCATTTTCTCATCTGTTTTTGGTAATTTGCTGTTTTTGTTACATGTCTTTGGGTTCTTGTGTTTCACCAATATTTTAACCTCCTGCGAAATGGAATGATTGCACTGCTCATTAAATTGTCTTCCATCCTTTGTGACCGGTGACTACAGACCAGTGATTCCCATAAGGGAGAACCATTAGGTTGAACATTTTGAAAATGGGATGAATATGGAAGCTGCGTTCTCGTTATGGAACGTTGGTGCTTCTTTCCTTTTATTTCTCTAAGACAGAATATAGCTGCTTGTTCCTTATAATGCAGTGCTGGGTTTACCCAAAGCACTGCGATGGGGGTCAATAGGAGGTAAAATTCTGCATGAAAACGGACTGAAGTTGTTTTTTAATATATCAAATTATCAATTAATTATAATATATCTGTTGGTTTGAACATTTAAAAATCTACTTTATACAATTACTAATAAGGCTTTAACGGCCTGAGTTAATGACGAAACAATAGAATCCGGGATGGTAGGCCGTGGTTATTCATAAAGCGTACTTCCAAATGTTTAATCAACATTTTCTGTGGAAAAAATTCAAAATTTTTATCTCGGAAGCTCAGCAGCAACTGCTGCTGTTACAGTCTTTTTCTACGCAGTTCTACTTAAGATGTCGACCACAGACGTTGACGAAACGTTGGTAAGTACGCCTTCAGAACGACCACTGCCTATCATCCCGCATTCTTCAGTTTTATCTCGATAAATCCTTTATTTCACCTACATTTTCAACCATTCTAACCAGGGAAAAAGTCTCCACAAATGAATGTTAATTAATATTACAAAAGGGCTAAAAATATTCTTGACCAAGAGCTCCGTCCGTCCTTTATTGATAGCTTTTGGGGGCCCGCGCAAAATTCCAAAAGAGAAAAAACTCAGTCTAACATTTTACATTTGCATCTTCTACGTGTTTATATAGCTTTCATTTGATTACAGCAAATGCCTGGGCATCGGAGTGATTTAGCGGATAAAGACATCGACACCATTCTAAAGTTTATAGAATATGATGAGAAACCTTCGAAGGTAAGTTATGAATTTTCCATATTCATAAATTTATATGCGTCTGCAGAAAAACCAAAATTAGGAAGTTCCCTTTTTTTTGCTATGAAATGAAATGAAATACGCTTTTATTGCAAATAAACAAAAGGCGAACAATAAGACTATAAAGTCTTGTTTTCTTGCTAACCTTATCTACACGTAATCTGTTGCCGAATTCACCTGCCAGCATATGAATAGGTCCTCAGTGCCTCTTATTCAATTACTCCATTGTTTATTTTACATTACTTCAGTTGTCAGGCCTTCCAATCTATTTGCAGTTCCAAAGCCATGCAAACCAACAGGTTGTTTATGATAACATAACTTAACATTACATTTTTCACATTATAACATAACTTTATCGCTTGACTCGTATCTGTACATGGTTAAAGTTTCGCCTGTTGCATTGCGTTAATATTAAGCTTAAATATAATAATATAATAATAATAATATAATAATATAATTCAATACAATAATGCCATATTTAAGGACTTTTTTTGTTCTATTACTAAGCCAACCTAGCGGAGTAAGGGCAATAAAGCCGTCTCTTACACTCAACTAGGAAGGCCCGGGACCGCCTGCTTTACATGCCCTCCGAAGTACGGCCAGAAAATGTAGGAAGTGTGTCTCAGCTTGTCCATTATCGCTCGTAGCCGGTGTAGGTTTACAACGAGAACGTACACCAGTTTGCCAATGGGCAATATCATACGGAAACAATACAAAGAACCGGTCCGAGTTTACTCAAAAATGCTTTCCAATTTATCAATTAGTAGATAAAGGAAATGAGTAATTTCATGGTGAATAATTTCCCTATGGTTAAATTTCGGATTTCTCTGGGGGGGGGGGGGGGGTTGTCCACCTGACGTAACTGGAGGTGAGGTAAATTCTGGATAGGTCAGACCAACACATTACCACACAATAATAATGGCAGGGCAAGCAATGCATTTGAGCGCGAATTTTCTATCATTTTTTCAAAACAATTTTTTTGCACAAAACCAAATAGTTTTTTGGGAAAGCAATCTGTCTGGTTTCGTTCCTCAATTTAACACCTAAAACATGCCTGAAGGTAAAAATCATCGATAGAAAGGTTTCGCAGGAAAATTTGTTTTTATTCCTTTTTCATTAAAATTTAGTTATAATTATTTTTTTACCCCCAGAAGCAAACTATCAATGAGCAAGCGAGCGCCCCATTTTATTAACATTAAAAACGACTACAATATAGCCTATGTTAATTTCAAAGAAATCGTTTGAGCCGTTTTTGAGAAATAATTTTTTAAGAGTTTTTTTTTTAGTTTTTGGTGATATAAACCCCCCCCCCCTCCAAGTTGAGTTAGCCCAAAATAAATAAAAAATGGTCCTGAGGTATAATTTTTTTTTTTTTTTAACCTCCATGCTAAATTTCATCAAAATCGACTCGAGTAGTTTGCCCGGAAATCGTTGAATAGACAGACAGACTGAGCGACAGACATTTCGTAAAAACCACTTTTGGGTTCCTGGGTCCTCAAAACGTGTAAATCCGTTGAAATCAAGGAAACGAAAATTTGGACCATCACAAAGCTTTCTTATACTACGTATAAATTGGAAAGCAATAATGTCGGAACTTCATGGGGCCATTGGCAATGGACAAGGGACCAATGGGCCACTATAAGCGGGCCAAGGTTCATAAAGAGTCCTACAGGACTATATTATTGTTAACTTTATCGGTTTAAGCTGCTTTAGGACGGATTCGGTAATGTTTCCTTATAGTACACTACTCAAGGCGTCGACTCGAGTTCCAATCCCCTATCCGTCCATTTTGCCATGTGTTTCTTTTGTCTTATTCCCCTACCTGATGTGCCAAATAATTAGTTCTTGTCATAATTATCCATCATCATGGTCATCATCACCATGATAATCAATATTCTGCTTCATTAGCCCGATTGTGATCCGCGAGCCTCGTCCAATCTTTAGGCCAATGCTTCATTTCATACTTGTCCTTCACCCTGGCTTCTGTATCTTCTCCATGGGCTTCCTCTTCTTCAAGTTCTTTCTATTTCTTTCTCCAACCATTTCCGCGTGCACCTGCTGTTAGGTAGCAATGAGCTTATCCGAACCATTGCAGTCTCTTACTCGCAGCCTTCTCCATCAATGCTTCTTCCCCTCTAAACCCTCTCCTAAAAACTTTATTTGTAATCTGATCAGACGGACTATGCATCGGCATTCACGATTGAAACCTCTTTTAAAACCCAGTGTCTCAGCAGTCAATCGCCTTCCTAAAAGTCATATATATTGTATTACTAATGCACACAATGATTTATTTATTTTAAGAATATGGCCATTCCCGGTTCTGTCTCCATGCAATTAGTGTTTTGAATTACTTTTTTTTATTGTCGCATAAAATGTTTTCAGGGGTTAAAAAAGAAGCAAAAACCTACCCACCGCAAGAAGCATACGAAGGAGTTACCGATGGCGAGTTCCGTAGTAGTTGAAAATCAACCGAAGATTGAAGGGATTACAGATAAGACGCCTCTCGTGGAGGAGCACCGGCGAAATCGGGAAAAGGTTTGAGTAAATCAAACTATCTTAATAGAAATGAAGAATTAGGGACCAGAGTTTGTTCGTTTGTTAGTGGGCATATTTTTCGGGTCACCAGAACTCTTTACCCTATTTAATGAAATACTGTAGGCCTACTTGAAATATGGAAAAATCCATTTCGAGCAATCACACTTAAAGAGCATGGGCAGGTTCAAATCAAACTTTAGGCAGATTTTAAAGGCCTATACCTCAATGTATATTAATTATATCGATGTCTTTGTCCATTCGTCTTTCAAATCATGCAGTATTTCTTATGTTTTATTGTAATATATGTATCACCACATTTTGCCCATTTATGAAAGAAAGAAAGAAAATTGTCTTTATTTTCGGCCCACTTTTACAATCAACCCATAATGTTAACTTAAGTAGGTACCTATACTATTTATAATAAAACTTAAAATAAAAACTAAACTAATAGCGACCATTTCCACACCATTTATACAACATACATACTAATGAAATAATCGTGACATGCCTTCTTAAACTTATTTAAACTTCTTTCATTTCTGACTGGATCCGGTAGGGAGTCCCAGAACCTCACTGCCTGCACCGAAAAGGAAGAAGATAAGGCCTGGGATGTATCGATTGGAAATGATAATTTATTGTTTTCTCTTGTATTCCGTGCATGGAAAGAGGATAAAGTACGGAAAAGGGGTGTAGGTAGGGGTAGGGGTGTAGGTAGGTATAGGAAGGTGTATGCGTCTCAAGCACGTTATGCAAAGTACGGAGGATATGCGTATTTCTTCTTTCATCAATTTTTAACCAATTTAATTTTTTAAAGTATTTTGTAACATTTTCATCCCTCCGCACTCCCCCCACGTAGATACCTTAGATACATATTCAGAGATTTTTTGGAGTTTATTGGATTGATAGCCAGCCATATTTAATTGGACCACATCATAGTAATCAAAAAGCGGCAGTATCAGAGATTTATGTGTGCATCACAAGACAGGTTTTCATCGAACATGAGCCCTAGATTTTTGACTACTTTGGAATAGGTTAACTTAATTCATGAGCCCAAATTTTACACTTTTAAGACTATTTTCAAGTCAGATTTTCATATTTGTCAACTCCTTGGATTGCTTATGACTCTGAAACCTCGCTTTCACTCATTTTTATAGTTTACACTACATGCTGGCCAAAAGGTGAATCACAGTATTCACTCCATTATACAATGTACACTGTGGGTTCCACTGCCATTTGTGATGCTGTGTATTAATTGAAATGTTCCCTTGGGTCCATCCAATCCAGGCATCTACTGTTGCTAAACTTTAAATACACTATCTATGACATCTTAAACCCATTCAACACTCGTATCGGTGTACTTGGTTAAGTCATGCTTTCGCCTGTTTTATTGTGTCAATGGTAAGCTTGTCTCAGCTTGTCCATTGTCGCTTAGAGCCGGTGTAGATTGACATCGAGAGCGTATACCAGTTTGCCAATGGCCGAAAATTCATGCGGAAACAATAAAAATAATGTCCGAAATCCATGGGGTCGTTGGCATTGGAAAAGGGACCTATGGGCCTGGGTCCATAAAATGTCCTTTAATAGATAAATAAATAAAAACCAATTTAAAGCCAACACAGTCATTGCTATCCCAGTTTATGAATAGAAATTTATGGATCATGGTGGAAATTTCCACCAAAAAGAACATAAAAAAAATTGGTTGCCTGTAAGTCGGTTGTAAAGTTGGTTTACGGACGATAGTGTAACGTGACAACGCCTAAATTAACTTAAACTTAATTAACTAATTAACCTAAATAATATATGGCTGGAAAGAGAAAGAAATGTGGAAAGGCCCTTAAGTAGTTTGAATTTTTTAAATTGACAATAACGCGCCCGAAAGAGGCCTATTTTTGTTGAAAATGGTGCGCACCCCCTGACGTTTCCCACCCTCAAAGCCAAACCCCTTGCTTATAATTACATATTTATACATTTTTTTAAATTATAATATAGCATGGCCTGAAAGAGGAAGAATAGACGAAGGCATGGGTATAATTTAAATTAAGATAGGCCTTCCACATCAGCCCAAAAAATTGCTTTAAACCCGCTCATGTAATTCAAATGGGATTGGAAATGCGTCATTTTTTTCCTAATTTGGGCGCACCTCCTCACGTTTGCACCCCCAAAGTCGAACCCCTTGCCCTGTCACAACAAATATAGCATGGCCTGAAAGAGGAAGAACCAGCGTTACTGACCCACGTTCCACTTTTCGTACATACACCTAGTATTCCAGACGGGGCTCATCAATTTATTAGACGTTGTCCCGTCAAAATATAATTATTGCATCTACTTCTACTCTAATGTACCTACAGATTTTGATCCTCATTCACATTAATGAATCTATGGCCTCATTTTGGTATAATGAGATGGAATTGGCGTCATGTATTAAAGAGAATTCGGTGAGGGTTTGCTACTACCACCCACGGGAAATCCTTATTTCTGTTCAACAAATTAAAAGGGCCACTAAGACCATTCATCACACCCGCGGCAGTCGCAAGAGGGGCGGGGGAAGCGAGAGGCCCCAAGCTCCGCCTGCCACGATATAATTTGTACCGCAATGCTAACGGCTCACATATAGCATAGCAGGAAAGTTTCGCCATAATATAAAGCGATCGTGTTTAAATTCAGGGCTGTAACACTGGCATTGCCTGCGGAAACGGCTTGCTCGACTTGACTTGTTCAATTTAAATCGTGATTACTATTGCTGTGTTAATAAAATTGGTCTCAATGGCCTCTTACATGGTAGAGACTGCCACTTTACCAGTGTGAATGGGCAACACATGCTGGTCTGATAGGAGTTGGCATGTTCGTGGGGTGCAAGGACGTGCCCAGGTTTTGATTTCGGGGGGGGGGGGGGGGGGGTCCAAAATTTGTTTTACGTAATTTATTAAGGCCAAACCGGAGGCTTGTGACCTTGAGCGTTGAGCGTTGAATACATAGAAATATAATAGAACTGGAGCGGCGAGAGCCATAATAGGCCCTACGAGGCACCCGTTAACCATAAGCCAATTATCAGAGATAAGTACCAACGCAAAAAATATCGAAATTTTATACATGCAGCATAGCAAAGCGGATACCTGGACCCGGTCAAAAACTCTGTAGTTTAGTAGTTAGCTTGTGCAGGCTAGTTTCCCCGCCGAATTGCGTACTTATCTTGAGCAGGCTACACTATCAGCCATATTGATAACGGTCTCCAGCCACGGGATGGTTGAATATCCATTTTATAAACAAATATGGCGTCAACCCTGCGTCACGTACCTGTTCCTTATTTCACCTGTATTATTTCAAATAATTGCAGTTTTACCTATTGCCAGCGCTTTACTGTCAAATTAAGTGTTGAGCTTCTGACTAAAGTGCACTTCATTACAAAAGTTGGAGGTTTTTCTTCCCTGTGGGGCACGTGAAAATGTTCTAAAAGGCATGTTTTTAATTGCTTCATGCACAAATTTTAGACCTAATGTAATTGTAATTTTTGGTTTAGTCAATAGTGTAAGCATCTTTACGCGTATACTATACCCTTCTATCGGTTTTTACTATACCCCTGCGGTTTAAAACATATATTACGAACCCTCTGCAAAGACATTTCCAGGCCAGTCACGTGACCCCCTCCGGTTTGGCCTTAACATCAACACAACACTAGGTACAGACAAACAAACCCACTATCCATACAAACGGTCTCGACAAGCTACTCGCAAAAGCAAACATCTTATATAGGCATTTTTGTTTAAATGCATTTAATTTCAAAAGTTGGAGGCTTTTCTTCCCTGCGGGGCACGTGAAAATGTTCTAAAAGGTATGTCTTTAAATGCTTCATGCACGAATTTCAGACCTAATGTAATAGTAATTTTAGGCAGAACGAATAATGTAAGCATATGTCTACGCGTATAATAGTCCCTCCGATTATAACTATACCCCTGCGGATTAAAACGGGAATTAGGAACCCCCTGCAAAGAAATTTCCAGGCCTGTCACGTGACCCCTTCCAGTTTGGCCTTAATGAAGTAATGGATAAATTCTCCAAACCATACAGGTTTACGCACAAAAATTTATTTCGGGGGGTCCGGACCCCATGGACCACCCCCTGGGCACGGCCATGGTGGGGTGGTTTTTGAGTGGCTTCGCTACGGTGACGAATGATACAATGGTGAAGCAAGAAGCGTACTCAAACATGGTTGAGTCAATGTCTTTGATCGTCCGTTACCGCACATAGCCATTGTATGTTGACATCGAGGACTTTCACCTATTCGCCAGTGGCCAAAAATTCATAGGAATGCAACCCATAATATAATAATCAATGGAGGTGTTTTCTTAGGGAACGGTCCTCTTGTTGGATCAGGCCTACGTCCACAAAAATATGCCCTTAAAAAATAATAATAGCGAAGCAAAAAACAAGACTTAAGATACAGGTAGGAAGCTGCCTAACTTAGAATAGATGTAACCAGAGGGACCTAATGAGAAACTTAAGGTTACCATAATAGGTTATTCTCGATTAGCCAAAGACTGCAGTAAGGTAGTCTATTTATCCATATGAAAATGTGATATAATCCTCAACTACTTTAGTAATTCCCTTAGTACAATACATTCATACTCTCGGGGTAGTAAAGCTTGATTTCGAGGTGTACGAAAATTCAACGTGTGTGTGTGTGTGTCAGTCGATTTATCAGTCAGTTTATTTTTTAGTGTAAATAATTTTTTTTGCTTTAGACATTTGTGTCAGCTCCTATATGACATGAGTTACCTCATGGTCATCTGTCTTTTTTTCACAGGATGAAGTTTATGGCTACACTACTGATGGTCAGCTTCGAGAGGTGACAATGAAGGAGAAACACCGTCGTGGAGTTGAGGCTGCTTTGCTAGTTCCTGTTTCTACCCCTGCAGCAGAAGTCCAGCCCTGCGAATCTGCATCAACTCAGGACGCATCAGTTCTTGCGGAGCCACCTGAACCTTTTATTCAGGATGCAGTTTATGGCTACTCTACCGACAGTCAGTCTCAAGCGGTGGTAAAGAAGAAAAAACGCCACCGTGGAGTTGAGGCTGCTGCCCAAAGTGCAGGTGCTGTGGTCGTGCCAGTTTCTACCCCTGCTGCAGAAGTCCTACCCAGCCAATCTGCATCAACTCAGGACGCATCAGTTCTTAGTCATAGAGCTTCTCCTGCCATTCCAGTAAAGCCTGAGCAGAAACTGGACCCGAAACAGGGAGGGACAAAACCTAAGACTCCTTCGAAAAGCCTTAGACCAAACACGGAGCCACCTGAACCTTTTATTCAGAATGCAGTTTATGGCTACACTACCGATAGCCAGTCTCAAGCGGTGGTAATGAAGAAAAAACGCCACCGTGGAGTTGAGGCTGCTGCCCAAAGTGCAGGTGCTGTGGTCGTGCCAGTTTCTACCCCTGCTGCAGAAGTCCTACCCAGCCAATCTGCATCAACTCAGGACGCATCAGTTCTTAGTCATACAGCTTCTCCTGCCATTCCAGTAAAGCCTGAGCAGAAACTGGACCCGAAACAGGGAGGGACAAAACCTAAGACTCCTTCGAAAAGCCTTAGACCAAACACGGAGCCACCTGAACCTTTAATTCAGAATGCAGTTTATGGCTACACTACCGATAGTCAGTCTCAAGCGGTGGTAATGAAGAAAAAACGCCGTCGTGGAGTTGAGGCTGCTGCCCAAAGTGCAGGTGCTATGGTCGTGCCAGTTTCTACCCCTGCTGCAGATGTCCTGCCCAGCCAATCTGCATCAACTCAGGACGCATCAGTTCTTAGTCATACAGCTTCTCCTGCCATTCCAGTAAAGCCTGAGCAGAAACTGGACCCGAAACAAGGAGGGACAAAACCTAAGACTCCTTCGAAAAGCCTTAGACCAAACGCGGAGCCACCTGAACCTTTTATTCAGAATACAGTTTATGGCTACACTACCGATAGTCAGTCTCAAGCGGTGGTAATGAAGAAAAAACGCCGCCGTGGAGTTAAGGCTGCTGCCCAAAGTGCAGGTGCTATGGTCGTGCCAGTTTCTACCGCTGCTGCAGAAGTCCTGCCCAGCCAATCTGCATCAACTCAGGACGCATCAGTTCTTATCCATACAGCTTCTCCTGCCATTCCAGTAAAGCCTGAGCAGAAACTGGACCCGAAACAGGGAGGGACAAAACCTAAGACTCCTTCGAAAAGCCTTAGACCAAACACGGAGCCACCTGAACATTTTATTCAGAATGCAGTTTATGGCTACACTACCGATAGTCAGTCTCAAGCGGTGGTAATGAAGAAAAAACGCCGCCGTGGAGTTAAGGCTGCTGCCCAAAGTGCAGGTGCTATGGTCGTGCCAGTTTCTACCGCTGCTGCAGAAGTCCTGCCCAGCCAATCTGCATCAACTCAGGACGCATCAGTTCTTAGTCATACAGCTTCTCCTGCCATTCCAGTAAAGGCTGAGCCGAAACTGGACCCGAAACAGGGAGGGACAAAACCTAAGACTCTTTTGAAAAGCCTTAGACCCAACACGGAGCCACCTGTATTGTTTACCTCTCAAAGAAGTCATTCGGATGAACAGCGGCGGCAGAGCGCATCTGCTAGAAGATTGGAGTTTAATGTCAACCAGCGGCTGCTTCAACCGTCCGGTCACTTGGACCGTAAGGTGTATTGGGGAAAAACTGAGTCTACTAATGAAAGACTCCGTTCCGTTCAACCCGAACCTGGATGGATACCTATCAAGTTACCACCTCAAAGATTCGCAGACAAAGTAACAGAGCCTTGCACTAAAAATTATTCTGAAGTCGTCAAGGCTTCAATGACAGCACCTATCTCAAAACCATCGTCACGGCGAATTTCCATCGTTACCCCTTCAAGTACTGGAGGTGACCGAAATGCCAGTGAGCCAAGAACCGTGGAACTTGCTTTAGCGGAGTCATTACCATCTCAGGCGGAAGCAGTCCCCATGACTGCCAGGAAAACCGAAGAACGTAGTTCTCAGACTTCCCATGTTGTCTGCGGACATTGTTCAGGGGCAACCATGCCCAAATTAGCTGTTCCGGGTGTCACACCGGTTTACACCCCATGTTGCCGAAAGCAATGCCCCTTTGTTCTCGTTGTAACGAGAATAATGTGTGAAAAAGGAACAATGACTGAGGATTGTATGGGTATTCCACCACAGCCTTCCGCGCCTGTTGAAGCGCAGCAGGACTTGCCTCAGCAGGAACCTGAAAGGTCAGAAGAGGAATATACAGATGAGGAGTGTGAAGAAGAAGCAGACGCTCACCCACCAGCAATTTCTGAAAGTCACCGTGCACTAATCGAATATTTCTCCAGAAGTAAGTTTTTTATTTCAACATGTTTTGATTTCTCGGACTCTGATGGTTTTGTCCAGTTTGTAGAGAACTGGACTATACAGCAGAAGATGGAAGTTCACAACTCGATATAAATCGTTTCTGCCTGGCTTGGGTTCACCCAACGCTATGGGTCCCTTAATTACTATCACCGGTTGGAGAAAAACATTTTATTTTACTAAAATCCCTTCTTTACATGTGTGAATAAATTCTCACAATCTTTGGCCAACACTAACTTTACAAACTAAATGCCTCTATCCCCCCATCTAATATATAATTGTTTGTAAGCATTTGCTGACGAAAGTGTTTACTCTGTTTCAGCATTCGACGAGGCTTTAAATGATCCAGAAACCGTTATCTACGGGGAAGAAGAATGATTCCAACAGCCGCCATTTATTGGAAAAAGTAGTGGGTGTTCAAATCCTCTTGTACTTGTGTTATTTCTGAAGGGGTTAGCATGACCATTGTTCAAGTCACACAGTAAATAAAAGTTTTGTTAATGTTTTCTTACGGGGTTCTGTTTTTTTTCACTCCAACCCATTTAATCTATGCATTTAGTGATTTCATCCTATTGTATCGCTTTAAGTGGTTGGAGCACTCTCGGATGTATTTTAATTTTTACTTTCGTATGCTAACCTCTTCTGTAAGCTCACTTTAATCATTGTCAATTTAGAAATGCACCTAACCATTTTAATTTTGGTTTTAATTGTCATGTTTTACGAAAATTTCACTAATTTCATGTATATTCAGGCGTGTGGCTATTTTTTTTTTCCTGTTAAAGCTTAAAAGAATCGGGTAAAGTTCCTTTAAGTTAAGTTTCTTTCATAGCAGGTACCTTAATCGTAATTTATTTCGGGATAAACTTTTTAAATGTTTAATGAAAAATGTAATTACGCATTGTTATGGTGCAAGGGGTAAGTTAAACTGTAAATTATGTTCCGCCCGGACATGAATAATTAATTTCTTATAAAAGTAGCAAGAACACTTTTAAGATTGTCGCCCTTAATGATTTAACACAATATAATTGCACCAAACCCACGTAATTGGTTGGATTTTGTCCTCATACCTCCTTAATTCGTCTTTTTTACATTGCAAAAGGTTTTGCTGCCATGTTGAAATGTGCAACTTTCCTATTTTTTTTTATAATGCTCCTCAACATAATTTGGTAGAGACTCTTGATGATAAGCCTCTGTTACCTACTTCATAGCATGCTTTAAAGGCATTACATAAAACAATTCTGAAGTAGGAGGCTTACGGAACTGTTCTTTTTTAACTTGTCATTCTTATTTCGTTTTTGCAACGGAAAAATAAATACCCAATTGTTTAATAACTTTCTATTGCTTTAACTAAGTTATTTTCTTTCAATCCTTGGCAAATTGAAATTGCTGAGCTGGTTGGAAATGTTACGTATTATCGTTTTCTCCGGTTTTTTAAGCCACTTATTGTTGAAATCTCAATACTATGATTGGATTACATGAGTTAACCTGTGCTGCATCTGTATTATGTTTTAAACTGAAATTTACAAATAATTTTGATCGTGGGGCTATCATTGAGCGTAGGATAGAATAAATGTTTCTACTTTCATAGTATATGTTTCTGTTACTGAGATTCATTGGCTACAGTTTTGGCCGACGTGGGAAATTCACTGGAATGGTAACTGAACGCCTGTCCCTAACTGAGGCCAATTGTTGTTTTTGAAGGACACATGGTACATGTATGACAATCAAGTGATACTTTTCTTATATTCTATGTCAGCTCTGTTTTATGATGTTATGTTGGATTCTGAGAGGAAATGTCAAGGTCACTCTAAAAATTAGCTCATCCAACTGCACTTTTACAAAAATAAATCTCTTCGCCAAGTATTAAAAACTCCTTACTATACAATTCAATGTATAAAGTAGTTATATAATAGACTACTTAGGCGTATTACTTTTTTTAAATAAATTTCGTAGTATATTAATACCTCTAAACGTATAATATATTTATGAGCGACACGCTTGACAAGACATTCCTTCTTAAACATAACGCAGGTGACGCCTTATGGTTCCGTGCAATTTTGCTTCTTTACGAGTATGTTTAATTACTAAAATTTGTGTTCCTACATAATGTTTTACTGTTCTGTTGTTTGAATTTTCAGTTCTCTGAGGCCCTGTGCACAAAGACGGATTCTGTAGTGGCTTGTTATTTACTGCCTTGACTCCATCACTCGCAATTACAGCCAGTATTTGTTTTTGTTAATTTTTACAATTACTTTTTTAAATTTTCTTTACCTACTTTACTTATTATTATGTGGGAAATCAAAAGTGGGCTCTAATATTTTTGGCCGTTATAAATGTTCTATAGTTCTATTTTACAAATAAATTTCCTCACAAAATCGTACACAAAGACAGATGGCGGATAATAATAATTAGTGCATTTCCTGGACATGATGCTGGAAAAACAGCTTAAAATAAAAGTATTTCTTCACACAAATCAGGTTATGTGGGCCTAATAGAGGTCAGTTATTGTTTTCAATGATATTGCGAATCTGCAAAAAAATACTGCCTTATACTATTGCATTAACTTGTAGAAGGCAATTTCTTCTAATTTATGACATCTCGTTGATGGCTTACTCTCAAAATTTCCTGTTAAATTTGAATTTGTAAAATGAACGGATAGTGGATTGTCTGATTCCCCCACAACTGGCACACGAAAGCGCAATGAGAGGCAAGTGGAAACTAGCGTTCTGGGAATTCTTTACGTTAGCGACTGCGCACACTCCGTTGCAACTCTAATATATCGTACCCAGATTTCAAAAGTACCACAACCCATTTTATTTTTATTTTTGTAGGGTTAAAGCACTATTGAAATCTGGGTGCGATATCACCGGTGGAGAAAGAATATGGTTATGGTAAATGCCTTGCAGAACAGAGTCTTTAGACATTTCTGTCTTCAATGCATGGCTATTTATTCCTATAAGTATTATGTTTTTCTATTTAGTACGTTATTCTAGTTTACTCTTTACTACTATTTGATAGGAAACGAATGTAAATGAAAAGCTGGGGCTTGACACTGCAACATTCGCCAACGGTGGAAACCCCCTAGTACTGATATTTAATGTGTAGTCTAGACTCAATTATAGGGGAACTTGTTTGTATTGGATCTGACGGTTTTTTTTCTTAGGATCTGCAAGAATATGAAGACGAAGAAGAAGACGTCACGTTGCCAATATCGTTGCCCGTTTCGTAAGAAAATGACTAGCGAATGACAGATACAATCTAAATAGATAGAAAAGCAACAAGTTCCTCTAAAATATTTTTAAAATGTTACCATGGTAAAAATTGTTTTCAATGATCTCACTATTATATTTTTAAGTGTGCAAACTTCGTATTAAAATATAATTGTAAGTATTATTGTTATAGCCTATAGTGTATAATTGTAGGCTGTGGTAAATTATTTTATTGGACTGATTTGCCAACATCAATAATCTGTGGTCCCTGACGGAAGAATGAGCGAGTTGGTAAGGAATCGCCATATTTCTTTGTTCCAATATTATTTATCATTATCCGCCACCGTATAGTATAGTTCACCTTGATTTTTTAGTAAATCAGCTAATATAGCTTCGTCGATCCATATTTTGTCAATTTACAATAGAGTACGCATCCTGCTCTGTAGGATTTCACCATTTCTACTCTCACTCTCTCTTCCATATTTGGCTCAAATTGTGATCTTATAAATGTAGATTGTCAACACTGAACACGAAGAGAACTTTTGTTTAACTGTGAATGGACTTGTTTTGTTGCCCTTCTATATTATACCATATAGCCTCTAGTCGACAAGACATCAAGCTTGAACAAGCGGTAGTCAGCAGGTTAATTTGAAGTGAACCCAAATTTCATAGTGCCTGCATATTTTGCTTTTGGTATCCTGCCAACAGACTTGTTCCGCAGGTTGCATGACGTTGTATGGTGAGATATGTTTCCACGACAGTCGCTGAACTGGCAAAAAATGTGCGATTGGGGGTTCTTATTAACTTCTCAAAACTCTAGTGTGGAGTGTGCTCTTGTACGTGGAAGTGAAACATGGTGCAATTACGAACATGACAAAAAAAAAAAAAACGGGAGCACTCTGGGAGTGCCGGCCGAAGTGGAAACATGAATTATGTAAAATTCATTATGTTAAAATTCAAGTAATAGTTTATTTTTATCGTCTCTGAAGTTTATGTTAAAATCCAAACTCAAAATCATTGGCAAATCATCAATGCTTTTCCCGCAACTAGTGTTGTCCCATTTACATTTACATATTTAAAAGCACCCGGTGTCCATCTTACGATGAAATGAACAGTAGAGGTACACGCGTGATAGAATCGTACACCTATCGGTGCTGCACCCGATGCGTCAAGGCCCCCAGCTCGGCTAGTTAAAGCCCAGTGTACATGCCATGCGTTCAGATGGTGCTATTCGCTAGCCCTATACATAGCTAGTCTTCTAACATTGCAATTGTTCTCAGAGGCGGCCTTAGGGGGTGGCGAACGGGGCAATCGCCCGGGGCCTCACGCTTGCAGGGGCCTCCCGCAACCCAAGCAAATTAAAAAAATATATAGACTTTTGTACCTATATTTTTTTTTTCATACTTTTGATTTTGATCAATAATTATTAATTAAGGTCATATAATAACATAACATAAAAAATCATAAAACTAACACAATAAGTTATTTAGAATTAAAAATAACAGAACATGCTGTAATTATTTGGATTTCATAATGAATTGGGGGTGGTTTATAGGCAGGAACAACCTGAAATAACGCTGGTTTATCAACTTTTTGACGGCCAACGGCCTTACCATGTTGATTTCATTAGAGCAGAGCATGTTTCAAACTGCGGCAACTTGGTAGTGTACACAGCGTTGGCAGGGGAACCTGGTGGGACATGATAACGCGCTTAGGCAGTATAAGTCGAGTCTTGGTCACCTCCGATCTAATCGTGTGACTTTACCATGTTCCCCAAGTGGGAAACACTATACTCAGGAGGTCCACCCTGTTAGTCAACTCCCCTTTCCCCGAGGTGATAGGGTCTGCCCTTTGGGTGCCTCAAGTTAACAAACAGACTCACTCCCCCCGCCAGGCTGACAGGGTTGCTTAAAGCAGAAATACTGAAAGCAGGCGTTAGAAACAACATCAACTTTTTGACGTCATCTCTATCGTTGCTATACATGTGATAGACTTTTCTCTGATTGAAAATTAATTACACAAACAAAATCTATCTGCTCTCAAAATGCTTAAAACTCAACTATTTCAAGCCAATTTTTTCAAAAAATTTCACTCGGGGGGAGTGGGGACCCCCGGGCTCCCCATCCTCGCAATTATATTCATCGCTATGAAGATTTAAGAGTAACTTTTACTGCTCTCAAAATGCGTAAAACCCCATTATTTCAGCCCTGTTTCTAAAAAACAATTCGCCCCTGGGTCTTCCCTTGTTTGCAATTGTATTCATCGCCTGTAAAAGCTAAATGTTACTGTTATCAAAATGCTTAAAATCCCACTATTTCAGGCATATTTTTCAAAGCATCTCACCCCTCTTTCGGGTCTCATGCGCAAAGGACACCAAGGTCATTAATTTAAAAGCTGCGTACGTACATGAGAACGGGTTTCCCATTTTTTCTATACTTTTATTGGGGGGGGGGGGGGTGCCAAATTATACACCCCCCGTTCGCAAACCTATCGTTAAGCCACTGCTTGGGACCTCGGTTCAGTTCGGGAGTCGTCTGCTCCCCTCGGGGAATCCTCGTGTTTCACTTCGTTCGTCAAGTTTTGACAAAGGGCCAAGGGACAAAATAAACGTAAAAAGAGCCACGTACCATTTCAACTAAAAGAGGCAAATGGATGGGGCATATTCTGAGACACGAAGGGCTCCTCAAGAACATCATTGAGGGTATGGTTGAAGGCACCAACTCAAGAGGGCGACAGAGGATCCCTAGTGGATGTCATGAAGGACTTAGGGTTCAACACCTATAAAGGACTGAAAAGGACGGCACAAAGCAGACAAGTGGTGAAGAAGACTATACAACATTCACTGCAAACCAATCCATACATAGACTGTAACTCAAGAAGAAGATTAGCTGAGAACATCGAAGATAAAAGTTAAAAAACCTAACAGTAGGCTACTGGAATAGGAGAAACCAGACATAATTTAAACAATAATTTATACATATATAAATAAGTTCCAAAATACTCGACATGGGGCACAGGGGGTTTCCATTAAATTTTATCTATTTATAATCCCCAGGAATTATATTTTAAATGCAGGTGCTAAATTATTATAGGTAGAGCATAAGGAAATGGGGGGGGGGGATAGACATAAGGAATTAGAAGTAGGCCTATAAATCTTACTCGGTACTGGAATAATTCAATTAACTTTTCCTTTTAACCAATACATAAATTATTATTCAGAGTAAAAGCTAGTGTTTAAGAAAGAAATTCGCTAGGCAGGTACTCCAGGTACTCAGTAAGGCAGTAAAATTAATTTTGCGGCGTGAGCTATGTGTTTATTTTAATAAATATATAATAGAATGGTCCCCCATGAAAAAAAATTCTGGCTACGGCCCTGTATGCAATCTAACGGTTTTTTCCGCTTACGTACTATGCGCTAAGTAATTGATTCAGGAATAGCATACAACTTACTGTAGCCTATGCAGGAGTAAAACGTTGGAGCTTGTTCAAGCCTCTGCCACTGGCGGCAGGGGTAGAAGTCGTTTATTGGAGTTTTTGGAAAGTAAACCCCCAAAAATTGTGTTAGCCCAAAATAAAATCTATCCCGAGGCATGATTTTTGAGAACCTACGTGCCGAATTTCATTAATATCCATCAAGTAGCCTAGTTGGTCCAAAAATTGACGAATTGACTGGCTGACCAACAGTCTGACATTTCGTAAAAAATAGTTTTTTGGGCTCTGGGACCTCAACATAATATAAATCCACTGAAATCTCGAAATCAAAAATTTCAACCATCACAAAGCTTTCCTATAACACATTATTAGGGAAGCAATAAAAAACGCTCTGATATCACTTTTAAAAATTGGCGCGGTCTAATAGTCGCCGTCTGTTTTCTTCTGCCCCGTCATATTATCAACAAGCGCAGGTAAATCCAACAGGGATGCTATACATGGAGTCAATGTAGACGTCATCTGATAACTATTGGTTGCTGCTTATGTTTTCCTTATGTAACTTTCGGACAAAAAAAGTAACGGTGATCATGTGACGTCACTACGCAAGTACTCCAGTGCACGACACATGGATTGCTACCACGGCCCCTAGCCCACACTGAACAAATGTCTTCACTTTTGGTCACGTGACAAAAAGGGTTATTATGGCAAGAAGTGGTTGACTCCATTGCGTTCAATGCGATTTAGACGTATTTCATTGCCTGTTATTTAATCTATTAACCCATTTATTGAGTTTTTCTTTGGTTTGACAGAATGGTCATATCTTGCTCTGCTTATAAATGCACTAATAGGTTCAAGATATGTCGAGAAACGGGGGAAAATATTACTTTTCACTAGTAAGTGTTCCCATGGTTTGGTCATTAGTTGAGGCAACATTAATGGGTTTATTTCTGTTTTCTTAATCATTATGTTAACAAATTGCACACTTTCAATTGTCCTCAAGGCCGTAGCCAAGGGGGGATCCTTGGGGGGCGGAGGGGGCGGTCGCCCCCCCCCCCCCCCCCCGAGAAAAATAGCATTATTCTAGTTAGAATGGACTTTTGAAGTAAATTAAGAGAAATTAATACTCAAGTAAGGGAAACGCGATATTTTTGGGCCACCACCCCCCCCCCCCGGAAAACTTTTTCTGAAACCGTCCATGCCCCGAAATGAAATGGCTTGACACTAGATAGAATCGTATTTTGAGAGGAAACATAAAAACCACTATGAAATACCCAATGAAATTTTTACCCCCCCCCCCCCCGGAAAAATCCTGGCTACGGCCTCGATTGTCCTGTATAATTTTAATACTAATTATTATTATTATTGTTTCAACCTCAAGGCATTTCTTAGTTAAAATTTAGTCCAGTCTAAAATTCTTTTAGGAAGCTGACAATTCCTGCAGCCTAAGTAGGCCTAGTCCTGCAGAACCTAAGTTTTGATAGTGTATAAAAATAGCGAAACACTATGAGGCAAATTTACAGAGGAAAAAGTGTTTTTATTTCCCATTTGGGCGAATTTCGTGGCTTTCATGCATATCACACGTACTGCAAAATGTCTAGAAATTATTAGGCTTATTGATATTGACATCCCTAAATCAACAGCATTATTAGCCTACTACACTGCAATATTTTTATATTTTTTAAGTAGGCTATGAGATTTAAAAATTCGAATGCAGGTGTGGGTGTATCAGGGACGGATCCAGCTCATGGGGGGGGGGGGTAGCTGTGCGTCAAAATAGGAAAAACCTATGTAGTATCGATTAAATCAGAGCGTTATAAAAATTAACTTATAAAATAGATTTACTAAATTTTTTTTTTTGGGGGGGGGGGGATATCCGCCCCCAGTCTCCGTCCATGGGGTGGATCCAGGGGGAGGGAACCTGCCTCCCTGTATCCGTCCATGGGGTCTAGCCAGAGTGACTACTTATTATTTTTATATTCTGCTTATTCTAGTTGAAGTGTAGTCAAGGACAGATGAAGGGGGGAGCTGCCCTCAAAATCTTATAAGCTAGCCTATTTTAAGTTGCCTAACTTATTACGGTATAATGTAGAGGATACTATACATGTTTATTATATTTTGAGCCAAATTACCCCAAATTACCCCCCCCCCCCAACGGACTGAATTTATTCCTGGTATAGGTAGGAGCCTAAATTTAGGAAGTTGAAGACTTCAAATTTAGTCCCAATGCAATTAAATAGACGAACATGGTTAGATTGGACTAAATAGTTTGACTATATTTTGTTAAATTGCTGCTTGACACAATTTTTCTTAGTAATATATTCCTAGCTAAATATTAATAAATCTTCATAAATGCCGGTGTGTGACCATAGAATATTGTTCTATAATAAATAAAAAAATATTACAAAAGCAGAAAATGTCAATTAATTGTATTAAAAAAATTATTGAAATACATCAAATTTACACGTAAGTGTATTTGGCATGGAACGCTTCTGCCATAATATCCAAGATATCAGGTTTTGTCCGTTGCCGACAGCCCTAGCGCTCCTGGTGTGTTTCCAGTGTATATATATATATAGTTCAGTGTGCACGACTCACTGAACTATATATATATATATATACAATATATATCAATGGCACGACTTGTTTATAGAATTATCTATTGTGATTGGGCCCTCAATGCCCAATTAGTGACTATGATTAACTTATGGAGAATATATTCCTGTCTGTCATGGGCGGATTTTGCCTCCAATTTAGGGGGGGGGGGTCAGTGGTCAGGTTCACTGGATTATAATATATAAAGACATGATTATTTTTAATTCCCACTGTAAACCCATTGTTTTCTAGTGTAAGTTAATTTATTTGGGGGGGGGGCGCGGGGTCCGGACCCACTGACCCCCCTAAAATCCGCCCTTGCTGTCTGTTGATAGGTTGCCATGGGTGGAGCATTCTTTCCCGCCATAAATAACTTTTGAATTTACAGCAACTTAATTGTTAATCTAAACTCAAATTATAGGCTAATAATCCAATAACAGTCATTAATTTTAAAGATTATTTCATTATAATTCAAATGATCAACATAGCCAACAACGATTTCGTCGTAAATTGAATGATATAAAATAAAATTTATTCGATGTGGCTCTACTCATAAGTTAATAATGGATGTTAGTTTCGGGAATTGATAACTGAATTAGAGGCAGGCATATTGCCATATTAGTTCCTTTTACATTTATTCCTATAAGCTGATTGTTATCAGAAGCAGCATGGTCACCGGTCGGTCGTAAACTCTTAGTGCCTGTTAGTGTTCCTATTAGTGTTTCTGTTTTGAGCTGCGTGGTAAGTTGAATTGCGCTAGATAGTTTACTAGAGGTGTGTAAAACAATGTGCCTTAAGCTGTATGCCATTTCAAATTCTCTAGAAGGCGAAAAATACTTCTTAGAAAGCTGCAGCTTGTTCAATAGGTACAACAAGCGTCCTATAGCATTGAAGTCTTCGAAGCGGCAGTGGCGGATCCAGCTTTTTATGGCAAAATTAAAATTGTTCTTAATACCTATCTGAAGAGGGTGAACAAATGACCAAAAAAAACTAAAAATTAGAATTAGGACAGCCTACAGTATAAACTAAATTAAGTTAAGTTTTTGGGCTATATGGGCTTACGCTCATCGCCGTCAATGATGTATTGTCGGTAATTTATTTATTTTATCTTAAATGTAGTTGTCAAATTTATAGTTGTCAATACACAGTTATTTTTTGAAGGGGTTGTGGCCGAAATCGCCGCCCTTTGCTAACAAAGTGACTGGTTTACGGTATCCTCTTTTTATTATTATTATTATTTTTTTACGTAATTAAATATAAAAAACCAGGTTAACCGTCAAAAATTCGATTTTTTTTTAGTTTTATCACTTAAATATGATCCAAGTTGCATGGCCAATGTCCTGAAAACGGCACCAAGAGACAGTGGCATTGTAGTTGCAGTTGGTAGATAGATGGCAAGTGTCATATAATGTTATGCATTATGGCATAAAGAAATCGTGATAACTCAAAATAATGATTTTGGCGGTTAACCCGATTTTTATTTCAGCGCTTCATTTATTATTACTAAATTTGACTCATTTTGGCGCCTTTCAGGGTGCTTGAAGGGTGTCGTAACCCCTTGACACGCTCCGTGGATGATGGACGGATACAATAAAATACAAGACAAAATTAGGTAAATCTATTGTAAATTAATTTATTACGCTCTGATTTAATCGATCCTACATTTTTTTTCCTATTTTGACACACAACTATGGGCTGGATCCGTCCCCGCCGTGGATCCGCGATCTGTTTAGTATCCTCTCGCTTGTTTTAGTATAATTTTTATCAGAAGTTTCTGTGTTTTTGAGGTGATTCCACCTGATAAGTGGAGTTGACTCTATGGTAATATTGGGGCAGTAACATATTAAGTTCAGCAGGACTACTGACACCTATTGGAAGGAATGCTGTGTAAACTGATTTTTCATGGTACGAAATTTAGAGTTAGGCTATTGAGTTTTCTCTTAATGGCTACTGACTTATTATATGCATATTATGGTATTATGTATGCATATTATTTTATTATAGGCATATATGCATGAGTTAATGCAGTCGTACGCGTTAATTACTTTTTCGCCCACTGGAAATGACAGTTAGAGAGCACGGCAATATATCTGGTCGAAACAGGAGAATCCGGGATGATAGTCCGTGGAAGTACGCTTTCAGAACGACCACGGCCTATCATCCCGGATTCTACTGCTTTGTCACGTAACTCCAGCCGTGAAAGCCTTTGTAATTATGATATATCAGGTGTAAATACTTCATTGCATGGCGTATCACAAGCCTACTTTGCCGTTATAACAGTATTATTTTTCTCTTATTTCATACATGCATAGCAAAAATCAATACGGTGCAATACATCAAGGCTGCATTATACGCCACTATCTTAATGGCGTACAGAGAATTTTATGGCTTTTTTATCATAAATGACCTATGCCGATAATATTGCACCTGCAGAAATGCTGCGTCGAGGTCAAGTCGCCACAGGTATAGGACCATGCGTGCAACACACTCAGGCACCTTTTATATTACTTCGTTAATAAGCCTAATATTTTTCACCTGTCAATTTGGCATCTCGGGCTACCACTGCTGAAATCTGACACTTAATTTTTTATGATTTCTTTGGTCAATAATAATTTGAAATTGGAGTATCAAACTTTTTATCGTATAGATAAGTAATAAGATTGAGTTGTAAGTTGACTTTTTATTTTTTATATTAGTAGTTGAATTGGTTGAATAATTGGTCAGAAACCCTAAAAAAGAGAGGGATGCGGGTGAACCTATCGAAAAGCCAGGTAACGATGGTGGCATGCACAGATGACCAGGTAGAGCCGCTGATTATAAAGTGCATGGGAAAACGGCTGGAGCAAGTGGAGAACTATAATTATCTGGGCGCAGCAGTGAACCAGACAGGCAAGCTCCAGACTGAAATAAGAAACCGAGTTCAAAAGACTACTGCAGCCTACTTCTCTATATGCAACACCTTTTTCGGCAACAGAGAAGTCGAACGGAAGGCAAAGACCAGATTCCAACAAGCCATCTTGGAGCCGATTCTCCTCTATGGGAGCGAAAGCTGGACACCTACAAGTGACCTGAGTAAAATAAACGCGTCTCAGATGAAGTGCCTAAGACGGGTTGCTGGTCGTACAAGGTGGGACCGAATCCGAAATGACCGCATCAGGCAAGACCTGCAAGAGAACAAGCAGTTGCAATGGTTCGGCCACGTCCAAAGAATGAACGAGAACAGGACCACCCGGAGGTTGACGTAAGCAAGGCCACAAGGAAGAAGACCTATCGGCAGATCGAGGACAACCCTCGAGGAAAAGATTAAACGACTCGCCGGAGCAAGAGGGAAAACAATGGCCGAGCTCAAGGCGTTAACGTCCGACCGGGGCGAGTTCAGGCAATGGGTTCGGGGCGACCCCCCCCCCCCACGCTGCGCACGCGGCACAAAGCGGGAAGAAAAAGAAGAAGAACTAACTGTTAGTTATTTCATTGGAGTGTACAATTGTTAAGGATAGGAGGATTCTGATGATAATATTTGTTACACGCCTTGTTAATTAAGATAAAAGAACCGGTAGGAGTGAACCCGTACATGCTTTCTTATTTATCAATTTGTATAGGTCCCGAGGTAGATGGCAGGAGCTGCTCCATGGTAAATAATTGTCCCAGGGCCGAATTACGCTTTCCTTTACTTTCTCTATCCCACAGCACTGAATTGTTAATGTTAACTAGTACGGCCCATACCCCCCGAGAAACATCAGCCTTTACCGGACAAAATAAGGTTTCGAACGAGAATTGACAATTTTGTTCAGAATATTTAAAAGTTACTGAGAAGTTAATTTTAAAATTCGCATTAGTAGGCCTAATAATAAGTAATAATTAATAAGGACTTTTTTGTTCTTTTGCTGAGCCAACCTAGCGGAGTTAGGGCTATAAAGCCCTCTCTTACGCTCAACTAGGAAAGCCCGGGACCGCCTGCTTTACATGCCCTCCTAAGCATGGCCAGAAAACGTAGCCAGTGTGGGACTCGAACCAAGAACCTTTCGGTTGAAAGTCAGAGTCCGTACCACTACTCTACATGTCCTGACCTAATAAGCAATTTACACATTTTTATATGAACCGTTACGACTGAACCCGTACGTATGCTTTCCTATTTGTCCGAAATTAGAGGATATAGAAAAACTGGACTTGGCGGGATTTGAACCCACGGTCTACGCCAAGCCAGTTTTTCTACATCCTCTAATTTCGGTTATAACATGGAGGTAACCTCTTCAACCAAAGTTAGCTTAATGTCAGTGTTATATCCCATTTAATACTGCAATATAATAAGTTCCTATTTTTCAATTAAGATAGGTACCGCGGTAGATGATATGAGAATTTCCAAGGTAAATAATTGTCGTAGGGATTACTTCGGGGGTCCGTTTGCAGTAACGCATATAAATAGTTGACTGTTAAACCTAAGCTACCGTCAAATTGAGATATTTAATCAAACTATTTCCCCGAGGAGACCCCTGGTTCCCCTGCTTACAGAACGTTATATGAATCTTCGTCGGTAAAATCTAAACCTTACTTTACTGCCATCAAAATGCATTTTTTTCACCGGGCCCCCTGTTTGCAGGGTATAGCATGTGTATTAGTTACTTATACTTGGAAGTTGAATACATAGGCTATAATTTTACTAAAGTATTATAATATAGAAGCAAGGACAAAGTGCAAGGTGACCTAGAACTAAAGTGCAAAGATGACCTAGAACTAACCAAGGCAGGAAATGCAAGTAATAGGTGTCTACAGGAAATTGTAGTAAGTTTTTCCAACTTCACAACAAAAGCAATTAATTTCATGGATAAAATGTATGGCGAACATGAAAATCTAGTCATGAAAGTGGACAATTTAGAGTCTTATTCTCGAAGGAACTGTCTTGTGATTCATGGCATGGCGGAAGTTCCCAACGAAAACTGTGTGAACCTAGCCGTTAAATTAATCAGGGATAACAAGATCAACACTAGCCTACAAATGAATGAAATAGAAAGAGCGCATAGACTTGGTGCCAGAAAAGTCAGTAAAAATCGCCCCATAATTGTCAAATTTAACAGTTACGAGTCAAGAAGCGCAGTATTTTAAAATAAAAAATTACTTAAGGGAACGGACACTAATCACTGAATCACTTACTGTAAATGGAATGAATGCTATGAAGGAAGCTAAGTTATTATACGGCAAAGAAAACGTTTGGTCCACGGATTGCAATGTTATCATACTTGGCATTAAACATAGGGCAAATGATAAAAGTGCACTATTCAAACTGGCAGCAAAATATCCGCCAAACACTGCAACACAGCAAACCACCACCTCCTCGGGCCGCCCAAATTTGCGCAGCAATGCGAAGAACCGGTCCGAGTTTACTCGAAAATGCTTTCCAATTTATCGATTAGTAGAGAGAAAATGATTAATTTCATGGTAAATAATTTTCCTATGGTTAAATTTCGGATATCACGGGGGGGGGGGGGGGGGGGGGGGTCGCCCACCTGACGTCACTGAAGGTGACTTAAATTCTAGATAGGTCCTAGACCTACACATTACCACACAGCAATAATGGCAGGGCACGCAATGCATTTGAGCGTGAATTTGTTTTCATTTAAAAAAAAAAAATTTTTTTGCACAAAACCCAATAGTTTTTTGGAAAACCAAACTATCCGGTTTCATTACTCAATTTAACACCCAAAACATGCTAGAAATCATCGATAGAAAGGTTTCGCAGAAAAATTATTTTTAGTCATTTTTCATTAAAATTTAGTTATTTTTATTTTTTTACCCCCAGAAGCAAACTATTAAGGGGCTTGCGACCCCCCGCATTTTATCAGCATTAATAACGACTACAATATACGTGAATTTAAAAGAAATCGTTGCAGCCGTTTTTGAGAAATAATTTTTTTAGACGTTTTTTGGAGTTTCTTTTAGAATAAACCCCCCCCCCCCAAATTGAGTTAGCCCAAAATAAACAAATGTTCTGGAGGTATGATTTTTATAAACCTGCATGCCAAATTTCATTTAAATCGACCGAGTAGTTTGCCCGGAAATCGATGAACAGACAGACAGAGCGACAGAGCGACAGACAGATATTTCGTAAAAACCACTTTTTTGGGTTCCTGGGACCTCAAAACGTGTAAATCCGTTGAAATCTCGGAATCGAAAATTTCGACCGTCAAAGCTTTCCTTATACTACGTACAAATTGGAAAGCAATAAAAGCTCAAAGTATAATTCATGTGCGTACTAATAAGCCAACAATGGTACTGAGCAGCCAACATTCAACAGCATTCTCCAGCACAAATACTGGACAAGACAGTTCCTGCACTACTCCGAAGTCATGCATGGGTCTAACTATGATGCAAATCAACGGGCACGATAGGACGTCACACACCAACAGAACCAAAACTATTGTAGGCTAAAATTGGATGATGGCCTTTTTTTAAACTAACTATTAAAAAATAATGTAGCCTACCATGTAAATTCTAAATTCCTACCGATGCATATTACACAAAGATGTGTGACATACTACAGTATATTGTACTATACATTACTATGTATATAGTACGTTGATACAAAATTCCATAGTACCGTATGATAAATGATTTCTACTGTAATTAAAAGTAATATGTATTTAAATACAGTATTGCATGTAAGCAGAAGCTTCAATTAGTCTTAGTTCTACATTGTATTTGATTTGTTTTATTTTTCTTTTGTTTTACAATTTTACTAATCCGCAATTTGCATACAATCTTTTTTTAATTTTAATTTATAAAGTAGGTAGCTTGGACCAATATAGAGCGATCGAAAAAAATAGCCTGTCTTAATTAGAAATGGATTTGATGAGAAGCATAGAAAATGATTCCACAATAACTACCACATTAAATGACACTGATGGGTGTCAAATGTCATATTTACAGGGCAATTCTTTCAAATTAATTCAAATGAACATACGTAGCATAAACAGAAATTTCGATGAATTCTTAATTTTATGTACATCTTTGGGCGTTGACTGGGACATAATAGTATTAACTGAAACATTGCACTCGGAGAGAGATGGAAGTACTTTTTCAATCACAGGTTATGATTCCTTTTTAAATTATAGTCAAAATAATAAGTCTGGTGGGGTAGCCATCTTCTGCCGGTCTGGACTAAATGCTACATTCACCCAAGCTCATATAACAGGTTGTAATGCATCCCTTATCTCTTTTTTAATAAAAAAAACAAACAACATCAAATTTTAGCGATTTATCGCACCCCGTCTGAGCGTCCCGAACAGTTCAACAACTCTCTAGCGGAATTCCTTGCTGCACAACCTAGGGCGGATTTTTGTTTGCATTAGCTGGAGATGTTAATATAGATATTCTTTCGGATAATCCCACAGGTGATACACTAGACTACCTTAATATAGTTGCATCGGCAGGCCTGTATACAGCAATTAACGAACATACCCGTGTTACAACACAAACTAAATCATGCGTAGACCATATATTTACATCTCAAAAAAGTGGCGCTACAGGACATGTCATTCATCACTACGCAACTGCACTTACAATTAATTACAATGATAAAATTCTGAATCATTCTAGGCAACAAAAAACCAAGATTGAGATAAACAATGATATGCTAGACGGGTACTTAGCAGCAGAAAACTAGTACAAACAAATTTATTGAAACTTTGCAACAACACATAAAATGCAGTGAAACAACCAAATGCATATCTAGTAATAGAACAAAACTTAAACCTTGGATGACCAACGCCCTTCTAATATCAATAAGAAATAGGGATAAACTCAGCCTTAATCTAAAGCATCACCCTAGCTCACAACGACTCAGACAAGAATACATAAGGTGCAGAAACATGCTTAAGACGTTAATAGAAAAAACAAGAAGCGATTATTACAAAGACCGAATTAGAGAGAAAAAAGTCAATCCCAGAAAAACATGGAACCTAATTAACGAAATAACAGATAACGGCAATATAAAAGGGCAAGAAATAGCTAAAATGAAAAGTAATGGGATATTGCATCTGAAACCCACCCAAAACAGATGGCTGATGAATTTAACATATTTTTCTCTAACATAGGAACTAAACTCGCATCAGCAATAAAAAAAAAACAGGAATCAATCATAGAACACACATAAACCAACACACGATTTTCCTGACACCAACCACAGAAGCAGAAACAGAGAAATACATAAACGAATTACGAAGTAAATCAGCCTCTGGATCAGATGGTATACCAGCTAACGTCCTAAAAACACCCAAAAAACACATACTAAAACCATTATCTCATATAATTAACCTTGTTATTAAAAATGCACGCTTTCCAGATGCATGTAAAATAGCACAAATCACCCCTATTCACAAAAAAGGAGTCATCACAGACATGAACAATTACAGGCCGACATCACTCACTTCCACTCTGGGAAAAATCATAGAGAAAGCACTAAAAAACGTATCGTAGGTTTCTTAGAATCAACCAATTATTTCGCAGAGAACCAATTTGACTTTAGGGCTGGAAAAAATACTCAAGACGCAGTTACAAAATTAACAACCAAAATTTACGAAGACTTAGATGCAGGTCAACACCAATTGTGTGTATTCCTCGATATGCAAAAGGCATTTGACATAGTAACACATGATTTACATATTGAGAAAATGGAGCAAGCTGGGCTGCGAGGGCACACACTACTATTTTTTTTTTTTTTTTTTATAAATCACGGGGCCTTTCGGCCTGAATGGCGTCGACACTACTATTACTTACCTATTATCTTACAAACGGAAAGCAACAGGTAAAATAAGACATGCAACAATGAATAAAACACAAAATACATCAAATTTATTGAATACTTACAGCGATTTAGCTGAAACCACGTATGCAGTACCCCAAGGAACCGTTTTAGGCCCGGTCTTGTTCCTTATTTACATAAATGCCCTATTGCAATTGAACTTAGATGGCACACTAATAGGATTTGCTGATAACACCATCCTATATGTAAGCGGAGAGACCTGGGAAGAAGTTCACACAACAGCCCCTCGATCTCTTTCTAACATTAAAACAAGGCTAGATGATAACCTGCTCACTCTTAATATAACAAAGACAGAATATATAACCTTTGGCGCAAATGTAGCCGGCCAGCCAAGAAACTCCTCACTTCAAATACACGAACGTGACTGCAAACATAACTTACCCTGCCATTGTAATCATTTCAAACAAACAAGCTCATACAAATATCTAGGAGTCACCATAGACCAGCATCTGCGATGGAATGAAAACATTCTTAACACATCCGCAGAACAATTTACAAATTAAGACGCCTGAGAAACATCTAAGATCCCTCTATCAGTTAAAAA
Source organism: Psococerastis gibbosa (assembly GCA_963971405.1). Classification (NCBI taxonomy): domain Eukaryota; kingdom Metazoa; phylum Arthropoda; class Insecta; order Psocodea; family Psocidae; genus Psococerastis; species Psococerastis gibbosa. The sequence continues at coordinate 17,350,321 of OZ020492.1, read as the reverse complement.
AGCCCCAAGTCTCAATATATACAAGTCCCTTATAAGGAAGTCTATTAAAATTATCATGCGAATGAATCGCCTTGCTAAAAAGTTAATGTTAAAAGTTAATGTTCATTTTAAAATTCATTTTATTGTATTTTATTTTATTTTTGTATTTTAATAACACGCATGTATTTTAATAACTTTAATAATTTAAATAGCTACGTTGTATTTTCATAACACGATCTGAAGTTAATTGTTTTGTTTTGTAACACAATTTTAAAAGAATTTATTTTGTATTGTAGATTAAGTGTTTAGAATAAGTTTTAATATAAATGCAACATATAAATGCAACATACCTTGTAATCAACCTAATCATCAGATGCCAGAAAGGTGCTATTCATATTTATGCAATTACCAAATGTTTGCAAATACTTCATTTATTCCATCAATGTAAAACATTTATTTTAAATTATCATATTTCATCATAAATTTTTAGAGAAATTTTACCATTTAGTGAATCACAGTTAGGGTAGGCTACACATAATATTATATTTGGGACTTCAACCAGTTCACCAACTAAGCAGTTGGCGTTAAATTTAGGTAGGCTATCCCATTTAACATTTTCTTATAAACTATAAACTTGGCCTCATCAAAGGTCATCAATTTTAAGTACAACAAACATGATATTTTATAAGCCAATGCGTTAGCATAGGGAATGCTTACATTTAACACAACGAATTTTATTTATTTACTTGCCTCTAGCTAAAACAGTCAATTTTTTAATGTTTTTTTTCTTAACCTAAATGGCGGGAGGGGAACCTAGGGAGTCTCAGGTTCTGCCAAGAGCAGCAAGGTTGGGGAAAATTTGCGGTTTTATGGTAGAGTTGGAGCTTGGACTATTTTCGGTGTGACATTATGCATAGTTTAGATGATTACAAGCGGCTGAAATGAAGTTCATGGTAGCAGCCCGTCAGAGGATGGGGTCAGGAATGAATTCTTCAGAACTAGAAGAGAGTTCGGAGTCGGAAAAGCGTTGGTGGAGAGGATGACGGGAAGGAGGCTGCAATGTTTGGCCATGGCAATAGAATTGATAACAGCCGGAACGACAAGTGACCAAGATTGAGTCCATCAGAACAGCCATTCAGCGGACAGGAGGAATAGGATTGAAGAGCCACTGGTGGGGAGGATAACGAGAAGAAAATTGCAATGGCGCAGAGTTGCGGACACGTAAAGCGAATGGATAAAGCACAACCAGATTGAAGACGACCTCAGGAGGGTGGAAGTACTGAATGAACGGAAGTGGGGGGGGGGGACAGGAAGTAGTTGAAGAGCGACCAGAGCAACAGGAGCTTTGTCGTGAACTGAAGAATGGAGGAGTGGCACGGTGTGCTGAAGCTTGACGGAGAATTGTGGAATGGGAAACAGGTGTTTTGAAGTCTGTACAAATGCAAACATTAAGGTCAGAGGAAGAGATAAAGGAACCTGATTGAGGATGGCCTCAGAAGAGTGAAAGTGGTACCGAAGGAAGCACTGAATGATCGGAAGAGGAGGGACAGGAAGGAGTTGAGGAGCGACCCGAGCAACTGGAGATTTGTCGTGGACTGAAGAATGGAAGAGTGGCATTGTGTGCCAGGCTAACGGAGAATTGTGGAATGGGAAACATGTGTTTGTCTGTACAAATGTAAAACATTAAAGTCAGAGCCGGATCGACAATGTCCCGATTCAACCAAATACCAATCATTAATTGCAGTAATTACAAAGAAAACCTCATCTCAAAGGCTGTTGTATCACAGATTAAGGTATTTGGTTGAGATATGTTGTGAATAAGAGTCTCTTCCAATAATTGCGTGATGGATTGCTTTATTGCCTTCATCCATGGATGTAGGTAAAATGACATGAAATACACATATGATTTGATTTCAATAGTCGGGGCAGTCCATTATAAAATGGAGGTCTGTGAAATGGGAAGAGACAATTTAGCAAAATCGTTGATTTACATGTGGTATTCCACGTAATTTGGACTATAATGATAATGGTAATGGAACAGACGAATGCGGACTTCCAAACATTTCATTAACATTTGACATCAACATCTCCAGTGGCGCCGTACTACGTAGATTTAATTAGATCTCATCTGCGATAAGTACAGTAACAATCGGTACTGCTCCTCCGAGATACAATCTATGAGCTCTACACAGAACTACTGAATATGTCAACTCTAGCTGGTGACGAACCGTTGGGAAATTCACTTTCAAATTAACCATGGTTCATTAGTTCGAATTCTTCTGTTTCACTACTTGACTCTTCCAGTGAAAGCCTTTGTAATAGTAAAATTAGACTGCAATTGTGAAATCCCCGGGTTGGGCCTGAAATCTCCACTGCTCAACGCATTCGCCGTTCTCGAAGTAAGCAGATTTTTCGTCATTGTGTCTGTATGAATTGGTAGTATGGTACCGGCTCATTCTTGAGGTATGCAGACGTTTCTCCATAGTATTCAAGGCTTCGTCAGTCTTCGAAAGTCGATCAGTACACTGGCGTTTATCGTCCATTGATTCTGTCATGTCTTTGTTGCCGCCGTTCCTTTTCAGCCTGAGAAAAAAAAGGGACATGTAGTCTAGTGTTGTGAAAACCCAAAAGGTAGTTAGCTCGAGTCACACACTTCCCACATTCATTGGGCATACTTCGGATGGCATATAAAGCAGTTGAGTTGAGGCTGAGAAATGTTTATTAGCCATATTGGTTTAATCAAACATTATCGTTATTTTTATTTATTTTTTATTTTTTCCTATTCCAATGCTTCCTTTGGTTTTCCTATTCCCTGACTTCGTTGGTGTTTCGGCAAGCTAGGTATCGGTATTTGTTGCGATAGTCTCGGTTTAGTGCAAAATGCTCGGTAGTGGGATAATAGCTTAGAACATGAATGGCATAGCTTATAAATTGTAGGATGTCAAACATGAAATACATGAATAGTGCATACAAACCTTTTCTTCTGACTTTTACTCCTTCGGCGTCTCTCAGAAGCTGGTGAGACCTCGGTTGACGTACTCGACTCTGCTTCTTGAATTGGGACGACTGAAAAATTGAATACTAGTATTGTGAAACCTATAAATAATATTGAATTTTATATGTCCGGCATGAATATTCTTCTTCTATCAATATTTATGTGCAATCTTTTACATTTAATGTTAATTCATTTAATTTTTTTTCACATTTTTTGAAGTGGTATGATTTTTTGACCACTTGGCTCCCCCTCCTCTTGGTAGGGGCCTGGGTGCGAAGTTCAACTATTCTCCATTACCTATGCAATATTTTGTATACTGGGGGTTCCCTTCAGTAATTAGGGGTCTGATTTAGTAAAGAGGCAAGTGATTGTTATTGTTCAGAAAGGAGGGGGTACGGAATTTAACTCTTCATCAGCGTTTGGAAAATGTTAAACTACCAAAAACTTGCATAAGATCTTTTAAAAGACTGGGCGTTGGAGGCACTCACGATGGAATTAGGCTACTTCTCATCGTTTGCTCAATACTTAGAGCCCTACTTCCACAGCCTAGTCCTATTTCTTATATTTTTCTTATTTTGGGGTACATTTTTGAGTACACCTATACGGGCGGGCCATAACGCTAGGCGGACACGCGTAGCACCAGCCTGCCATAACGTTATCCGGTAATTTTTTAATTCCAGTTTTCTTCAATATTAATCGCTATTATTGCTTTGTTTTGGGTTCAAGGTGGAAGTATGCGGCATACGAAGCCTCCTAGTTAAGTAAAAAGTTTCCAAACCGACTTAATTAATTGATAATTAATATATTAGGTTTACTATAATGGCGTGTTTTCGTCGGTTCAATGCAATAGAATTGGCGCGAAATCACGGCCATCTGATTGGCTTGAAACCGCAGTGAACCGTCGGTTGGACTGTATGGACGGGCTCAGCCGAATTTTTATTTGGGGCAGGGTGGGGGGGGGGGGGGGTCGCCGCAATTTAATATGATGACTTTATTGATTTTTTTGGCTACAATTTAAAATAATAATAATAAATATTAAATTAATGTAAAAAATTCTATATTTAATTTAAAAGTAGGTAGGCTACAAATATCACTAAAAAGTAAAATAAAGTGTATGATGCTTTTGGAAAATGAATTATATTGTTAATAATTATATTATATCGTAGACTATATACGCGGCATTAACGGGGTGTCTATTAGCGGCTTACGATATTCAAACCACATTTCTGAAATTTATTTTGTGAAAAGTTGTCATGAAATTGTTTTCAAGGGTCAACGAAATACCCAAAGCGGTTTTCTTTTTTGAGTTATAGGCTGCTCCAAATTTGCTGGATTTCTTTGAGTTTATTGGTTACCCTTGTCAAGTTGCATAACAATTAAATTGACTTGAATATTTTCAATTAGAACTCGTTCTCCCTGATAAAGTGACCTGTCGATGATCTCATGCAGTTGTGCATGATTGAGGATATAATTATTTAATTTATGATAATGATATAACATGAATCTTCACATATGGACTGTACACAACACAATTGCATAACTAAACATTTGCAGTTTTTATAATTTTAGCCAATTAATTTCATCCACCAGCAAATAACAATGTTAAAAAATATTAAATAATAAAATAGGGCATCCATGCGTTGTTTATCAAATTCATTTTGAAAGCCTGTTGCGTGAACATAATCATTGTCAAATTGTCAAATCAATTTTTGACACCGAAAAAAAACTTTAGATTATAGAAGAAAGTTATTAATATAATTATTATGTAAGTATATGTAACTGCAAACAGGGGAGCCAGAGGATATCCCCCAGGGAGGGAGAATTTGAATAAATAGGCGAAAAATAATAGGTACCGTAAATCTTGATTTTTAAAAGATAACTTCGCCTTTATGTAGGTACATTGGGACTAAGTATCTAGGGTCAAGGGTGAATTATCAAGTCAAATCCATTGGGAAAGGCACGAATTTCCGGATCTGGACTATATACAACACAGTTGCATAACTTAGCATTTGCAGATTTTGTACTTTAGCCTATTTATCCACCAGCACTGTAAAGAAATATTAAATATTAAAATAGGGCATTCATGCGTGATTTATCCTGTTAAATTCGAAAGTCTGATGCGTGAACAGAAAAATATTCGTTGTTGATAGGATATGCTCCGTAAAGATGGGAGATACCTACAATTGCAGCTACAAGTAAACATTTAAAATACTGGTAGGAAAAACCTTTTTTTTCCGCACCTGCCTCATTAAATATTTCCTCAGGGGGGACGTGGACATTCAGGGTGGCGTAGCCAAGGGGGGAGGGTCAGCTGGGTCTGGACCCCCCCCCCCCTCCCCAAATGGACACCTGTTTCCATGTTAATAAAGTTATCGTCTCCAAAATCATTTTTTTGCCGACAAACCATTTCAGGCCTATATTTTAAGAAACTTTCCCCGGGGGAAACCGCCGGGCCCCCCTTCGGCCTGGGCAAGGGAAATTAAAATCATGCCCCTAATTAGTCCATGAGAACGGCTTTTCTATATTTTTGTAATATTTTAAAAAATCGGGGGTGGGGAAGTGCCAAATGAAACACTGCCCCCTTCGAAAGCCTATCGTAATTGGGCAAAATTTATGTATTGATGTTGCATGAAAACCAGACCCCCCAAAAAAAATTCCGGCTACGCCATTGACTCTAGCCCCCCCCCCCCCCTGCCAGTAGTGCTGCCCCAATTCTTTACCACTACTTGACTGAGAAAGGCCATTTCATTTATGCACCTTATTGGCGCCCCAGTAATAAAAATCCAAGATCCTGAACTGCCCCCCCCCCCCCCAATGTTTGCAGCGTACACTATATACAATGGAGCGAGTTTTAAGGATTTTAAAATATTATGATGTTACCTCACATTCAGGGATGTCAGATGAACCCCCCCCCCCCCCCCCAATCTGGCTACGGTCATGGGGACTTCGAGGGATCCGAAATTTAACTATAGGAAAATTATTTAGCATGAAATTACTCATATTATCTATCTACTAATTGATCAAATAGGAAAGCATGTTCGAGTAAACTCGGACCGGCTCTTTTAGTTTTCCAGTCTAAAACTCTATGTCCATTCATCGAACAAAGTCGCAGCTGCATATGGCTATGAACTGTCCAATATGGGATCCCTATAGCGACGTTGTACGGTCACGGAATTACCGCCTAACGTTATGCAAATCAGAGTGATGGTTCATCGCCCATAAGAAAATACACACCGCTACCGGATAACGTTATGGCTCGCTCGTACGTACTTAAGCATTGTGCCCTATTGTGCCCTCTGCTAAGTATTACTACTCTTTGTCCCTCAAGATGTTTTTTTTAATGAAGTTAGAGAAAGGAAGATATCACTTTAATTAAAAATTTCCCCCTTAATCGAGCCTAGCCCATAGGAAAAAACAGTTCTTTTTATACTAAGTATTGTTTTGTAGAGATAGGGAATACATAATTCATTAATTCATTCCTTCATGGAAAGATTGGCGGAAATGGGAATCGAACTCGAGTCTACATCTTGCCAGGGTGGTATGCTGGCCTTTGTACCAAATCCGTCACCGCCTAAGTCTCCAGCATATACCTTAGGGGCGAGTATTTGCTTCTTCTTCCTCTTCCCCTTAGTTGCCTGTTCTCGCCCCGGTCGGACGATAACGCCTTGAGCTCGGCCATTGTTTTCCCTCTTGCACCGGCGAGTTGTTCAATCCATTCCTCGAGGGTTGACCTCAGTCTGCCGAATGGGTCTTCTTCCTTGTGGCCTTGCTTCCGCCAACCTCCGAGTGGTACTGTTCTCGTCCATCTTTTGGACGTGGCTAATCCATAGCAGCCGCTTCTTCTCCATTCTTCTCTCGATGGAATCCACTTCCAGGTCTTGTCTGATGCGGCCATTTCGGATTCCTTGTTCGACCAGCAATCCGTCTTTTCGACCAGCAATCCGTCATAGGCGCTTCATCTGAGTCGCTCCCATAGAGAAGAATCGGCTCCAAGACAGCGAGTATATGCACGAGTATTTGACCAATACATTAAAATCTACGATACTAATGTCTAGCCTTGCATGTCGGTGAGCTACTTTAATGACATGAAAATTAGAGAAAGGAAGACATGAAAAAATGGACGGAATCAGGATTCGCACCCGAGTCTTCCCCTTGCAGGTGCGTAAAGGCTTTCTATATTAAAGTAAATAGATACTCTGTACCTCTAATTTAATATACGATATTGGTTTTGTTAATGAAGGGCTAGCATCTGGCGGGTGTTCGACCCTTTCAGGTTCCCCTTTTCTTTGCTCAGGTAGCTGAACTGTGTCCCAATTTTGTTTCACTATGGGCCGGGTATGCCTTACCATAGTGAAGTCACTGGTACACCGTCTCTTGCTACCACCAACTCCCATCAGATGAACAAATGTTCGGCTTTCTGTCAGGTGTAGGCAATCTTTAATATCTGCGCGGTTATTAGAAACTATTGAGCATAGCAGAAATCAGGTGCTCTGAGTTTAGATTGCTCGGACTGCACACTGCCGGTTATTGCAAGTCAACATTTCCAACAAGAGGCCCTTCGTTTCCATAGCTTTGCCATTCTTCGTCCCACACTGTGTAAAGCGGAATAACTCATGCGAAGCTTTTAACTTCAACGAATGTCACAAGTTGATATTTTTTCTTATCGTCATTCTCCATATCTTCAAATTGTTAAAAATAATTACTCGTTGGTAAAATAATAATTATAAGAATTTGGAGCGACAAAATGTGCTAATAATGGAAAATTATACTAACTTACTATGATGAATCGGGTGCGGTATAACTGGTGCCCTCGGATGAGCTCTGTATCTTTTGCCGTGGTGTCCCAAGGGGTCATGTTCAGTGAAACCTCTAGCCACACAGTCGTCCATGTCTGAATCTGAGCCTATACTGTCGTAATCTTCACTGTCCGATTTGTGGCTCTTCTTCTTCTTCTTTCTAATTGATAAATTACCATTCCTGGGTTTTCCACAAATTCCTGTGAACTACAAATGAAAATTATTATTTAAAATCTGATAAGCCACTCAGTTTTAGAATCATTCCGCAATTAGAGAATCGAGAAAAAATCGGGACGGTAGGTTTCAAACCCACGATCTGTGTCTTGCCATGGCTTCGTGTTACCACTACACCATAACCAGAGTTATTGTGTTAAGGCTATTTTGCAAAGGGGCTCTTGTGTACCTCACCAATGTTATTTTTGGTAACTTGTTTTGTGAGTTACGTTTTGCCTTTATGCGAGAAAGGTAAGCAAGTATACTTGTTCAGTTAGGTAGCTGCGTAGCTGTGCTAGCCTGCCTAACAATCTGAATCTTATTGTTGAGCATGAAGAAGGGTGTCTGGTCTAAGCTGAGTGAGGTGGAATCCGTAGAGTTGTGGTTAACACGATGCTCTGACAAGGCATAGATCGTGGGTTCGAACCCCACCGTTTTTTCCGGTCACCCCATTTCGGATACAATTTAATTTCAGAAACAACTATTATTATTTAACGTGTCACGTTGATAAAAATATTGCGGCCTGGATGGCCTTGTCATTGGCATCTGAAAGATCTGTTTGTGGCACAGCTTCTTCTAGTCTCGGACAAACCAGAAGATGGCCGTCGTCTGGTTGTTCTCATTCGAAAGTCGGGTCCTCCGCCTGTCCCCACCTACACAGGTTCGCGCCTCGATGTCAACCGGGAGTCGGTGTAGGTTGACATCGAGGAGTGAACCAGTTTTGCCAACGGCTAGACTTACATTCGGAAATAACGTACGAAATCCGGTGGTTTTGTTGTCGAAATCCGATGTTTTCATTGTTAGGGTAAGGTTTAATGGGCTCGTATAAGTCCGCGCGTCCATAAAAAGCCCTTCAATAGTGATAACATTGTTGTAAAGTCAAAAGGAGGACCCGTCTGTATTTGCTGTTATTGTTATTAATATTCCAATCATTTGATATTCGGGCCACAAGGGTAGTAGAGACTGTGAATCAATTTTGAATTTCTTCGTTTGGCTTGCAAATATTGTCAATTTTATGCGTACCTCCACTCGGATTACCCGGGCAGGTCAGTCTTCGCTAGCGCAGCGCTCCGCGTTTATATAGGGTTATAGTATGGAGCTAATTTTTGCTGCTTACCTCTGTCATTTGAGTCTCTTCCAAGTAAGGTAGCCTTTCTGAGTTATTCGAGTGTGAATTATCACGATCCGGCATTTGGAAGGTTGCATACGGATAAATGTCTTCTGCGTGTTCTAAAGTATAGAAAATTAAGTTCAAATTACCAAAATGGAAGAAATTGTAATAAGGGCGGATTCTAATATGCTCCCTATAAGAACGCAATAGCCGATATTCTTCCACTGCCAAGTATCCAATTCGACAAACTGCCCTGTAAACTCACATAGTGCCTCTTAATTTAGTGCTTTCCCATATAAGGAAAACTTTGAGATGGTCGAAATCTCGTATTTCCAGATTTCAACGGATTTTCACTTCCTAGTGGTAGTACTCGTCGGGTCAGTAACGACTTAGGCCTCATATTTGGGCCCATAGAGCGACCCCGACTTGACTGTCCTACGCCAGCCCATAGGACAGTGGACCTCCTGATTATAGTGGATTCCGAACCACTTTTATGAGGTCCTAGGAACAAAAGTGTTTTTTTTTTTTTTTTTTTTTACTGAATGTCTGTTGGTCTGTCGGTCCAACGGTTTCTTTAAACCCACTAGACCCCATCCCCCTTGATGGTTTAGTTCAGGGCGTAAAAAAAAATGAAGGCTCAATTTCCATGAAAAATAACTAAAAAAGCAATCAAGGAGCCAGTCTATCAATACTTCTAAGTTTACATGTGCTTTGAATTTGGTGAAATTTGTTTCTAACTATAGGGTGCAAACAGACTTTGCACATGCATGTATGGCTGGTATTTTACCTGGAATTCTCTCCAGTTGCACGCTTTCTAAATATCTGGAGTGTGGTGATTTCCGCAGTGTCGTGTAATATTGCTCTCGCTGGGCCATGTTCTGTTTGTTGTCCATCGTAGTAGTAGACTGGGATTGCGATATTCCTCCACCATTTAATTGAGGCCCTAAAAGTAATATTAATAATTCTAAAAGCCATTTGAGAGGATATTTAAACATAAGCTTTCGTCGTGTGGGAAACAGTCTCAAAAATTATGAGATAATCCTCACAGACACCCCTATAATTGTAAGCTTGGGGGATGGATTTTTGTCACTAATTAATTTGTGAAATATATGGTACGTAATGGCTGGGGAAATAATTCTAGAAGCCATCCATTGTTAACGACATAGAAGAAGGAGACTGCGATCGAAAGAATAGATGAAACTAGAGTGCCGAAGGAGGTGTTGAACAATGATCCCGAAGGCAGGAGGGGTGACTGAGGAAGAGGTAGTTGGATGACTTTAGTGAAGACATCCGAAAGGTTAATGTCCGCAACTGGAAAAGAACGGTGACACAGAGAGACGAGTGGCAAAATGACGTGGTTGCAGCGCTCAAGGCTCTGTAGACTACAGACTGTAGAGCCAGCTAATGTAAAGCAAGAAAAATAAATAAAAAACACTAAGGACTTACCCATATGTACCTGTATAAAACTATAATAGTAGCCTCTGCCCCATCGGTTTTTCTAATTTCTGTCAAAATTAAGTCTGCGTCTGCGTCCGTAAAGGCTAAAATGTTCCTCGAAAGGCGAAAGTTGGGAGTTAGGGTTATAAAGTTCTCTCTTATACTCAACTAGGAAAGCCCGGGACCGCCTGCTTTGCATGTCCTCCAAAGGATGGCCAGAAAATGTAGCAAGTGTGGGACTCGAACCAACAACCTTTCGGATGAAAGTCGGTGTTTCTACCACTACTCTACATGTCCTGACTGCCTGAATTGGCCACAGTTATAGAGCTTGATTTGTACAAAAATAACGCACGCTGGCGTTGCACAGTCGAAGGGGTTGCCAATTCGGGTTAGTGATGGCCAAATACAGTATATCAACATGTAGGAGAAATTTTTTATACTTGACATCTCCCTTATTATTATTGTGGTACCTATATGTTTTGTGACATTGGATTTTAGTGAAAACGGACTGCACAGACTGCTGCTGTGCCGGGTCAGATGAGGTATAGCACGGTATTGGTTAAACCACTAATTTTGGATGTCAATATTAGGTTATGACATGACTGACTTCTTACAAATTTTACAGCCACCTAGCGCTGCGCCCTACAAAGTCTTAAGTTCTCGGAAAAATATTTAAGAACATGAGGCTACATTACAAATTTGCACGATAAGGTCGTGCTATTCAAAGTAAAAAATATAGGTCTTTGCTACCCTGCGCTGGCGTGGACGGGATCATTTACAGTTCGAAATCACTTTTATTATTTTTTTGTCATTTATTATTCTTATCAACTACTTTACAAAATATACGCTTACCCTTTCGATAGCAGTACCACACTGCTGCGACTGTTAAAATGACCGTTAACAGCAAAGCGATAGTCAGTAGAGCAAGCCGGATATATGCATTCACATCTGCATGCGTGTAGTCGTTGTCGAATGTTGCGGAATTTGGAGCTTTTGGGGCTAAAACCAAACATAATTTGGAATAATTTAATGCCTTTGAGGTTTGAGGGCATTTCCTGAAGTTTTTGAATTCAAACATGTTACACATCATTGGAAAGCACTTCGGGGTATGTTTCATTTGCTGTATTACTTCTGTTCTGCAACTTAACGTACTCACAAAATCGGCCTAAGCGTCTTACCTGATTCGGGGGAGTTTCTAGGAATTTTCAAATTTGAACATGGTCATGTTATACGATACATAATTGGAAAGCCTTTAGAGGACCATTCGTTTGCCTAATCAATTTTTTTCCTTTGACTTATGGTGTCCTGGAAATCGATCTAAACGTCTTACCCGGTTTGGAGGAGTTTCTGGGAATTTTAAAATTTTAACCTGGGTTACGTAACACAACATTGGAAAGCCTTTTCTGAGGACCTATCATTTTGTCGTATTACTTTTGTGATTTTGACTTATGGTGTCCTTGAAATTGTCTGGACGTCTTAAGAACATTTCTGAGAAACATTTCTGTGAAAATTGATTTGTGTCACGCTACACATTGCTGTAAAGCTTGCTTGAAGGTCTTATATGTAAAATCAATATAACTGCATTATCAATGGTAGTTAGTAGAATGAAATGAGTACGAATAGGTACTTATTACTTAAACTTGCCTCCTTGAAGTGATGCTGTTGTTATGGGATATTGCTGTTCAGTAGTTCCTGCATTGTTGTGAGCGCCAACCCGGATGACGTAATCAGTCGCTGGCAAAAGATTGGGTAGGTAGTACTCACGAAGAGGTTGGATGTGATCAGATACCTAAAAAGGAACCAATACGAGTAAACCTGGAAAGTGGGCTTGCATTCCTATGTATCCATTTTAGTATAATATTTACTAGGTATGTAGATTATTAGAATAGGCAAGGGTAAATAATTGTCCTAGCGATTTTTCAGCTGCCATAAATCTCAATATCATGACATGCAGTGTCATGGGGGAATTTTTTCAATAGTTCTGTTGCCAAAACACAAAAAAAAGTGGTTTTTACGCAGTCTGTCTGTCTGTCTGCATGTTACTCGATTTGGTGGCCAACTACCCGATACAAATTGATAACATTCGGCATGTAAGCTCCCAAAAATATTGTCCAAGGGTATTTTATGCTATATTTTTTGGGGAAAGTTAATTTTGGTGGTTTTGTTTCCCAGAAGCCCGATAAACTACTTTCAAACGGTTCCGACTATTTCTTTTATATTCACACATATTATAGAGCATGTTTTTGCAAACAAAACTGGGTCGTTTCGTTCAGGGCCTAAAAAATAAAAAGACTCAATTTCCATGAAAGAAAACTAAAAAAATTATTTTTCTGTGGAAACTTTCAATCAATGTTCCAAACCTTAGCTATGTTTTAGGTGCTAAATGGAGTACCAAAACAGAACAGGGTGCGTTCCAAAGCAAGGCCTTTTATATGTAGTTGATTCGAGTCCCACGCTGGTAAAATTACATCTTCCATATGTAATCTAAGGACATCAATACCACTCACTTTCTCCTTTTCTCTATTTCTCAGTTTCCAAACATTTTATTATTTTCCAATGTGTTAGAGTAAAATTTAATGACCTGGAGTCCTTCTAGTTCCCTTAGAACAGTGGTTCTCAAACTGTGGGCCACAGCATCCCTTAATAGGACCTCGGGAGGAAATAATTATTAATTTCGCCTATGACATTCCAACACTGGGAGCTAAGGCTCGGAAAATAATGATTCCATTTTCCACGTCAAACCTGTGTGAACGGTCCTTCAGGACGCTTCTTTGGTTGAAATCGAAGAGCCGAAACAAACTAAAAGACCTCGAAGTGGAGCTGAGCGTGGTTATTTCGCAAAATATTCGTTCCAGCAGAAAAAAACTGGTCAGTGAAATGCACCCACATTTGTCGCATTAAAAAGTAGCATGATTAATTTTTTTATGTGAACTGGGTAGGGAAGGGGGGAACCGACAATTGGCTTCTTTAAAAGTTTGGGAACCACTGCTTTAGAAAAACTATTGTTTTGCATTCTCATGGTCTAAATCACAAAATTGTTCATGTTGTCAAAAGCGAACCTTTATCCAGTCCTCATTATATATTCGGTATTCGAGGGAGAAATGTGACAAGACGCAACCTCCGTCGCCCCAGGTACTCAGGTGCAGAGTTACGCACGAAGAATTGATAGACAGAAAGTGGCTCTTTGATGGAGGGATAGGTCTGGAGCCTTTGGTTCTTTGGATATTCCAATTGGTCGCCGGGCCTGGTCCGATTTTGTTGAAGGCTAAAATGAAAACAAAAAATTTTGTTTTAATTTCTTTAAACGTTTGACGCTATTTAAAGTTAATTTGTAATTTCCCGGGAGCTTTCCTATAGATGATAAATTAGAGATTTGCATTTTCGAAATAAATAATTGTTAATACGATTTCTGACAATTGTTGGAGTTGGATGGCGGATGTTTCTGAAAGGATCTGTCCATTAAATTACGGTAACACGCACCAATTTTATATTTCATAAAAACATAACGTCTAAGATGGTTGGCACAAGTTGCAAGAATGTCAGAAGACCGCATGACAAACAAAATTTAGAAAGCAAAGATGGGACGACGAGGGCAGGAACGTCCTGGACACCGCTGGAAGGATGAACTAGAAACCGACCTCCGCAAGGTGGGTGTTTCGTAGACAGTTCAGCGTCATGTAAAACAGAGATGACTGGAGGAGTGTTGTCAAGGAGGCCAAAGCCCATGAAAGGCTGCAGTGCCGGATGAAGAAAAACGCTTCAAATTACATTTGGATTTGACCATTTCCAGCAGCGGATCTTTTTTCCCTGACACGACCCACCAAGGGGAGTCAAACATTTTTCACGGCCCAGTTATACATGAGTGTAATTTTTAGATTTAAAAAAATAAACATTCAGAGACTCTTTAGGGAGACTAAAATGTATCGTTGCCATAATGCCATGTATATTCAGTTTTCACGACTCATAACTGGGGAACCCCTGATCGATAGTACCTGTAATCGAAAAGTGGTACTCGGTGCCGCATTTGAGTCCCTCCACCAGGTACATCGCAGTGCTTTCTTCCAGCATGATGTTCCTTGGCTCTTCTCCCTTCTCCATAAAGGCTAATTCAAACCCTCGAATGCGTGATCCTCCCGAATCTGCCTCCTTCCATTGCAAACGTACCGTTTCTGTTGTTATTGCCGTAGCTAAAAGTACCGGAGCTGATGGAGGAACTAAAAGAAATGATAAGAATTACATATGTCACCTGGACAAAACTTTATCCAACACGATGAGCATTATATAGGAGGGATGGGGCAAAGAATATTTATTTAATTTCTGCCATGTCTTCTTTTGTTGCAGTTATGGCGTGATTTGATATTATTTTAAGTGTCATGGCGTTCTCTGATTAGTCAAAGAAGACGTGCCAGGTGGTTCCAGATATCCTCGGTGAGTGTGAATATCCCATATCTGTCTTATTTAGAATTTAATACATTGTAGCTTTATATGGTATACACAATATCTACAGTGGTAAAAAAAACTCCATGAGACATTGAAAGTTAGTAACTGGTATTTAATTTTTTTAGTACTCATTATTTTTATACATTAGAAAATTACCTTGAACGATGACAGCGTAATTTATGGAGTCAGAACTGAAAGTGTTATGAACATGGCAAGAGTAGTTGCCTCCGTTAGAACGCTCTATATTATGTATGGAGAGCGCTTTGTCAGGTCCAATGGTAATTCTGGAATATAAGTTAAGATATGTTTAGAAAATATAAAGTTCCATTTAGAACCCATACTATAGTAGTAGGCTTCTTCTTTAGTCGCAATTTATCTAGTGGTATGCAGCAACTGTTTCCATCCTCTTCTCCATTTATCTCTACCTTGGGCCGTTCTCTTGTGTTCCAAGTAGGTCCGCCATCTACTATCATGATTGGGGTCTTCTTTGTACGCCTTCCACGATCGGCCCCTAGTATTGCTACTATATTGCTACCGATTTTCTAAGTTAAAAGATCCAAGCCCCACTGACCATTGAACAAATTTTACAAGAGGAAGTATAATTTGAGTAAGATATGCATTTTTATTGAGCTTTTAGGTCTGTTTGCAAATAAATGATTATTTATTTATTTTCCAATTTACATTTTCGTTTTAATTGTAACTGGACGTGGAGTCTGACGGAGACGGCTTTCTTCCATCATGCATTGGAGTATGTTTGAACATGCAAGAGGCATAATAAATAATTACTTTTTGTTCTATTACTAAGTCAACCTAGCAGAGTTACGGCTGTACAGCCCTCTCTTATGGACATGTGGACTAGTGGTACAGACTCTGACTTTCACCCGAAAGGTTGTTGGTTCATGTCCCACACTGGTTACATTTTCTGGCCATGCTTCGGACAGCATGTAAAGCAGGTGGTCCCGGGTCTTCCTAGCTGAGTTTAAGAGAGGGCTTTACAGCCCTGACTCCGCTAGGTTGGCTAAGTAAGAAATAGAACAAAAAAGTCTATATTTATTTATCTTACACTCAATAGAAATGTCTTCTTTAAATGCCCTCCGAAGCAAAATGCAGCAAGCGTGGGACTCGAATCAACAACCGTTAGAGTGAGAGTTAGAGTCCGTACCACTAACTAAACGTCCTGACATCCGTAAGTAAACTAAGGAATAATTAAAAGAAAAAATTTTGCGCAGCAAATAGATGCTATGTAAGTCACTACTCAGCATCTCTTCAAATCGAGCGCTAACAAGAACAAGGGAGGAAATTACATACAGGAATTTTATCTTACCGGTCGCCTGTGATTAGGATCTGGAGCTACTGAACCTGTGGGAGGGCAAGATACTTTGCAGAATAAATGGGGCAGAGTACGAAAACGGATGTGGAGCTGTATACCATCTACGAGGAGCCTACCTAAGCCAGAAAAAACGAGGAGAGCCGTTCCTACGGCACGTCAAGGCAGAAAAAGGGTGGGAAGACCGAGACTAAGATGGCAGGCCGTTGAGAGGGATCTGAACGTACTCAGCACCTGTAATTGGCATCTGACGCTGGACTGGGTGGACTGGCGAAGTGTTATACTTACTTACTTTACTTTAACCAACGCCCACTCTTGGCGATACCGCCATCTGGTACATGCCTTCCAATTTGGTAATGTTATGTCTTTGTAAGGGCTCTTAATCGATTGATACGAAGGTGGGCAGCATCCTTGTGTCCGCTGAGGCAGAGTGGGCATTGTCTGAAGCAGCCATGCCTAGGCGAAACAGGTGAGCCTGCAGGTAGTCGTGGCCAGTTGTGCACCGAAAACGGGCGAAAAAAGCAGCGTTGCTATGGCCAAAGCCCTACATTCCCTATAAGGGCTTAGGGCTGTAACGGGGTATGGTTGCTGCACCATATCCGTCAAATTCCACTTCCCAATGCCAGTTGAGAAACATATAGTAGGAGATCCGAAGTAAGATCGAACTTCACCGATCTGTTTAATGGATGAAAATTGTTTTATAAGCAATTTAGTAAGCTAAGGATCATAAAAATAATGGGTTGTCTGAAAAAATCCTAGCCAGGCTACCATTAATTCCATATTTTTACACTAACCACAAGTACTAAGCCAATAGAGTATGAAAAAGTAGGGTTGCCTATATTTGTCTTGGCCATACATATGGTTGCCAAGGTTTAAGCAGGTACTAAAATATAGGTATCTTCAACTACTTGTTTAGTGGATAAATTAAACATAGAAATAAGCGCAGTTTTATTGCGAACACGATGATGTAGGGCTGCCTGCCAAAATCTTGTCCTGAATGAGGGTTGCCGAATTTTGAAAAATGAACTTATAATGCGATTGTGAACGTACTTCAAAGAGATCCGATAGTATGTCTCGTGCGATAGACAAAGACACAGTTTTCTAGCTGGTCGTGGTTCAATTCCTGGAAGTAGGAGAGAGCGTATGATAGTAGTTCATGCAATAGACAATGATAGCGATAGATTCGCGATTAGCAATCTCTAGACGCAGTGACGAATCCAGGTTTTTTGCATTCTTATTTCTACATATGGAATAATAATATAAGGAATGGATAGAATAGAATATTTATTATATGCCAACAACAGAAATAAATTGATCCAATAACGAAGGCATTTACAATAACAACATAGCAATTAGCAATTTACAACACAGAAATATTTCACAATTAAAATTAAAAGTAATTAGGTAAGCGTTATTAAGAAATCGTCAATTCATAAAACCCCGTAAAAAATTTTTAAACAGAGGTAGGCTATAAAAGAGGTCTAGATCACCGTGTTCGTTAATCGTTTTTAAAATTCTAAACAGTGGAGCCTTGGATAGTGAATCAGCCACAAACAGTGTTCTTAATCGTGTGTTCCTCACATTGACCCTGAGCTGAACCCTTTTAAGTATAGTGGGGGCATCTAGCGTACTGTTTATTAACTTGTGGAAGGATATACAGTCCGCAGACACCCTTCTATTCCTGAGGGAGCTCATCTCAAACTCAGCAAGAAGCTGGGAGGTTCTGATCGGTAAATTGGCGGATTCGTCACTGCGCCTAGAGACTGCTTATCACCAATCTTTCGCTATCATTGCCTATTGCATGAACTACTATCATACGCACTCTCTTACTTCCAGGATTTGAACCACGACCAGCTAGAAAACTGTGCCTTTGTCTATCGCACGAGACATACTCTCGGATCTCTTTGTCGCATGTTCACAATCGCATTAAAATTTCATTTTTCAAAATTCGGCAACCCTCATTCTGGACAAGATTTTGGCAGGCAGCCCTACATCATCGTGTTCGCAATAAAACTGCGCTTATTTCTATGTTTAATTTATCCACTAAACAAGTAGGTGAAGATACCTATATTTTTAGTTACTGTTTAAACCTTGGCAACCCTATGTATGGCCAAGACAAATACAGGCAACCCTACGTTTTCATAGTCTATAGGCTTAGTACTTATGGCTAGTGTAAAAAGTTTGAATTAATGGTAGCCTGGCCAGGATTTTTTCAGGCAACCCATTATTTTTATGATCCTACTAAGCTTACTAAATTGCTTATAAAACAATTTTCATCCATTAAACAGATCGGTGAAGGTCGATGTTACTTCGGATCTTAGACTAATATTATATACATACATACCTGGGTCCTTTTTGGACTTTTATCCCGGCATGACGCCATTCCAAGTGGAGTTGTGGCTTTCCAACAGCGAGACATGGCAGCCGAACAATGGATTTCCACGGTACAATCATATCTTGTCCGAATGACACAATTCTCGCAGACACTAAAAGTTAAACGGTGTAATTATTATAAGCGAAACCTATACTGGGGCCATTTAACGAGCGTTATTTCTTAAAAATTATAGTAAACATTATTTTATTTGAAAATTAAATTACAGCTCATTCAATTTTATTCCACCATTTACTTTATATCGTATATACTTAAAAGCTACGACTAATATGTACATAATCATGTTTTTGCAGACGCTCTAGCTTTTTATTTCAAGATGAAGTAAGTTAATTAAGTAAATGGTAAATTCAAAGAGTTGTACGTTTTAAATTAAAGGCAGCACTGAAAATATATTTGATGGACAGTGCACTTTATTCAGTGCAGGAATTTATGGGGCACTCTTCGTATTCTTAGGCAATAGTATGTGTGTATGTATGTGGATGTACTCTATGTGTTTATTTTTATGACGAAATCCTATAATGTAATTGTTTTATGGATCATATAATTTGATTTGATTTGATTTGACGCGATAGGTATACTTGCAATTGATGGCCCCATCCAAAATAGTCAGGAGTACACCTTAAAACAAAAATGGATTTTTGGGCACCCAACTGTATTACATTTACCATAACGAGTATTTCTAACTAAACAATTCTAGTCCTTCTGCAACCAGTTATTTTTCTTAAGAGGAAGCTGGCTATAGATATAGGTCACTCAAATGGAATGGAAGAGATGTTATGAGACTCGTTTTGAGATGGTTCATGAGAATGATCGTTTTGATGATGGTGACGATGATAAAATAATTACCTTACCTACAACATTACCTTACTTACTCACTCCTTACCTTCTGACGACGGAATTAGCTGGACGACATTCGTGTTATGGCCTGACCCAACACGTGTCGAAGCGGACACCCATGCTTCACTTTTCTCATCTTCTCTTACTTCGATTTTATAGTCGAAGACATGCGGCGGAATTTTCACGACTTTCATCTGAAATGATAGTAGGGGGGTTCTCATGAATAGAATGATCAAGTTGAATCAAGGTTAATATATCCCCAACACATCGTATGTCGTTGTGCCTTACATAAATAAATGAATTTTTGTTCCTTTACTATGCCAACCGACCGAAGCAAGGAGCCCTCTTTTGCACTCAACAAGGAAGACCTGTTTTACATACTTTCCAGCATTTAAAAAAAAAATGGTAGGCCTCAAATGGATGGTTTCCGCGTAAGGGTTGGTAGTAGATTCTCTTAACAATACTGCTCTATTCCCCTACCGATGAAAGTAAGATACATGTTAGGGTTGGGTCGACCCAGGCCAGGCGGAACATGTTTCCTTTTCTGTCGAGTATCGAATAGTCCAGTCATGTCCAATTCTTAGGTCAGTTCTCATCAACTGGACTATTCTTACTAGTTTCTGCCAGTGTCCGCTATCCCCTACACCTACCTGAGGAATTTGCTGCAGAGTTCTGATATGAACTGCGTAGAATAATATTTCGCCATTGGCACTTCTTGGAGGTTGCCAGCCTACAATCACTGTGTTTTTGCTGCTGGCGACTGCTTTGATGGCAGCTGGTGGTTCTGGGACTGGAATTAACAAACACATATAAGAAAATATATTGTGTTTAGCACAAACATAAAGAACCCGTGACGTTCAGGAGAAGTTGAGAGAAAAGAGGTTGAAATAGTGGGTACACGCACTATGTAGAGACGAAAACCACCTAGTCAAAATAGTAGTGAACCGGCAGATACGAGGAAGAAGACCTCCAAGTAGGCCGAGAGTTACACTGGGAAGAAAGAACGCCGGAAATATGAGAAGTTTGGGGCTCTCAACCAAGGACGCAAAGAACAGGAAACGCTACTGCCGTGCCGTGGTGCAGTAAATGTAAAATTAGTATAAAAAAATTCAGGCGGAAGGAGCTGAAGACCTTATTGACTTAGTTACAGTGAGTGTAATGTTTTTTATCGGCCAAACAGGTTGGAATGGAAGAAAAGAGGAAGTGAAATTTACTTAGGATGCTTCCACGGCTGTCGTGTGACATATTACAGTGGTACAATACGTCCAGGCTAACATGGTAAATAATATTTCCACTTTTGCACCCTGCAATATTAGCCCTCGTACTAACGGTTTAGAATTCCACTAAATGGTACTATTATAATTTTATGAAGACTTTTATCGACGCAGATCAATTGAACCTTCCCTGTCAACGACAGAACTTTATTGGTATTGTATACGCATGCATTTTTGGCCGTTGCCACATGTCCTCGATGTCAAGCTGCACAAGCGACAATGGACAAGTTAAGAAACTCTTACCATTATTGACACATGCCTGAACCCAACTTATTCACCTAGCAGTGAGTCCTTTAGAAGATAGCCAACCATTGATTTTTCCCGGGCAAGTATTTGGCAAACACTTTGATAGACTTCATTCGAGCGGAATTCTCTGTGGTACCTACCTGCTTCGTCCGTCCTGCAAGTTATTAAGGGACTTCTGGCACCTTCGCCGGCTTGTGTGTAAGCCAAAACTTGAATAGTGTAGTTGGTATATGCTTTCAAACCATGAAGAATTGTGTTTTGATTAAGGCTTACTTTTTTCGTCTGCCTTGAGGATAGAACTGCAAAAGTAAAAATTGAAGAATTTTAAAGAAATTTTTCCCTACATCGACCCCTGCAGCACTGGTGTCTTCGATTATGATGCTAAGAAGGCCATCTAGCGACCCATCTTCCTAGCTCTTATCACGGACTGCTAATTAAATCGTCCATCCGTTCGAACCTCTCTCCTTTTATCAAGTTCAGTACCATCATAGAATAGGGCCGGAATCGTTTTCTAAGCAGTGTAAGCATAAAGCAGAGGAGTAAAGTTCCGCACAGGTGGGCCTGGGTCCACACAACCCTAATGGGTACCTTACTTGTAAGGGAAATGGTCGCTGGAAATGATGCAGACCACAAAATCTCAACGGTGGTCAAGAGGGAGGATCATCTATCAGTACTCAGGCTTAGACTCTCATACCCTGCGTTTCTCTTCGTTGGTGCCCCCTAGTGGGCTGCAGCATATGTTAAACACGGCCATACACTCTACTAAGGGGGGATTCAAGAATTTTTTTCAGTAAAGTATTCTTTATATCTCTCTGTAGGGATAACAAGTCTAGTCCTCAGGCCTAGAGTTTGAGATTTTTATAGGTTTGCCTATTTTACTTACAGTACCAATCTTCAGATGATGCGTAGGCAACCTGAAAACCTAGAATTACGCCGTGAGCGCTAGCAGGGGGTGGGGGTCGCCACGACACCTGTAAACCTTGAAACGTCAAAGTGTTACACTGGACATCTTGAGGTGGAGAGCTGGGCACTGCAACAAAATGAATAAATAAATAAACCTTGTAAGCAGCCAAATTTTTGTCTACTTATCTCTGACATGATCATCTGTTGTTAATGCTGTTGTTTACCAAGATTCTTACAAAATTTAGATTCAATGGGCCACTCACCTGCCCCCACAACCTAATACAACATAAGATGAAAATAGCTAAAATCCGATGCAAATTAAGGATAAAAACGCTTCAGACATAGTAATGACCGTTTAGTAGCGAAATACAATATAACCAATTTATCGTACCTCCTTCTTTGGTCTGAACAGTAAAAGGTTCAGACCTAGGACCTTCACCTCTAGCATTTGTCGCTGAAATGACTATCGAGTAGTTTTTGAACTTTTCGAGGCCTTCCAAACGATAATCTCCCGGGGCGCCTGGCGCGACTCGAATGCTTGTCCAGTTATATTTTCCACTTGGAGAAATGCTGTGAACAATATATATTTAATCAATTCTTGATATTAGACGTGTTTCATCAATCATTATAATAAGTAGTTCGGAGGTCAGAAACAATCCAGTTGGTAGATAACCCTATCAGCTTGGCAGAGGGAGTGACTCCATCACCTCCTGGAGAAGGGAAGTTGACTGACTGATTGATTATATTGAATTCCAAACCAATTGGGGAACAAAATAAAGTCACACGAACAATTTGGAGGTGGCCAGGACTCTCCACGCACTTAGACTGACTGGTAATCTCAACAGGCTCTGTTCTAGTGGATTCAACCTGATATGGCCATTGGCTTGTGTGAAATGAGGAAGTCACTCTTGAAGGGACTGCAAGGTGTTCCAAAACCACTGGAGAATTTAAGGTGACCGCAGTCAATTGATTCCATAGAACACTGCTAGTTTCAGATGCTGTTGCTGGGCTTCCATTGAGCACACATAAACTTCGTGAACGTGGGTTATGTCGAATTTCCAGTAGATGGGACAAAGGGCTGTGCAGTTCTGAAGGATGTGCAATGTACATAGCCGTTTCTTCCTCCAAGCATCACCGGTATAGTGTCCTCTTTGTCCTTTTTTTTAAGGCGTTCCCAAAACATTCCGTGACCAGCCTGCCATAAGGGCAATTGCTGTTCTTATGCTGGACCTATTCATAGCACTCTAGTTGAGCGTTCCAAAGGTTTATAGCAATAAACTGTTTGGAATCGGTCCACCTCCAGAAGCAATCACACTTATTAGAAGTTAGTAATAAAGGCACAGTGGCCATGAGCATCTGACATGATATGCTTTCTGAGACAGTGGTGATTCGAGTCTCACAATTGCTGAATTTCTGGCTATGCTTCGAAGGGATTGTAAAACAGGTGGTCGCGAGTCTTCCTAGTTGAGTGCAAGAGAGGGCATTAGAGCCAAATAACTGCGCTACTTGTAGGTTGGCTTAGTAATAGAAAAAAATCAATACATATTTATATATCGTATTTAAGGGTAACTCACCCTACTAGTTTGTAGCCTAATTTGTATCCAGTTAGATCTCCGTTCCATGTTGAGATATCTGGAGGCTGCCACGTTACGTATATTTGGGTAGAAGTCACGGGCTCTGCATTGATAAGTCTGGGTGCGCCGCTAGGTGCCTCTCCCTCTGTGATGCCCTGAAATAAATATCAGAATATAAATTAAGGGCAAATTGGACAAATTGAAGGCATGACAAAAATGCAAGGTTAATTTATGTCCACGTCTTCAAAAACAGTGGGCATATACGGTGTTAGTGCTGGCTATTGTATTAGTCGGCTTCAGTGGCAAGGTAGTAGCGTGTTTGTGCTTTTGTTAGTCTATAACACACTTTGCGATCGGAGACGTGTCGCAACTATACACAAGTACCAATCAGGTTACTAGACGATTGAAGAGGTCAATCGCATACAAACATTAAATGGTGGCTTTCCTATTTCTACGTACAATAGTATAAGGACAGATTTGCTATGGTCGAAATTTTCGATTTCGGCTTTCAGTGGATTTACACGGTTTGAGGTCACAGGAACGCAAAAGGTGGTATTTTACAAAATGTCTGTCTATCGGTTCGTTGATTTCTGGACAAACTACTTGACGGATTTTGATTAAACATGACATGTAAGGTTCACAGAAATCACATCTCGTGACAACTCTAGCTATATCTTCTGGCTCTACAGCCCTTGATGAGCATTGTACAACGCTCCACCATCTATGGGCACCCAGCTCGCGAAGGTCAGTTTCCAACTCATCCTTCCAGCGTTTTCGGGGACGTCCGGTCAGTCATTATCCTGTACTAATCCTTGCAGCATTTTCGGAGACGCCCGGCCAATAGTCTACCTAAATCATTCTCATAGACCTTTGACAAATTCGTGTTAGAATTTGTTATTTATGTACATAAAAGAACGCTATCACACATATTTCATTTTGCTAAGACCACTGAGTGGTTTTGTACATAAAATCACGTTCTATGCGTGCAAAAATCTACCCTTTCCTTAGAACCATACATACCATGCCCTGCATAATTGCTTCAGATTTAATTTAATCGTTCTTAAAACCAATTCTTCGTGTGCAGAGACACTGTAACATTCCGCAAATGTTCACACAGGGCCACATTGAAATTGTCATTACTTACTTACTCCTTGGCACTACGGCCCATGGTCCTGCGCTCCTTTTTTGAAATTGTCCTGCTAGCAACAAATAAAGTAACTCACATGGAGGACATCGCTGGACTCACTCACTCCAAGAAGATTCTCAGCATAAATGCGGAAATGGTACATTGTTGCCGGTTTTAACCCTTCTATGTCAGCCCCTGTAATATCTCCAGAAACTGTAACTTGTGGACTACGTTCATGCCACTCGTCTGAAAGATAAAAAAAAAAAATAATAATAATAATTAAGGGCCATTGCGATTATGATTCAGAAAACTTTAAGTTGATTATTCTTCTATTAACCTTATATAAACGCAGGTCTGCTTGTAGGGTTGAATCTTGCTCAATGCCAACGACCCCATCTATGTTTCTCACTGATTGTTCGCTCATAAATTTAGGCCGTTGGTAGTAGAAAGGTTTATGCTCTCTGTTTTAAACTTTTAAACTGAGACCCATACACCAAATGGACATATTTCGTAGAGGAAAATACTTACTGCAACCCTATCAAACCATGTATCCAACAAATTGAAACATGAATGGTTGAACTACCACGTCCGGGCGTTGGATAAAGTAAAGTAAGTACAAATTGAAACATTGGGTTTAGAAGTTATTTCTCTATCGCTGCAAGCAACATTTCGGTTTTCTACTCAAAAGAGATGCATTGTAACAGGCGTGAGCCTGACTTAACCAAGTACGTATGAGAGTCACTGGGAAATTTATGGATAGAAATTCCCCAGTTGAATCTGAATTTACCACAATGTGAAGAGCAAAATTTGTCACAAACCTCTAGCTTCTTTGTATTGGAGTCTGTAGCGGCTCACTTTGGAATCACTGAAGGTACTAGGTGGCGACCAGTTTAAGCTTATGGAACGACTTCCTTGCTTAATCACTCGGAGATCCCTCGGAAAACTGGGTGGCTCTGTAAATTCAAAAACGCATTCGTTACATATACATTTCCAAATTTTCACTGGGTTTGGTTTAAGTTTTGACGCGTGAATTTTCATAATTATGTATTTGCCGCATTATTTCGGCAGTAACGCCAAGTCCAATTCCTCCAAGTTAGGTTTGCTGCTGTTCTTGGCGACCATCGCCACAATGCCAATGGGCAAGTCGATTCTATAAGAGTCAATGACGGCACTGCCTGTAAATAGGAGAAATCTGCCGAAGCAGACTCACCGATTTTTCACCAACCCATTTGCTCCAATGATACATTTCTGGGCGAATCGCTCACATTCGAATCATCCATGCGTACCGGGTCTTTCTCTAAATCTAAATATTCATGGAGGACGCTTTACCTTCGACTAGAAGTTTGATGCTGGTATGATCAGTGCCGTAAGCATTAGTAGCTGTACACATGTACGTTCCTTTGTCTCGGTGTCCAACTTCCATTATAGTGAGCTCCGAAAGAATACCAGATGGAAGCGATGTATTTCGTATTGTGTACCTGAAATAGGTCATGAATACATAGGTATATTTTAGATAATAAAATCAATATATCATATTGTCATTGTTCTAAGGTGACGAAATAAAAAGCTTTCCATATTAGATGTTTTTTTTTACATTTCGTGAAATTCCCAGTGTATCCCGCCGTTCGCAGATTTGGCTTGATTCTCTATTTATTCTCACCGATAAGAATCATAAATAGAGCTACACAGCTACCTAACTGAACAGCTGTGTGAGCTAAACAATTCAATTTGGGGGACTATTGAGCTCACAAAGAACCCAGAAGGACCCTGTCCAGCTTGACGTTATTTACTAAGCTACCCCATGATCTGAAAATACAGGATATTAGCTCTATTAACACTTGAATGAATGAATGAATAAAATGAATTGTCAACGCAAAATATAAGTACATGGAAATAGATTCAGCGCTATGTAAAAATCATAGAGTAATGTGGTTCAAAAATAATAATAATAATAATATGGGCTATTATATAAACATATCTAACTTATTCCGTAAACAAATTTCTAAAGGGAAATACTTTAGGACTTTACTTTTTAAATCGGCTTCTGTGCCATTTCACGGCAGCAAGAACGAGCGGATCTTTCATCTTCAGTGGTCGGACGACTCTTTTAATGTCGGGAGAGTCTTCCAAGTCGAGTCTGCTAAATGTATTCCTTTCTGGGCCCAATACATTCATCTTACCCAATCCAGAGATCTAACTAATGATTTTGAATAATTCAAATTATTTAAATCATTTATTTAATGTATTTAGTGTACATGCTATTCTGCTGGCTCTGAGGAAAATAACAAAGTTGCGATGGGATAATAGAAAAGTCGTCGTCTTCGTTGACTCTCAGGCTCCCATATCGTCGATTGCTAGCTACGAGCACAACGAGGACTTATATATTCTATAATGTAGGAAAATCATGAGCAATCTCATCCGCGCTGGCTGCTCCATGGTACTACAATGGATCCCTGGACATGCTGATGTCCATGGAATTGAGGAAGCGGATAGACTCGCCAGAGAGGGAGCTGGTATGGATCAACCTGAAAAATCCTTGACTCTAAGTGACTGTAAGAAGCATACCTAAGAATTCTTTCAGGGTAAGCGTGGGACAGCTCACAGGACCGACGCCGCTGGAAAACGCGGGAAAAACTAGTGCAGAAGAAAGACAGGCCGCCAAATAACCTACCCAGATACCAGTCAGTGGCGGAATTTAGGTTAACTATGGGTCATGACTACCTTCAAAACTATCTTCACTGTATAGGTGTAGCAGCGGAGCCTTTCTGCCCTTTCTGCGACACCCGAGAAGAGATGGACGGAAAACACCTTAAGACGTGCCTGGCTCTCTTCAGTAGCAGAGGTTCACCAGATTATGTGTTGTAATGGGCTGCAAGAAAGCTGATGGCGGAAGCCTAATGCTATGTCGTATTATAAAAAAAAAGAATATTTCCTTTTCTCGTACCTTTAGACCCTTGGTCTTTACAGTACTTTAAGGGAGATATATCAAAATATTTCGTTAACATTAAATTACAACGGATTTTTTACGTAATTAATTAATTTCTCGTTTCACAGGCAGCAAAGCTATGAAAGTGGTAAGAAAAAAATCTAAAATCTTTAGAGAATGCAAGGTATCGAAGGAAATGTGCGTTTTTTAATCCGAAACATTATTATTTCTGAAGCCGCATTAACCCGATTTTATCAAAAAGTTTTAAATCAGTCTGGCAGACAGACTGCTTTTGGCGAAAGATCGAATTTCTACGAATTTTTCATCTGTACACTTTCATATCTTTGCAGCTGCGGAACGAAAACGGGAAGGGGAACGAGAACAAGAACGGGCTCTCTTGATTTTGACGACTATCGGAAGTTCTCGGTATATCGCGTGGAGCTCGTCATTTCTACGGATACGTCAGTCTCTCCGTTATTCTCACCCAATCCAGTGATCTAGCTAATGATTTTTAATAATAAGATTACCAATAAATATAAAAATAAGTTGTATTTATTTGAAGAAATACCCATCCATCTTCTCTATTTATACATATACAATATACATATTTTTTTCTCTTACCTTAGGTCATAGTCTGTATCAAGTCGGACGCCTCGTAGTCTCCAAGCTATTTCAATAGGTTGATCACCGTCAACTTCGCATCGAATACGAGCAGTGTCTCCTTTCCGAACTGCTTCCAGCCTACTTTTAGCACTGAAACTCGGACTGACTGAAAAGGTATTGAGAGTTACTGTTCATGCTTTTAATACATAAGGC
Organism: Psococerastis gibbosa; assembly: GCA_963971405.1. Classification (NCBI taxonomy): domain Eukaryota; kingdom Metazoa; phylum Arthropoda; class Insecta; order Psocodea; family Psocidae; genus Psococerastis; species Psococerastis gibbosa. Next base: position 17,321,929 of record OZ020492.1, on the reverse strand, counting down.
GGCTCCCACCATCAACGGTAATGTCGCGGAAAGTGGAATCCGAATGATACCCCCATGCGAAGAAGTAGTCGAATCCGGGATGCTAGGCTGGGGTCGCTCTGAATGCGTACTCCCTCTAAACATTTTGTCAACATCTGCGGTCGTTATTTTTAGTGAAACTGCGTGGACTTCTAAGATTGTATCTCGGAGGCTCAGCAGCAACTGAAATACGTTTTCAGTACGACCACGGTCTATCATCCCGGATTCTGCAGCTTCGTCACTTAACTCCGGCCGTGAAAGCCTTTGTAATTAAACCACCATGTATTTCCCTATTCCAATGCATCGATCCTACTTTCCGTAGCTTTACGAGCAATCGTGGGAGCTATCCTTTATTGCTTCGATAGTTATCACCCAATTTGCTTGGAATTTGGTAGCCTTATACAATATTAATTATAGATGGTATGTTATTCTATCCGATAAGTAAAGGTTCCCTTGAAATAGTGCTGATACCTTTTAGATTAACCTTTCAGCATACCTTCCTCATCATTAGCGCATCAGCAGGATTTTGCTTCGAGGATGGAACTTTTTAATAATATTTATAAAACTTAACTTAGAGGAAGGTAGACATGAAAAATATGGACGAATCCCGCATTCTTCCATTAATCCATGTTTTTCTTTCTGCAATTACCCTGCCTATAGAGGCTTTACACAAAGTTAATTAGGTACAGCTAATAGTTGTTATCTTATAACATACGATATTATTTATTTATAGCACCTCACTGGGAGAGGGGGCTGCAACCCACTCTCCCCTCCTACCAAAGAAAGCGCAGTTTGTCGCAGGGGGACGAATAATTTGGTTAATTTCGAAAAGGTTACAAAAATTCCTTTTACCATTTATCGCGTCTTACTATTCAAATCTCTACCAACTCTTTTAAACAATTCTTTATCATACCATGGACCATAAGTCGAATTAGTGCGCTCTTTCCAGCACCAACACCATTGCTGGCAGAACACATGTAGAACCCTTCATCCTGTGCTGTTGCCCGAAGAATGGTAAGAGACCCGTTTTCCATTTTGAGTAAGTTGTGGGTACTGTATGCCACCTCTCTGTACTCATCTGCATGTGGCTGCGAGCCCCCTCCACGAGATTTGACCCCTGGAACAAACAAATAAGAGATTCCTTTTATGATGGACAGGACATTCAATAAATGGTTTACCTGGGGACAAGTATTTTCCAAAATAGGGCTGATGAAAGGAACACTACACTGTAGGTGGGTGCCACTACTGTTGGTAAACTCTTGGTAAGTGGAATCGAACGTCACCATAATGCATTGGAATAGGCTAAAATAAGGCGGGGCTTGCAGTTACATGTCATGCAATCGTGCCATCGATCAATTCAGTGTTTTGGGATAGGAAATGTACAGGCAACTGAAATTTAAACCTAGGGAAATTATTTACTTCAAAATTATTCATATTATTTATCTTGATATGTTGTACTTATTGATAAATAGGAAAGGATGTTCGAGTTAACTCGGACCGGTGCTTTTATTATGAGTTAATTGTTGAAGTTTGACTCCACATGGACTCATTGGCATGATTTATGTTGTTAAATCTTACTAAATTGTGCCGATGGGTAAAAATTCAAAATATGCTTCAGCTGTCATCTTGAACTTCACGATGGTGTGCAGTAGATTAAAAAACTTTGTAAACCAGGTTGTGATTGTTTTGTCATTTACATTCCAATGGCCGACCTTTCGGTTAGTGCAAGGCGAGTTCTTTCGATTTTCTGATGCCAGACTCTAGATCTATCACAAGGTTACAAGGCGAAGCTCTTGAAATCTCCAATTGCCTCGTCTCTTCATTATATGCATCACTACCTGAAATCCTCAGTCTCCGTTATTTTATTTTGCAAATCTAGTTCATAAGCTGTGGCCGATTATTTTTAGTGATGGCCACACGTTGGGCATCTAAATGTAGGGAAAAGTTTAATCTTTCTTCGTGACATCTGATATATGGCTATACAGTGGATCGTTTATGTTAAATTTGCAAAACAATCTATAGTGTGAGATTCCATTTGCTGTTTACCCAGTTCGGGTACGAGTTGAACCTCTACTAATGTAGCATCATTATAACGCTGGTCTTCGAATTTTGTTTCAGATATCGCTTACTATGCGTTCCCCGCCTCCAACGAAAGATAGTTCATGCACATCCTCAGAAGACCCCCCTCTTTGGATTAACCCGGATGAGATTATTTCTCTCCTCTCATCAGAAGTTATAACTTCTCCGCCTTCGATCCAATATTATGTTTTTCATGGATGCATACCCATACCACCAGGTGTTTGCCAAAATCAGACGCGATCGGAGGAAGCTTCTCTTGCAACGACACCGTCGGGTGTCCGTCCTCGTCAGATTAGCTCCGAAGCTGGGGCTCCCTTGGAAGGCATCTCGCACGACCAAGCCCAGTTGTCCATCTCCTCCGGCACTTCAGAATCTGTCTTCAAGAAGCCTCGTAAGGTTGAAGATAACGCTGCCAAGGTATGACTTTCATGTTTTGAAGAAATACCGCAGCGTAGAGATGTTTTTCGTTGTTTTCGTCACTTATCCACAACTTCGATAACAATACACTAGTAGTATGCTATCATTTCTAACAACCATTCAATGCAATTTATTTATTTGTCTCAAAAATATTTGTACAAGTTAAATTGGGGCATTCACAATGTTGGTGTTAAAGGTTATCCCAATATTCAAGTGTGTTTAGGCGGCGACGGAGTTGGTGCAGTAGTCAACATATCACCCTGGCAAGGCGGAGACTCGGGTTCTAATTCCGTCCATGTCTTTACTTCTCTAATTAACCTTGGATACCATTGGCCTTAATTTTGTAATGGCGCATCTAGGATATTACTAAGATTTCATTAATAAACGAACGGAGTTTAGGAGGGTAGAAACTAATCCGTGAACCTGATTTGGCTGTGGTGAAAACTAGTGGCAGCTCAGCACACACTAAACGTGAAACATATTTAATTAGGTATATACATTATATCATTAATTTCAGGGATGCAGCCCCTCCCGAAAATGTTTAATCGGCCTGGCGCCGTCATTAGTATTTATAAAAAATACAAGATTGCATCGTTAAATGCCGGCTACACTGCTCCGTGAACTAAAATAATGACATAAGACACTACTTTTGTTCTACGAGTTGTTGGAATTACTAAGCCAGCCAGCGGAATTAGGGCTACAATACCGTCTCTTGCACTCATGACTCAAATGATTCCTCGCTTGATCAACTTTCCGGAACAGTAAAACCCGTTAACCAACTAACGATTCCACGGCAGCTCAGCAGAGAAAAATCTGCTGTAGTGGAGTATTTGTCCATCAACCCATTTGCGCCCATGTATCTATACAGATCTGTTTCGTATCTATTGTCGCAGAATCTGCCCTTGGGCATCAACCCATTTTCTCTCATGTATCTCGACAAATCGGATGTGTATTTTTAACCGTAGAATCCGCCTTCGTGCTTCAACCCATTTTCTCCCATATACCTAGATAGATTTGCTGCGAATCAGTTGCCGCAGAATCTGCCCTGTTGAATCAACCCATTTTCTCCAAAGTATCTCGTTAGATCTGCTGCTTATCTTTTGCCGCTAAAACCGCCATTGTGTCTCAACCCATTTTCTCCTATGTATCTCAACAGATCTGCTGCGTATCACTTGCCGTAGAGTCTTTCTACATGCGCCAACCCATTTGCTCCAATGTATCTCGAAAGATCTGTTGCGTACCCGTTGCAGTCGAGTCTGCCTCTGTGCACCAGATTACTTAGTTAAAATTATTAAAAATTATTTAAATAAAAGTTAAAATTTCAGCATTGCCATAGAATCTAAGCAAACGGTAAATTGTCTCTGGACTGGCCCTCTTAGTATGAATGAATGAATGAATGAAACGTTTATTGAAATATAAAACAATTAATACACAATAATTGCAAGTTAGGTAGACCTAAAACTATTTTCCCTACTCTAAAACTAAAATAAACAAAATAATAATATGCCCCCTATATTTAACTCATGTCGCAGCCTTTTTGTTTCTTTTTTTTGACAGATATAATAATAAAACCAAGCGTCTTATAATTTCAGTCAATAATCCCATCATACCTGAAGCTATTTTCCACGTTATAACTGGTTTCGGAAATCCGTCCGCATTGCAATGCAATGATGTCGAACTTCCTAATATAACATTTTGCTCTCTTACTGGCTCAGAGACCCAAAATGGTGGCACTGAAATAACAATAGCAGCAATTAAATTTTTAAGTTCATGCAATATTATTACAATCGGTTTTATATTTTACAATGTACAAGCAACGAATCTTTTTTGACGGATATTTAATACATTTTTGCAAAAGAAAGAGAGTGCGGTTCGATGGTATAGTGGTAGCTTGTTCGTATTTGTACGAGTCTCAACACATCATGCGATCGGGGTCGTAACTCAACACAGGTATTACCTACAGAGGCGACTGAAGAGGTTATTCGGATACATTCATTGAATTGTTTGTGTGGGAATGATCTTTTTTTAAATATTAAAAAAAAAATGCTGCACTGATAAAACACAAAATTATCCTATTCGGCTCTTTTTATCACAATATTGAGCGTTACTAAAGCCAGACAAACCCCTGTACGTTAACGACGCAATGGGACCGCAACTCAGCTTTGTCCCGTAAATGACAGTTGGCCTTTTTTTTCAGTGTATGTGAATCCTAATTTAATGAGCCATATTTTTTAGTCATTTTTACCCATTGCAAATGTTTTACCACTGTAATTGCTGGAAGCTGGTCGTTTAGGTTGGTCACCCTTAGATCAACCCAAAGTAGTTTGAATGATATTTTTTATTTAATTTAATACTTCCTGAGCATGACTCCTTCTTTGTTATTTAAAAAGTGTTAATTGGACTTACGTTGCCCACTGTGTTAATATTCATTAGAGGCAGAAGGCCTCTGAGTCATCGAACAATTATGTTAGAACCCATTGTCAGGGGAAGGGGGCCTCTTCCCTAATGCCTCCAATGACTGTTAACCCAGCAGGCAATGTTAATGTAAGTCCAAATGCCCCTTTGAAATAATATTACATTTTTGCCATTAAACTTTGCCAACACATTCCTCCTTTGTTCCCAAAGACTCATTTTCTTTAATTAATGGTTCAAAACTTGCGGGAACTCGCAATTTTTCCGTCTCCACTTTTCTATGGTGAACTAAGCCTTATTTTGGCATTGCTATGGACCATTTCAAACAATTGCCAAACCCCATTAAACCAGCAAGTGTTTGTTGTTCCCTGACAGGTTTAGAAAATGTCTAAAAGGTATACGATCATTGAGGTTACTGGCCATAGCATAAATCGGGCGCTCAGCGTTTAGATTGCTCGGACTGCACACTGCAAATTTCCAACAACTAGCTCTGTGTTCTTAGAAGCTATGTCAATGGCTAAGCTATATTTTTTCTTGTTGTTAATATAAGGTTAATCGCGTACAAGCAATGTAATGAATGTACCCAATTAACCTCTTCAATCTAAGTAACCTAATATGTACTTGTGTCGAATTACGACCCGTCTCCAAACGCAGAGACTCGCACAAGTACAAGCGCACTACCACCTTGCCACCGAAGTCGCTCAATTTATTACCATAATATTAAAAGATGAACTCGTTAACAAAAAAACTATAAAAGGCAGCCTATCTCCATAATCTACTACTTATTAATTTTAACAAGCAGCTCTTATTAGTAGGAAAATTATTTCAATATTGCCGGAAACCATAAAAAATTTAATAATCCAAGTGTTCATGTGTCGTGCTCCCTGATCACTGTTATTAAACCCGTGACCTTCGGCTTTGTATTTAAGTTTCTACGCTAGTTCTATAAATTTAGCGAAAGTGATAAAGTGTAACTTAAAAATTACGATACACTCACCTATTATTTTTCCAAACATAATTTTAAGAATTAACCGAATAATAAGAGCCACGGACTTATGTGCACTAATTTTAATAGATACAGAATTATTTGTAGAAATGTTTAAATATATGAACCAAATGTACGTACCATACAAAAAAAATAATATGAAAATGCAGGCAAAGTGTTTAAGTAAAATATGTACGAGAAGTAATTGCAAATTCCTTCAAAATTTCAGAGTGGATTGATTCCATAATATATCAAATTACAATCATAATTAATCACACGAATTGAAGCAATACAAAATGATTGGTAATGTGAAAGGCTTAGTAATTCAGCTAGCCTATTTTATAGATGAGGGCAGATATATATAAGTATCCGGTAAGCAGGTTGCGCAGTACGCAAGGGCCCCCAACTTGGAGGGAGGGGGGGCACGCAAGTAACGAAATGGAAAAAAATGAAAAACAATAAATTGTTTTCGAAAATATTTAATTGTTGGCTGCATGGGATAAATTTTATAATAATAGGATAATCTATTGGGGAGGGAGGCGGGGCTCTGACTTTTCTTACGTAAGCGCCTGAGAAATTTCTTACACCTTGGTTCTAAGTTTAGTAAGAAACAAACTTTTTTTCATATGTATTTTCAATGGCTGGTCATTCGAGATATGGCGGGCGGTCCCAGAAATTCAAAATTGTAATTATTGGCGCAAAGTGAAAGTCCTATCTCTCCCATATAGAACTCTGCATAGACCCTGACTTCATTCGAGGGCGCCCTTAGTTTGAAAATTAAAATGTTATATGAGACATGACAATCCATATTATAAGATCTTTTGCGTCATCACTACACCGTTTTAGGAGAACTTCAATAATCTGCATTCAACCCCCCCCCCCCCCCTTCTTGTTTCTTGTTCCCAAATGAAGCCACTGATCAGTAGTATTTAATTTTAATTTTTAAAAAAATCGGACGCGACTACACACTTCTGCCAAAATGTTGAAGGAAATGCTCTTTTGATCCTACCTCTTGGTGCGTGTTTCTGTAGTGTAGGTCTAATGTCTCATGTTGTGTTCCTGCGGAGTGCACGGTGCTGGTAAAGACATGTTCTTTAGCTATTAGTAATTTCAAACTAAAACTAAATGGTGCTCTACAGTTAAGTACATTTAACAACAATTGCCACAGCTCTGAATTGTGTTGTAGTTATGCTATAGTGATCGCATTTTGTTTTGTAATTTACTTTTCCAGATTAATTATCCCTTTTATCAATATTTCCAATTTTGATGGAAGCTCATTATAAATCGTATGATGTATGTGCGCATTGTGGAAGCTGACATACACTGGATTCGAATTTCCGTTTAAAAAATATTATTTTAGAGTTCCTGGGCGCACAAAGAATGAATTTTAAGAATGATCAAAAAAGATTAAAATTCGGGTACATAATAAAAAAAATTAAATAGCTTATTGCTATATATATATCCTATGGCAGGTTCATAGAATCTCTAAATGCGATTTCCATTTTTTCGCCCCCTCCTGTTAATAATGTATCCATTATGAAGCAGATTTTGTAACTTCACAAAATATATTGTATCATATACCGTGCGCCTCAAATATTTTATGTTATTTTTTTACTGTTGCCCAAAGCTTCCCCTCGTCAGTAGTGGCCATCTCATTCCTCATAGGCCCTGTTTATAGTTTATCACATCATGAAGTATTTGGCCGAACATCAGAAAATTACGAAAATATACTTTAACATATTTGCAACTGTGTTCCTCCAATTTTTTATGCTGTTGTTGACTGTTGCTCTAAGCTTCCCTTTCCATGCATTGCCGGCTGGGTCTCTGGGGGCTTTACCTGTTACAAATAAAGCTGCCGAACGCCTTTCTACGCCAGCAGCATTGGCGATCTGACATGTATAGTTGCCTGAATGACTTGGCGTAACTTCGAAAATGGTCAATATACTGGAAAACTGCCGGTCATTATTGACATGCGTTCCAGCGATTTCCGAAATTGGTACTCCGTCTTTGCTCCATGATATATTCAACGGTAGATCTCCCCTACTGGATGAACACATAACTTCTGCTCTCATCCCTGTTGTTAAATGTTCTCCAAAATAAAAGGGAGCGATACGAGGTGGTGCTGAAAGAGAAATTTTTGGCAAATTGAACAATGGAAAATTTATTAGACTTCTCCTGCCTTCGATTAATTTTCCACTTACCTTTCGTTCGAAGGCTCTCCTTAATATAGGCTTGCTGGTTTAAAATAACAAAAATAGTTTTTTTTTTACAAAATAGCAGAACTCACTTGTCATTTACCTTTTTAGTCATTGGTGGATTTAGAAAAGCTCGAGTGATTAAAAAAGTGAATGAATTGATGGAAATAATAGTAATAATTATGATAGTTTCTTTATTTTTCTGAATGCATACACATTGTTTCCATAATCAGGGCATCCCCAAGCCTAAGGGCGAGTGGGCAAACACGTGATGCCCTACCTAAGTTATCCCGGTTAACGGTTAAGTCGCTTCCATCACCACGAGGACGTACAGATTAGGGATTTTTGCGTCTTCCCCTCTAAGACCATAAGGCATTACTCAGAAGCTCAGCTACTTTGGATTAATAAAAAATTAAAATACCACAATCAAATGGGCAGGAAACCCATTATTGTAAATGACGCCTACATTCCAATTTAACATCGAAATGCTTTCTTTTCATTACCAAAAGCTGTTCCTAAGCTTCCTATGTTTTGCAGATCGGCGTGGTGTCCCAAGCCTTATATAAATATCAAAAACCCAATTAGTTTCTGCCTTTTCTCTCAAAATCAAAGTGAACCTTGAAATCCACCAATGAAAAATGACCAACTATAGCTAATAAATAAAGCAATACAAACGAAATACTGCAACATGTTACGGGACGAAATTCCAATCACGTTGTATTGGACACATCCCATCTTTTTACCATTAACATTTAGAGTCGCTGTATGGGTAACGCTTGCTACGGGGTTTGCAGCTCTACAAGTGTAGTTTCCACTATTTGCCGGTGTTATAGCGCTAATGCTGAGTGAAGATGTGTATGGGTCGATATTTCTTATGTTGACGCCGTCTTGTTCAGAAGGCGTCTCACCATTCTTCAGCCATGAGAACCAGAGAGGCTCATCTCCAGAGACCACGAGGCACTGAACGCTAATACGGTCTCCTAATTTTAGGTCGCGCGGGAACGAGAAAGGTGTGATTTTGGGTGGAACTGAAAGAAAATATGAGTTATGTGTCTGTGTAAACTATGTAAGGGGTTTCTCACACGATGATTTACACGATGATTGGCTGGGTGTAGTTTATTTTATAATAAAGTATCAGGAAAAAAGGAACCCGGTGGGACGACTCGAACCCACGATATATGCCTTGCCGGGGTGTAGTGGTCGCCACTACACAACGGGTTCCATCGAATCCAGCTTTTTCCAGATACCATATATCAGCGGGTCCTAAATGGTGATATGCTGTGGCCTTTGAAATGGGGGTAAGATCGATCCTGCAACGCCTGATCAAGGAGTTGGACTCAATCATCACGCTGTGGTTTAAGTTAATGCCCCGGCTTATCTATTGGCGTAACTATGTGGCAAATGTTTTTTTCTGCCCATACTTTTTTTCCAAATATAATAACTTAATGAAGCTGCTTCTTCAACCTAAAATCAAATTAGTGATAAAAGGTTGATAGTTAAATTATTCCAAATTGCCCCGGGTTCATGCTTCAGTAAATTGCCATTGATTACGATTAATTGAAGAGCCGGGTTGATGGCTAAATTGTTAACGTAACTGATTTAATGGCTTGACAATTGTTCGGAGCTTCTCAACTGGAAAAACAAATTGATAGTTTCGAGTAAGTTTAACCTCGGGGTTAGTTTAATCTTTTCTGATCATGCAAACCTTTTTGCGCCCCCAGTGGAAAAAATTATGCTTCTTTTGATGTTTATTTGACACACTCCGCACAAGGCGAATTCGAAAGGAACACAGGAAAAAATGGACAGAAACGGGATTCAAACCTGAGTCGCCACTAGATGGGGTGGTATGCTGACCTCTGCACCCAATCCATCGCCAGGATTATGTCGAGGCTTGGGTGGCAGTGGCCAACATAACACCCCAACCAGGTGGAGAGCCGGGTTCGAATCCCTTTTTCCATTTTTTAAATTTTAAATATATTTGTTTCTCAAGATCCCCCGCTTTCTACCAAATTAAATAATAGGTGCTCAGTACCTCTAATTGAGTTGTTGTTACATGGTAGCATGCGATATTACAAGACGAAAATCCAGTGTAGCTAACCATCGTGGGATTAGACCCTAATGAATAGCTGGTTACGTTGCATTCTAACAAATTTTATTTCTACCCCCCCCCCCCCCATTATGAGGTTGTGGACCATGTGTATTTCTTAATGGTACTAGTTTACTAGTTACGCACACCATGGCTATACTATACTGGTGGTATAATTTTTAAATAATTTTTAAATAGGAATTAGAATAACTGCTACATTGCTGATATTGCTATATGGCTGACTACGTATGATATCCGAAGGAAGAAAGCCTATCTGCGATACTGTATACAGTATATTTCTTAATATATATATATTTATATGATGTTTAACATGTTTGCTACAATGATAATTTTTCTTTTTGTACGCAGAACCTAATCAACATGGGGAAGATGAAGGTGAAAGAGGCCTCGTCGAAGAAGACCCAAACCAAGAAGAGAATCGATAGTTATAGACTACTTAAAAAACTGCACACAATCCGAGCTGTTTCGCGTCCTAAGGCTGTAAAGGAAGTTGTAACTTTGCTGAAGTCCACTTCTCGTAATTGCTTCGGGCATTGCTCCAAATGTTCCGCTAAGGTAGCGCCTAGAGCTTTTAAAAGGCATGTCATATTGAATCACAAAATTGATTTTGCTATTAAGCCAGTTCCTGATTTTAAAAGGAAACAATTTACACCTCGTCAACTATTAGTTGAATACTGTCAGCAAGAGGTTAACAATAGTGGTAGCAATAGCACATCGAAGAATATTATTGGCAAAGCGCCTATACGCCCAGTATTAGAGCCAACAAGTGGAATAGGTCATCCTGAAATTATGCCCCCCGATATCCCTAAGAAAGTTACTCGGAAGAGGAGGACACGTGATGTACCATTTGATCCCTATATACATTGCGGCGTACTTAACAACTATAATAAAGCTTGCCTGAGAAATATGGATTGCAAATTGCATCTATCTGCCTTAAAAAGAGCGGTGCAGCGACCTGTGGCATACGAAGATGTGTTAAAGCACCACAAGTTTCAACTCGCAAGCCGCAGGCAATTAAGGGCTGAGGCAGCTGTAGCTCCTGTGGTAGGGCCAAGTTTTGTTATCGAACACCCTACCTCGGCGCAAACGAATATATAATGGATGCTCTGAGGCGCCTTCAATACCTTTTTCTCGGTTACTTCAGTTTCAGTAATAGGGTTCTTCTTTGGTAGTTTGCGTGTTACTTGCCCCAAACTGTGTTCCGCGAAGTAAGAAACATGCAACCACTTTAATTGTCTGCATCTTTATTGCATTTATTTCGCATTTAAGGCGGACATTGCCAAACATTTTGTAAATAAACCAGGCCTCCGTATTTTCACTAAATTCCAAGGAAAGTACAAACTGGCCAACAGTATTAATTTTGTCCAGCATCTGTAATTTTTACCTGGGTTCAATTTATTAAATATGCTGTAATTTTTGGGTCTCTCCAAGTAGTAGAGGACTATTTCATAAACATAAGGAGTTATTTTAGTTTTGGCGCTTTTTTTTTTTCTTTTTTCGTTAAACTGATGGGGGACAGAAATTTATCATTTTCATGAAAGAGCTATTACACCAAAAATGAATATCATGATGTGTGAAGCAGACCTCTACTTATACACATAATAGTCTCCATATTATCTTCGTAAAACTTACTGATACGGCAATCATTGTAAATAACAATATAACTTAGTTAAGTTTTACATCATACAATTATAAAAAAAACAGTCGGTGTCGGCTCACGCCACCGTCAAGTGTACGAAAACAGTCCAAGCAAAAAAGTATGCAAGGATAAAGCACAAACAAATTGTTAACTACTTTAGTCTTAAATATTTTGATGAAACACTCGAATAAGTTGACTTTTTATTTCTCTTTAATTACTCTTTATTACTCTTTAATTTATGGAGGCTAGCGAGACCCCTGAGCCTCTGACCACTAAAGCGTATGTCAAGTTACCATCAGGATCAGTGTGGAGTTAGCCTCATTGCTTAGAGAAAGGGTTGTGAACTATATTCACTTGATGGGGAAAAAAAAACATAATAACTGTAAGCCGAAATTGGAGACTTTGAAGACTGTGGCAGTTAGTATATTGGGCAAGATGGAAGGAGTTTAAACCCACAATTTGTCCTTAAGATCAAAGGCTTGTGTTGGCTTATGGCTCGGCAGATCACGATTCACAGATCAGTAGTGTGTTCCAACGACACGTCGTTTTTATGGGATAACCGAACCATTCGTGACCGTCCACGGTTTGCCAAGTCACAAGCCTTTCTGTGCCTTGGGATTGACGAGGCACGACTTATGGACAAGCCAAGGCTAGCCTGTACGGACCACCAATTGCGCGAGGTTCGAGGCGAGACCCGGTGACTCACGCGCCGTGGGAACATAGGCTAGGTTTACACGAAGGCCCGATCTCACCTAACCAAGGTTTGGAATTATTAATAAATATAGTATGTAATTAAAGCACTTGCTATGAAACGCAAGAATTTAAAAATACCGTGGACCCGGTAGGCCGTGGAACGTGATGGGTCCAGATTAACTGTTGTTATTGTTACAATAATAGTTAATAGTCAATCCAAACAATAATATAGGAAATATAAATAAGTTAGTATAGAGCATATTTAATTAAGTATATTTAATTTTAGTTACGAACTATTTGAGATAGATATTCTGAATTGTTATTTAGAAATTGGCTAATTAGAAACTGGAAATATTTAATATATGATAGTTGTTTTATATCATCTAGTAGTTTGATCTAAGCTAAGATAGACAAATATGTATGAGAATGTTGAAAATTCTATGTTTGATACATAACATTAGACTTCTTTCAAAACAATGTGGGCGTTCTTTATATAGAAAATACCACTCCAATGGCTCCTTTTGAAGTTTCAGCCATCGAAAGACTCTATATTAGATAAGAATTTCTCTTTATAGTCTTCACTCAGCGAGTTCAACTGAAGTAGATGGTTTATCGGAAGATTTATTAGAACATACCCCTGACTGAATTTACTCAATACTTACTGACGACAGAGACCTGCACTGTCCCGTGGGAAGTGTGGCCTTGTTTATTTCTGGCCGTGCATGTGTACGAACCCTGGTCAGAATCCGATTGCACATTTTCTATGACCAGTGAGTTGTTCTCAATCCTTTGTCGAAAAGAGGCAGGTAACCGCACCTTATCTGAAATTTAACGACATTCTTATATCTATGTTTCTTCTTCTTTATATATTATAATATAATATAATAATAATAATTATCAATTATATTACAAGCATTACAATATGGATTGGAAGGGGAGCCTAAGGGAAATCCCGTGCTGGGCTCATTTTCAATATTTTTTTAATGCGATATATTCAATATAATTTACAATACAGTTTTATGTATTATCTAAAAAATGGAGTTACGAAATAAAGTTATATGTAGAAGTAGGTTATACGTAAACAAGGTATCAACGCGCGCGGCAGCGCGCGACCAAGTTCCATACAGCCCCGATGAGCTGCCCAGCAAGTATATCTCCACGGCGAGTTGACGGCATTTTAGCCACTTTCCAACCATCACTGTAGCTCACCCAGTTGTCCGATTGACCTCTAATTTTGCATTCAGGCTTTAAATACAGCACAGAACCCCAATTTAAAAAGCACTCAGCACTCTAGCATGATTGGTTGCTGAAATCCAAATACCCCAAAACCACGCTTTTCGCGTGGACTCACTCAATCACTCACTGACTGACACAAATTATAGGCCACTTCCAGATGTGCTGGAGATGTGAAACTCAGGAATTAGTCTCTTCTTACTATCAAACCCCCAGAATAAATCAAAAAACCCGAAAAAGTTTTATGATAACTTAGCAATCACGTAATGAATTTTACGTACTTAGCTTACGGCCGAGCATACATATGGCACGCTCATCCCATCCACGTGTGCAGGACAACTGAAATTTGGGATTGGGTTCATTCTTGCCATTTCCCATTTTTTCCACTTTATTCAGAAAATTTATTACGTAACTTAACGTAGTCACTTAACGAAATAGCCCACCTCCCGATGTGCTGGAGATGTGAAACTCAGGAATTAGTCTCTTTTTACCATCAAATCCCAGAATAAATCAAAAAACCCGGAAAAGTTTTATAACTTAGCAATCACGTAATGAATTTTACGTACTTAGTTTACGGCCGAGCATACATATGGCACACTCATCCCATCCACGTGTGCAGGACAACTGAAATTTGGGATTGGGTTCATTTTTGCCATTTCCCATTTTTTCCACTTTATTCAGAAAATTGATTACGTAACTTAACGTAGTCACTTAACGAAAGCTAGCTTCTAGATGGGCTTAATTCCTACGTAGGTAGGTAGGTATGTCTATATAGTGGTTCGCATGTTGTATATTGTTCTTTCTTTCATATGGGCTTTCTATAACTTGTCAGTTTTCTAGTTACTCTGGTGCTAGCTAGACTCTTCCCGAAAATTTTCGAATCTTCACTTTTCAAATTTATTCTCGATCTTCCATCATGGCTGTTCCAGTTCCAGCATTTTTCACCATACATAGTACAGCCATGTATGGTGAAAAGATGACTAATTCTTCCTCTGTCTTTCAATTTTTTTACCACTCCATGCATACATGTCAAGTTATTTGTTATTTGTACAAAAAGATATGATATCCAACCCAAAGCACTCCGTGTAAAAAATACCAAGTTCCTTTGGCCCATCAAAGTTGTGATATCCAGATGGGCCAAGTTCCTTTTTTCTGCCTATGTATGTTGTGATATCAGGATGGGCCAAGTTCTTGTAATTTTTCTCTTTGAATATTTTCTCTAAAAAATTAAGTTAAATTTTTTTTAGAACTTGGTGCTTCTTCATGCTTATGTACCTTGACACTGACACTTGCTGTAATTGGCCAATGATGACGCATAAGATATGGCTAAATAGCAAATTTGCAACTGAGGCCACAGTGTCGTTACGTAGGTATACCTCTAATAAACGATAGGGAACTACGAAGAGTTCTGCAATGGAAGCACCCAAGTTCTGAAAAAAATTTAAATTAATTTTTAGAGAAAATATTCAAAGAGAAAAATTACAAGAACTTGGCCCATCCTGATAAAACAACATACATAGGCAGAAAAAAGGAACTTGGCCCATCTGGATATCACAACTTTGATGGGCCAAAGGAACTTGGTATTTTTTACACGGAGTGTTTTGGGTTGGATAGTGATATACATAAACATACCGACCCAACCAAATCGCAAAATGCTAGTCTACTGTTTGAATTATTTGGGTTATTAATTATAGGTAGCTGTCACGTAATTACCAAATCTCGCCAGACCAGCAAGTGCGACCAGCCTGATAGGTTACTTATGTATTTGTTATTATGAGCAATTGTGACACCCCCATTAATTGTTTTTTTTTTTTTTTTTTAAAGTCAAATTTCCTTTAAGGTACCGATCATAGAGCCATAAGTGAGTAGCGGAAGAAGAAGAAGAAAACGTTTCTCACCATTTTAATGCATATAGCTCAAAAACATCGTACGCTCACAGTTTTAGAGGGCGTGGATCGAAATGAACATTCTATTGGCATACCAATTGAGAGTGAATTGGACACCCCTACAACAATTTTTTGTACAATGTCAAATTTATCTTAAAAAATATTGACTAAAGAGCCAACATGAAGCGTAGGGCTGAAGCCAAAAACCGCTCGGATTGTATTCTTTGTAAGCAATTAATCTTTCTTTTTTTTAAAGTACGGTTCAGTTTATTAAAATGTAATGTCACAAGGTCACGATTAAGGCCCGGTACACACAGACAATACTGGCTGTCACGATATGCTGACGTTTTTTCCACTGTAACCAAAGGGCTAGCAGAAGATTTCTTGGCGTTTTCGAAAGCTGGTGTAAAACCGACCACACGAAAGTGGTCGGTTTTCTCCTAGACACGCCAGATCATAGAAGGCTTCTGTAGTAGACTCTGTGGGTTCGCACCAACCATTCACAGAGCCCTATCTCTACAATGAAAAATACGTCGGCAAATGGCGAATGCGAGAATCGTCCGTGTCTACCAGGCTTAACTTAATTTTATTGCCATTCTTCGTAGTAAATGCGCTTTCAATATACCTGTACGCATAAATCGATAGTACCTAACGGAATTTTTATTTTATTCGTGCGGGTCCTGTCGTACCTTTTTCCCATTGCACACTTTCAACTGGATATCCGGCTATTGGGCATTTGATGACAAGCTCCTTCTCCGCCACTGCAGCTATCGGTGGCATGTTTCTAACGTATGGAACACCTGTCAAAAAGAAATTTTCAACTGATTAAGCATCGCAATACTAAGAGAGGGTCTCATCATCGCTTGAATAGTTCCAGTAAGGAATACTTCAGACCACCGCCATGCATTGGTAGATGGCAGTGCCGAATAGCATTTTTTACCTATACATTTCAAGTAGCGGTGGGAACGGTCCTTAATATTGTGCAATGGTCCCTTTAGTAGCAGTCTATTGGCATTTTATGTCGAAACAAAGTACTTCTTGTTGGAAATAACAACTCGCAACATCCAGAAATCCGGTGCACTGCGTTCAAATTGCTCGGACTGTAGGATGCTGCTATCCAATATTTCCAACAAGCAACACTGTGTTTGCACAAGCTATGCAGCCCTTCACTATGGTCCGGTTACCCGTTCAACAGCGTAGTCTAGACTAGAACTCTAGAGCCTCGTGTTTTATATAGCCAAAAATATATTTTTCTATTTCTGTGGCCACCAGCCACGTCTCTTATGCATTGCCTTGATAGTGTGCACAACGTTGGCAGGGGAACAGTGGGAGACTGGGACATCATTATAACACACTGAGACTGTACCAGTCAGTCTACGTGCGTGTCGAGTCCTGGCCACCTCCGAATTAATCGTCTGACTTTACTATGTTCCCCAAAGGGTTCGGAATCCACTCTAATCTTCCCGATGTGAAGGAGTCTGCCCTTAGGGTGCCTCAAGTTAATAAACAGACTCGCTCCTCCCACCAGGCTGACAGGGTTGCTTAAAGCAGAAATGCTTAAAGCAGGCGTAAAAAAATTATCATTGAAAAGGCGTAGCAGGGGGCCCCAGGAATCAAACAATATTTTTCGCTGGCTCTAATGTCCTATCTTCTCTTTATACAACTCTAGTGCAGCCACTCAACAACCGCCTCACGCTATTCCCAACTCCTATGAGACAGTTTTTGTGCGCTCTGACGCGTTTTTCAATCTCTATCATGTAATCTGTGATTGAGACCCACTAATGAACGCAGGAGGGTGCTCATAGTTCATTATAGCCTGAATTCTGTATTTTGTATACTGTCTAGAGAGAACCGGGCTGATTGGCCGTGGTCAGCGTGGACTATTACTGCCAGACGTTTCATCTAGCTCTCTGGCATTTGTTACTGAGGCTTCATGGCACTTATTGGCAAGTGCAGTTTTCTCTCCTGCACATTACTGATTCCATCCTTGTTATGACTATTGTAAAGCATTACCATATACGTTGAGTCGCGCTGCATGCTTTGAGCTTCCGGCACGGTTTTCCGCTGTGCACTCATATTCGCCAGAATCTTCGGGCTTAACTGATGATATATTCACATGACTAATTACATCACCGAGAACCGTTACATACTGCCCAATTATTAGCCTGTAATAAAAGAAACATAGGATAAGCGTAAGATACTCCGAAAAGTGTATGGGCCAGTGCAAAATCAGGGAGAGAGGGAGGGACAGTGAGAGTGGCATATCCGTAGAAATGACGAGCTCTACGCGATATACCGAGAACCTCCGATAGTAGCCAAAGTCAAGAGAGCCCGTATCAGGTGGCAAGGGCACGTGAAACGAATGCCAAGAATACAGGAACAGCATTACACAAGGTGCACCAAGGGAGAAGACGAGTGGGACGACCACGGATGCGATGGCTGGACGACGTCGAGGTGGATCTGGCGACCCTTGCCGTCGATGACTGGCGAAGAAATGCAGGACAGTGCAGGCTGGTGCGATGTGGCAGAGCAGGCAAGGCCCTTCACGGGCCGTAGCCCCAAGGAGTAAGTGAGTAAGTAAGTAAGTAAGTAGTCAAAGAAACAGGAAAATTAACCAAATAAGAAACAATCGGGTACCCTAGTCCCTAACAGTCCGGTTTTCAAATAAAATCTAATTTCGCGGGAAATATCGGATCATGAAGTCATAAAATATAAGACGTCATAAAGTAGAAGAAGTGTTCCTCTACATGTAGATGCATAGTATGTGGCCGTCACTAACACCAATGGACAACTTTCCTATAGAAATACCTGCTGTGATTGCGGGATCAATTCCCAATTATATCGCCAATGATTAACTTATGGAGGATCTTAGCGGTAATTGATACTTGTTGTTAGAGTAGTGCATTCTTTCCCGCCTAAATATTTTTTTTATTTACATCAACTTTAGTTGATAATCTACACCCAAATAATAGGTTAATAGTCCAGTCTCGAATTTTTAATTTTGTCCCTTGCACCCCTTGGCGTCAGTGGGAAGATCTAGTGCTGCAATTGAGGAGAAGAGGGGTGCTCACACCCCTCTTTGGGGTCATTGTGCTTTTGCGAAGTCTATCTATCTCAGGCCCGTAACCAGGGGGGAGACTGTGACTGCAGGCCCCCTCATATTCTATGGCTTTGCACTAGAAAAAATTGAATTATCCAGACGTACGACATTTCACTACATACTATACTATCGCAGCCCCCCTAGTTACCTGCCTGATCTATCTATCTATATGGCATACTTCTAATGGTAGGACAGACATCCAGACATCGGCGGCTGTGATCACCTATACTTCAGCACCATGTATTGCGATGGGTACAATTTTCTTAATTAAACCCATCTTATCTCTAATGTATAGAACTCTAAGTCAGATCATATTGGGTAGGAAAATTGGAAAAATGTAACTAGTGCGTGATTCGAACTCCGGTCTCCACTTTAAAGGTTTGGTTTAGTTTTGTTCTTACCTTTCGTTTGCAACCAAGGGATAGCCGTCCAAGGTCCAGGTGATTTGAGGCGTAGGGTTTCCTGAGGCACTGCATTTTAGTGAAACTGACGGACCTGGTTGCATGGTCTGTTCAATGAATTTGTAACCTAACGCTGGGTAGGTTTCTGTAAAAAAAAATATATATATATATATATATATATATATATAGGAGTCTTTTCCCATATAAGTCAATAAAGAAAAAAAATGAGAGTGTGCTTATGACCACGACCACACGATAGAAGAGAAACTTTACAAATCAATTAAAACCACTAGAAACTGCAGAAAAAAAGGTTTTGAAATAATATGATGTTTTTGAATCAATCAATGTCGAATTTAATCAAAATCCATGCAGTAGTTTGCCTATAAGACAGCAAAACTGTATGAATCATAAATTATAGTTAAATAATCCAAATAAAACTGTGGGAAGCAAGATTAGTGGCGCTACCGAGACACCTATCGTAGCTCCAACACTGCTCCATTTCCTCCAATGCGGCTTATGACCTCCTTTATTTATGTCCTCCAAATTGACGGAAGCTATATTTTTGTTTTCTGTTTTAGTGGGCTAACTCAATTTTGGCTTCATACCACCTAACCTGCTAATATTATGATTATCTGCTTGCGTCACATGAAAAGTCAACAATCCAGCTTTCAAGAGCCCTCCATAAAAGTTTATGCTTAAATAAAAATAAAAATATAAAAGGACTTTGTCAGTATTACCTACCAAAAAATAAATAAATCGACCAGTTTCGGCACTAGGTTTTTTTTTAAAACCAGTAACTTGATGATAACCCCGTGCCGAAACCGGTCACTTTGCATAATTTGTAATAATATTGTACTATTTTAGTTTTTATTAAGACAAAGTATTACAAAGCGAATATGGAATGTATTACTGAAAAATGAAATCAATAGAGTAAGAACGTCAAATAATTTTGACTGGGTAGGCGCGGTTGGCCCCCTGTTTGCTCTGATTTGTTGTGAGCAATACGAAAATTGTCAATTTGTTAAAAACAACATGACACGCGAGCTAATTGAGTAATTTCACGTTTCACAGCCCCTACATGGAGAAAATCGCTCCTCGAAGACCTCATGAAAAATGCAAACGTTGATAATACACAATACATTTACTTATATAATTATGAACTATTGCTAATCTATAAAATACGATAATCTGAAAGGGAGAACCAAACGATGGCACGACGCACTCCAGAAATAAGCGTACTTGCTGCTTCATCAAATGTTATTCAATTGACAGAATTAATTTGTATTATCACCTTTTATATATTTTGGGAGGTCTTCAAATGCGATTTTTTGCCAAAGAAGGGGACCTGGAAAGAGAAATAATTTTATTAGCTCACACGCCACATGTTCTTCCTTTTAAACATTTGGAAAGGTTACCCTCAGTAATCAGCGGTGTTTTTGTAAAGTAGCACATGGTTTTTAAATGCATGGTCAGGCAGAAGTTTTCCAATAACTAGTTCTTTACTAAAATAGGTTCTCCCCTACCAGTTATAAAATCAATAGTCAGATATTCTCCACGTGTGCAAGTCAAAGATCTGCTTTCCATTTTGGTTTATTTCCTTTCCTAAAGCCTGAATGAAATCTTTTCTAACCCGTATGGTGTTTTATAATAAACGAGTTATATTTGAGTGGTAAATAATTAAGTTTCATTACTCATAGAATACACGGAGAGGCGGGAACGTCATAATTTCGACTCCATATAGAATGTCAGAGCCAAATTTGTGCTATTTGTACAGAGAGGTGCCTTCAGGAATTTCGCTTGGGTATGGGTTCAACCCTGGAACTTACATAGCGCCAAGCCAGGCCCGTAGCCAGAAATTTTTTGATTTTGCACTAGATAGAATAGAACATTCCCTTTTCACTACATACTACCCATTTACTACATACATCGCATTTCACTACATACTATAGGATCCCCTCCCTGAAATAAGATCCTAGTTACGGGCCTGCACCAAACCTTCGTGTTTCAATTGGCTATGCTACGAATGAGGGGTTCCTAATGAAGCCAGACATCGAACTTTTGACTTACCTCCCATTTCAATTTCACCAGCGGACTGACAAACGATGACTTCATTTTTAACTACACATTGGTACATTCCTTTATCTTCTTTGGCGATATTCAAGATAAGAATTTTTGTTTCCGAGATTTTGCGAATTTTTGGTCCAAATCGAAGGGGCTGTCCATCTTTTAGCCAAGCTATGTTCTTGCGAGGAAAACCTGAAACACATCAACCAAAGTTACGGTTGGGTTCGCACAAACTAACTATTTTGGCATAGAGTTATTGCATAGTGGCGTCACAGAAACTTATCAACTGTAAGTAGTTTCTAGTAATTATTATTGATTGCAGAGGGGGGCGCAATACTAATGTACCACTTTTTTCGTGTGCAAATATATAGCAGTGACTGTTAAGCAGGCGGTTCCGGGCCATCAAAGTTAAGTAAAAGACTAAATTGGACACACATGAAAGCATGTAAAGCGGGTGGTCATCACAAATAAATTGCAGAGAAAATCGGACACAACACTATCTGCTTTTTGTAAAATATCAAATATGAAAGGAAATATTTAACTCCTTAAATATCTCCTAGATGGCATAGCATAGAAGAAACGTTTCCTGCATTTTGATATTGCAGTGTGTGGCTGTGACCAAAAACGCTGGACCACGGTTAATGAGACAGTACTAAAGAACCGGTCCTAGTTAACTCGAACATGCTTTCCAATTTATCAATTAGTAGATAGAGGTGAGGTAATTTCTAGATAGGTCAGACTAACACATTTCCACACAGCAGTAATGGCAGGGCACGCAATGCATTTGAGCGTGAATTTTCTATCATTTTTTCAAAAACTTTTTTTGCATAAAACCAAATAGTTTTTTTGGAAAGCAACCTGTCTGGTTTCGTTACTCAATTTAACACCTAAAACATGCCTGAAGGTAGAAATAATCGATAACAAGGTTTCGCAGGAAAATTATTTTTTATTATTTTTCATTAAAATTTAGTTATTTTTATTTTTTTACCCCCAGAAGCAAACTATCAAGGGACAAGCGATCCCACGTATTTTATTAAAATTATTAATGACTACAATATATGTGAATTTAAAAGAAATCGTTGGAGCCGTTTTTGAGAAATAATTTTTTTAGACGTTTTTTGGAGTTTTTTTGAGAATAAAACCCCCCCAAATTGTGTTAGCCCAAAATAATAAAAAATAGTCTCGAGTATGATTTTTGTGAACCTACATGCCAAATTTCATCAAAATCGACTTAGTGGTTTGCCCGGAAATCGATGAACAAACAGACAGACAGACAGACCGAGCTACAGACAGACATTTCGTAAAAACCACTTTTTGGGGCTCCTGGGACCTCAAAACGTGTAAATCCGTTGAAATCTCGGAATCGAAAATTTCGACCATCACAAAGCTTTCATTATACTACGTATAAATTGGAAAGCAAAAATTATACTCATCAATTTAATAGCCATAACTGTGGCCTAACGACGTTACTTAAGGCCACACGACTACACACTACATACTACTCATCAAAATGTAGTGGGCCATTTCTTCTAAGATAGAGTGTGTTTTTTTTATTACTACTCACCATGAATATTGCATTCCAACTCGGCTGTGCCCTCGAGATGAACAGTTTGAAAGGGCGGCTGAATATTTGCTGTAAGGAGGTGGGTGACAACCACTATTAGCTCAAGAACGTCAGTTCCGGCTGAATTGCGCGCCTGGCAATAATAGACTCCACTGTCACCTTCGCGGGCCCCCAGAATTACCAGAGTCCCGTCTTGTGTGGTCAGCCTTTCCGTGTCATTTAGGGCAAACTCCTTAGAATGCGCTCGTCGAAACCATCTGAAAAAGGAATACATGAATGGATATGTCTATGTACAGTTTATGTACAGTGGTAGCAACAACATGGCGGGGCTTGTAGATTTGGATCCAGATGTTTTTCCAATACATGATGTATCAAGTGTTGTATCAGTTTTTAAATACGTCAATGCGTCATGAAATTTAGGTGTAACCAAAAGGCGATCTGAGTACGGAACAACACCCCGTCGCCCAAATTGCACCATAGCGGGATTGGGATATAACAAGGGCTGATCGAGACAGGGAGCGGGTAACCGTAACGGAACGATTTTAACTAATAGGCTGCATAACGAGGATTAATAATTATAACTGCAGTACAGAACACAAATCATAACAATACATTCATAATAACAAGTGAAAGAACAAAGTAAAATTTCTCTCTTACAAGGACGTTTTGTTTAACTAAAATCTGCAAATAAGCAATAAAAACATACACGATTAATTAATAAGAACCATAGAATGTTTTAAACGTTTCTTATTGACATTTTTGTTCATTTCTTTGTTTATTTACTGTATTTACTTTTTTGCATCGCCATTGCCATCCTAGATGAATATGTAACTAGATAGTCCACAACGGCCTTGATAGTAGTATTTTGTTTGCTTACAAATGGCGGAGCAACCTGATTATTTCCCAACAGGTACTTGAGAATACGCTAGTGTCGCGTTTTGCCTTACAACAAACAAACTTTCATTTGTAATAAGGTTCTGTAGGGACAGTTTGGGTCACTTGGAGCGCTGACGACAATAAGATAACCACGTTATTCAAAAGGCCGCCGTTTTTAAGGCGCCCATTCCATTGACCGGCTAGGGCTATTTCCAAAAACAGTGACGTGGTAGCAGACATTCAAGACTTAGGTTGCTTTTCCACCGATCTCGCATTGCAGAATGCAAATGACATTGACGGAAACTAGAATTATTCTTTTTATAGAAATCTATTAAAATGTTTGTACTTAACATATCCCATGACGCCATTTTTTAATTTTAGTTTGTTTGTTTGTGATTTTACTGTATGATCATTGATCAAATTTAACTATGGCATAGAGGAAAATAAACATTTCCGTCAATTCTGCAATGCGAGGTCGGTGGAAACCCCGCCTAAGTCTTGAATGTCTGCTACCACGTCACTGTTTTTGTAAATAGCCCTAGCCGGTCGGTGGAATGGGCACCTATGGGAAAACTATAAGTTCTTAGCATCTAACTATAATCTTTTAAAAATATTTATAATATTTTTACTATGCCTTATTTAAATAATAAATTGTAGCAATTAGGCCTATTATAGGGTAATTGTATTTGTATGATAAGGCCCAAAATTCGCCCATTTTGAAGATAAAGACAATTTCCTTTTTTTTTTTTTTCTTTCATGCATTTTGGTTGCTGGAAGGAAATATTTATTCATTAATATATATATATATCTTCTACTTCTTCTTCTTCTTCTTCTGGCACTGCAGCCCTTGAGGGGCCTCTGCCTGCTCCACAACACACATCCAGTCATCTCGGTTTTTAGCCCAGGCAATGAAAGCTCAAAAAAGGGTGTACAGGGAGTTGGTTAGAACACAGTTTTTGACTTCGTAACTTTGTTTAGACTAGTTAGGAGGTGAACATATCGAAAGTCCTCACTCGTAGCCATTGAGCCGGAGGGGAGGGGGGCTTTGAAGGTACCGTTTTTTGGTTTTTCGCTTATATCTCGGAAACAATGCGCCCCAGTGATATTTTTGCTCTATACCAAATTAATGCTGTTCAAATTTCCGATAAGTTATATTAAGTAAAGTTTTTAGATACCTTGCATATTTTTGAGATATCCGCTCGAGAAAATCAGTTAATTTTGGAAAAATACTTTTTTTTAATACTGTATATCTATACCAAATTAACGCTGTTCAAATTTTCTACAAGTTATACGAAGTAAAGTTTTTCGATATCTTGCATAGTTTTCGAGATATCTGAACGAGAAAATCAGTAATTTTGGAAAAATACATTTTTTCCTAACATTTCTTGAACTTTTTGACTGGATCACTCTTCAATAATGCAACCCAAAAAATAAATGCAGGCCATAGGGCCGTAAAACATTAAATTCCGTTCAATAATTTATATTACTTTACTGTTTGATATACTTTCCTCCAAAGTTAAACCAATTCTAGTGTTGTTGAGAGGCGTCTAACGTATGGCCAAAATGTACACCATTCTGTAGGTACACATAGCCTAATGAGTATTGGACGGACGGGTAAATAGCTCCCAACAACATGCATCCATTGCTATGAACATAATATGACAATATTGCCTGTGCATGTGGCAAAAGGGCAAAAAGAACAGAAGGAAAAACATCAACTGAAAACGAGGTTGATTGGTATTAAAAAGTCAAAAAAAATATAATTGCCATGTGCCATTTCAGTCAATTTCTTTGCTCTCATGGGGTCGGAAGGGTCTCTTCGTCTTTGATTTTGGCGTATTTTTCTCCAATGTCTTCGTCATGGGGTCATCAGGGACTGATCCAGCCCATTTTCCCATTGGGGGGGGGGGGGGGTAGTTGTGGGTCAAACAGAAAAAACATAGGTATGCATTGTAGTAAATTAGATTAAATTAACTTCCAATAGATTTACAAAATTTTGGGAGGGGGGCAGCTGCCCCCTGTTACCCCCCCCCCCCCTCTCCCGTATCCGTCCATGCCTCTTGTCCTGTAGGAAAAAGGCCAGTGGATCCCCTTCATCTGAGTCCACGAGAGGAACCCTATTCTGGTAGTTCCCCTTGCAAATTTTACATAGTGGGGAGTATTTGAGGCTCTAGGGCGTTGGCTATTAAGTACGTATGAGGCTCTGGCACAGTCTTTTTTGCACCGGGAGAAAAACATTTTTAGGAAATCGTCCGGTACAGCTCCTAGCTCATTTTGCACTGGGGCCAGGTAGTTCTTGTGTATCTTCCACCTATACGTCTGAAGAGACAGGTTATAATTTCCCAGTCACAGCTAAACTTTGAAGCTGAACTTGTACATTTTGGAGGGAATGTTGTTTTGCTGCTCCCTCGGTGGATGGAAGATATTCGACATGTCAGGCTTGATGGTGGCCATGGAATGTCTTGTATCTGTAAACATTCAGGGAGACCGCTTTCGCTGGAGCCCCATACCACCTCAAGATGCAGGTTTCACCTGCCTTTTATATACCTGGGCGATAGTGGAGGAAGGGTCTGAAAAAACCGCTGCTGCTCTCTGGACCCCTGGACTAAAGCGACTTTGCTCTTTCGAAATGCAGATGACAAGAAGACAAGAACTGCCTGGACCCAGTCCAAAATGAGCTAACAGCTGCACCAGACGATATCCTAAAAATGATTTTCTGCCGGTGCAAAATAGACTGTGCCAGCGCAAAGTGTGCTGGCTTCCAAAAAGGTAGCCTCAAATGCTCCCCACTATGTAAAAAATGCCAGTGGAACCAACAGAATGGGGTTCCCCTCGTGGACTCAGATGATGAGAAGAGGAGGATACACTGACCGTTTTCCTACAGAACAAGGGGCGTGAACGGACACGGGGGGCAGCCGCCCCCCCCCTCCCAAAATTTTGTAAATGTATTGGAAATTAATTTATTACTCTCTAATTTAATCGATACTACATATGTTTTTCCTGTTTTGCCACAAAACTACCCCCCCCCCCCATTTGGAAAATTGGCTGGATCCGTCCCAGACCAGGGGTCCCATGGAGAAGACATTGGATAAAAAACGCCGAAATCAAAGACGAAGAGACCCTCCCACCCCATGAGAGCAAAGAAATTGACTTAAATGGCACTGAAATGACTCAATGGTATTTTTTTGACTTTTCAATACCAATCAACCTCGGTTTCAGTAGATGTTTTATCTCCTTTTCTTTTTGCCCTTTTACCACATGCACAAACAATATGTTCATAGCAATGGATGCATGTTGTTGGGAGCTATTTAGTCGTCCGTCCAATACTCATTATGTGTACATAATGGTGTCGTATATTTTGGCCAATACGTTTGACGCCTCTCAACACTAGAATTGGTTTAACTTTAGAAGGAAAGTATATCAAACAGTAAAGTAATAAAAATTATTGAAGGCAATTTAATGTTCGACAACCCTATGGCATGCATTAATTTTTTGGGTTGCATCGTTGAAGAGTTATCCAGTCAAAAAGTTCAAAAATGTCAGAAAAAAATGTATTTTCAAAAATTACTGATTTTCTCGAGCATATATCTCGAAAACTATGCAAGATATCGAAAAACTTTACTTCGTATAACGTTTAGCAAATTTAATTAGCGTTAATTTGGTATCAAACAGAAATATCGCTAGGGCGCGTAGTTTCCGAGATATATGCGAAAAACCAAAAAAACTGTACCTTCTAAGCCCCCCTCCCCCCCCCCCCCCGGCTCAAGGGCCACGAGTGAGGACTTTTGATATGTTCACCTCCTAACTGGTCTAAACATAGTTACGAAGTCAAAAATTGTGTTCCATCCAACTCCCTCTATACCTCGTCGTTGCCTGGGCTACGCTTTCTAATCTACGGACTCCCAACTCGTGAAGGTCAGTTTCAAAATCATATTTCCAGCGTTTTCGAGGATATGTATCTAGATATATATCATTAACCCCTATAATTTGTTGATTTTCAAGACATGTAGCGTAGTACGGACTCAGACTTTCACCCGAAAGGTTGTTGGTTCGAGTCCATGCCATGCGAGTCTGGCCATGCTTGGAAGGGCATGTAAAGCAGGCGATCCCGGGCCTTCCTAGTTGAGTGTAAGAGAGGGCTTTATAGCCCTAACTCCGCTAGGCTTGAAAAAAAATCAATTATACCGCCAAATGTGCATAGTTACATAAGAATATAACTGCAGGATGCGACAGGAATGCCATCTACCAGTTCAATTTAAAACTCACGTCGCCAAAATTGCAACTAAAACCAAAATGGCGTTTTCTGTTTATGTTGTGATTATGTTTTGGTTTTTGCATACAAATGGATTTAAAAGAGGGTTTTCAATTATTATTAACCTATTGTACAGTTTCATTACGTTTGTCCAAAATCGCGTGCGACGTCCATCGAAATGTTTAGTGGTGAGTTACTTGTACGCTTATTGAATCTTGTTGTTGCTTAGCCGCTTAATGCTTAACCTAACTCACCAATGATGAAATCGGGGTACAAAACCTTCGCCGCTTCACAGAATGCCTCCACCAGCCTTACAAACGAGACCAACTGCTAAAAAGTGTCCTTCCAAGAGTTGTAGAACTCACACCGCACAGACCCTACCTAGTACCTACTTCCCTTTGGCAATTAAATAACGCCCCCACACCTAAATATCGCTTTTTTTACCTTCTGTCTTTGTTGCATTTAGGGCATTTCGTCACTCCTGGTATCAGACTGAAATCCACCAAAAAATGTACTAACAAATCATAGTCTCGGTAACAGGTACCACTTAATTGCTTAAGGTCTGCAGCGATATTTCAACACAACACAAATAACAATATACGAGGGGTGTCCGTAAAATAAGGTCTCCAACGTTGCCGTTTTCGAATGCTAGGTAAAATTGTTCCCATTGTTTCTTCCCCTTTTATCCCCCACTAACTCGACCTCGCTACGATGCTCGGTCTGGGCTCAGCAGTCAGCAGCCATCCGCGACGGATCGGACGATCGCCTCTCCCGCCAAGTGCAAAGTCCGATCAGTTCTTTTTTTTGCCAAAAATAAAAAATAAACTTCACCCATTGAAATTCATCGGCAACTTAGCTTGGCACATGGCCCAAATGTTATGAACATCAAAAACGTCAGGAAGTTGTGTAGGGAATTTTCAGCCGAGTAAACGTCCACGACCAGTGCCGGATTAACCCCTGGGGGGGGGGCACAAGATATGGGGGGGCCTGGGTGCAAACCAGGGGCGGACGAGGCGGTCCCAGACCTCATTAAAGGGGGAGGCACCTGTCAGTGGCGTAACGATAGGTTTTCGAAGAGGGCAGTGTATAATTTGGCGCCCCTCCACCCATTTCGACAAAATGGGGAAAGCCGTTCTCATGGACGTATGCAGCTTTTAAATTAATTACCTTAGTTCGGTTCGGAGGAAATATTGGGGGTATTCTTCATTTTGAGAGCAAGAAAGCTTATATATTACAAAGAATACATATAATTATGGAGAAGGGGGGCCCGGGAGAAATTTTTTGAAAAATAGGGCTGAAAAGGGGAAGTTTTGCGCATTTTGAGTGCTGTAACACTTAGATTTTAGAGGCAAAGAATGTAACTGCTGTCCAAAGGGGAGTGGGGGGGGGGCGCAATTGCCCGCAGTGCCGGTCGCAACGTCCGCCTCTGGTCCCAGACCTCATAAAAGGGGGAGGCACTTGTCAGTGGCGTAACGATAGGTTTTCGAAGAGGGCGGTGTATAATTTGGCGCCCCTCCACCCATTTCGACAAAATGGGGAAAGCCGTTCTCATGGACGTATGCAGCTTTTAAATTAATGACCTTAGTTCTGTTCGGAGGATATGAAGGGGGATCCGGGGGTCTCCCACGCGGGAGAAATCTAGCGAAAACAGACTTGAAATAATTGCTAACAGGGGGGGCCCGGGGGTCTCCCACGGGTGAAATTTTTTGAAAAATAAGGCTGAAATATTGAGGTTTTACACATTTTGAAAGCAATAAATTTAAGGTTTATATATGTATTACAGGGAATTAATATAATTGTGAACTAGTGGGGCCCGGAGGTCTCCTTCGGGTAAAAGTTTTTGAAAAATAGGTCTGAAATATTGGGATTCTACGCATTTTGAGAGGAATAAGGTTTATAAATTACGGGGAATTAATATATGTAATTGGGAATAGGGGGGCCGGGGGTCTCCCCCGGGAGAAATTTTTTGATAAATAGGGTTGAAATAGTGGGGTTTTACTTTCAATTTTTACTTTTCATTTCTAATTTATTTATTTATTTTAATATAAAAATATCTTATTCTGGGGGGCGGAATTTTAGGCATTTCTGGGGGGGGGGCCTGTGCCCCAAGTGCCCATGGGTTAATCCGGCACTGTGACCACGAAGAGCCAGGAAGGGGATGCCCATCCATTGCTGAAGAGACCGTTGCACGCCTGGAAGCTGAGATCGGCCTTTGGTGGTTAGGGAACTGCGAAATGCTTCCAGATGTTTCAAAAACTACGGTTGATAAGATTTTAACAAAAATTTTGGGATACCATAAGGTCTGTGCCCGATGGGTACCCCGAAAGCACAAACGAAAACGTGTTGATTCGCCTCGTGAATTTCTACGCGGATACGAAGAGGAGGGGGAAGAATTAATCGACTCTGTTGTGATTGGGGGGGGGGGGGGGAACATGGGTCCACTACTTCAACCCCAGGGCAAAATAACAGTCCATGCAGTAGTGGCATCCAAGCGATGAGGAAGTCACGGCAGCTGTGAACAAATTTCTCCGTGAGGCGGCGGGAGAACGGTATGACGAAGGGATAAAAAAAGCTTGTAGGGCAACTAGGCCAACACAACAAGAGTGTGTAACTTGTTTCGAAATAAAATATAATTTACTATGAAAAAAAATAGGAGACTTTATTTTACGGACAACCCTCGTATAAAGAGAAACACTAAGGTTTTATTATAATGATAGGAAAGAAAGAAATTTAAAGAAGCTGGCATTAAACAAAACCGAAGACCGCATGGATAAAACTGTAGAGTACCTATAAGGGGGGGGGGGCTCTTTCGTATTGAAATCCTAAGAAATGACGTCATTTTCCAATGCATTGATTGGTTGGGTATGTACTTGAGAATGGGCCCAAAAATCTCACAAACTCGAATCAACCTTCCATAGGAATCCAGAGTTATGACCCCACATCCAAATGATTTCATTGGTTACTGAACGAAGGGCCCAAAAATTTCTAAGAGGCCCCTACGTAAACAGTATAGTATACCTTAATATTCATCCACTGGTTTTGACGCAGATTCAAAAATTTACCAACTTCTCTTTAAAATAATAATAATTAATTAATAATTTTCAGTGCTGGATTAACCCATGGGCACTTGGGGCCCTAGCCCATGGCCCCCACAAAAATGCGTAAAATTCTGGCCCCCAAAAACGAGATTTAAAAAAAAAAAAATGAAAGTTGAAAATAATGTCCAAATGAAGTTTTGAAATTGGCAGGAAATGAAACGCTTTTTTATGCATTTATCATTTATTAATTTGGGGGGAGTTTGCATCCACGGCCCCCCACAGATCTTGTGCCCACAGGAATTGATCCGGCACTGTCAATTTTATGCGTCCTAGTAGCTTCTACCCCATTATATTTTCCCTTCCCAAAGCCCAACCACTTTCATATCCCCTTGGGGCTAACTCAAACAGACCGGCTCTATACAGACAGCCAGAGTAGCTGAATTAAAAACAGGAAAACAAAAATAAACTATTGTTCACATTCTAATTTGAATACCTTCGAATTTCTCACTCAACAAAACTTAGCGATGGATAATTTTTTTAATAAATTACAACTTAAAAACCCCTGGATATAAACATGCCTGGCCAGGACGCCCGGGACAAGGCTTGTAATCCGGGACTATTACAGCCGTACCGGGACTATTACAGCCGTACCGGGACGTATGATTACATGGTAAACCTATGCATAGCTCAAACGTATTTAGTACTATAATTGAAGTTATTAGATTAAAAAGTAAATTGGGGCAATTAAATTTAGCGCTTGAATTGAAAAGCTCCCTCAAATAACGTTCTAACCCTCATTTTTTTCAAAAACTGAGTTAAATATAAAACAATTATCTTCATTCTACAGGAATTCCCCCACCAACCAGTATTTTTAGTTTTTGAATATTCCGCTAGATAGCAGCTCAATCCACTTGACAACACAGGTGTGCACGTAAGAACGTAGTGGCCTGACTTAGATATTTTAATCACTCCTGGACATTAATGAAAATGCGGGTTAGAACGTTATTCGAGGGAGGTATTCAAATATTCAAATCATCTTTGTGGTCATCGAATTCAGAGCTTTCTGACCTCCCGTTTTTTTTTTGTTTTTTTTTTTAACGGCTTTTTGATAGAATTTCCGGTCTCCCGGAAGAATGGTCCCAGGCAGGGCCAATAGGGCCATGCGGCCTATGAAGCGGTGAGGTGGCTGTTTCAGGCACCAGAGAGCTCTGGGGGACGGGGGGGGGGGGGGGCAGGTTGCTGAAAGATTGTTTTTGCAGTGCAAACGGCGAATAATAATAATAATAAGTCTCTTATTGTTCTTCGTAGTGCCTGGGCCAATGAGGTTCCTATGTTCCGATTGTAAATTTTGGTTTCTGTCGTGCCCGTGACAAAACTGTAAATTTGGGGCCCCCTTACCTTAATCCCTAGATAGAAAAATAGAAATCAGAACTACCTGCATATCAGTATTAAAGACTCATTAATGTCAATATAAGTTCATCGAAATAGTAATAACTTCGTTCTAACTACATTGTGCCTAACGCAGGCAATTGTGTATTTTTATAGTATATTGTTAATTGGAATTATTAATATTATTATTTTTGAAATATTATTTTATATTTTTAAAGAAGTATGTTGAAGTCAGGGACGGTGGCCCCATCCATACATGAGGCAACTTTGGAAGGCCTAACGCTTTGCTTATCAGGAATCCAACTATGCCTATTTATTTAAAAAAAATGCCCCGGATCCCCCTGCTTGGAGCAATTTCAATAAGTGGTCGTCTGTAAAATCGAGACTTTACTGCTGTAAAAATATGTAAACCCCCACAATTACGGGCCTATTATTTTCAAAACTTTCACCCGAGGGACCCTCTCCCCCCCCTGTATACAGTTTCCCTATCTGGCTCATTGTCGATCAATTCTTAACTTAACTGCGCTCAAAATGCGTTAACTCCCACTATTTCAGACCTGTTTTTCTCCTTATAAAAAAAAAAAAAAAAAAAAAAAGCGAGCAGCAAGTATAAGCGTAGTCAGAATGGCGTAGAGGTAACGACTCGGACTATCATCCAGAAGGTGACTGGTTCGAGTCCCACCCGAATGCCAAAATTTTCTAGTGGTACAATTATTTATCTTCTGACTACCATGCTTCGGAGGGCATGTAAAGCCGGCGGTCCCGGCAGTCTTCCCTGACTGTCGATAGGTTAAACAGGAGGCTGTTGATGCAACCTGAAAACTCCTGTACCACGGGTAGTACCACCCCGACACGAATTTACTTTTACTTTAGCGATTAAGTATAAGCGACTTCGGTGGCTAGGTGGTAGCGTGCTTGTGCGAGTCTCTACACAAGTACCTATTATTTTACTTAGTGAACCGATTGAAGAGGTAAAAGTAAAGTAAAGTAAAGTAAATTTTTATTTCCTTCAAAATATAGATTTACAATTATTTTATAAGTAGCTTATAATATCAGTATTGTAATACGTATGTAATAAGTATAATATCAGTATTGTAAATCTATATTTTGAAGGAAATAAAAATTTACTTTACTTTGGGTTAGTTGGATACATTCATTAAATTGTTTGTACGCGATTTACCTTTTTTTTTAAATACAAAGACAAAGTTAGTAAATCTATTGTAAGTTCATTTATTACGCTTTTAGGCGATACTGCTTTGACCCACAACTAACTACCCCCCAAATGGGCTGGATCCGTCCCTGATCTGGCCAGGTGGAGACTCGGGTTTCATTTCCTTCCGCATCCAAATTTTCATGTTTGCCTTTGTCTCATTGCCGATTTTTGGTTGTATTCCGTGTATGACTGGCATCGATTAAATCTACCAGTTTGCCAACGCTCTCGATAATTTTATATTTTGAAGCTTTGATTGCAGCCTGTCACTATGTAATCACAGAAACCCGAGTGAGACAGTCATAAAAAATCCATAAAACAATAGACCTGTTATTGAGGGAAATGGTCCCTTCAACGTCTATAATTTGTATCATTTCATACGTTTCAATTTTCTAGTGGTCTCATGTTCCTTGATTTTAATGATAGAATCCCAACTTGGCAGGATGTTTGATTTCCCGGGATCATTTTACACAGTTTTTAGATGTAAAATCGAAATCCAGCAATCATAGATAGTCATCATTGAAATAAATTGACGTCAGCTACATGTGAATAGTATTGTTTTTCATACTGCCAGCACATTCTATTACTATTTTACAGGTATTATAATAAAGAAAGATCGGCTGACTGAGCTAGTTCTCAACCATTCCAAAACTACTCGGTCCATTAAACATATTAAGAACTGAGATTTTATTGTAGAAGACGAAAAATACGAACCGAAGTTGAAAAAAATAAAATAAAACGTGAGTAATTTATACTTTAAAGTGAAAATTACGAAAATAGTGAACACGTTGGAAAGACTACGATATTGAGAGGCCAGTGAACAAGTGTAAACACGTTCCAGCTTATCTAAACGCTGCTTGCTAATACAGTTTTTATATCTATCTTTTTACACCTTTTTCACTATTTATGGCTACCCCTGCCAGAACTAGGAGTGGTAAAGAGGGGAAATTGACGGCCAATGAGTGCAATGATAAAGATAAAGCACAGCTAAAGACAATAGAAGGTAAGATAGATAGCGTGGCTGTCGGACTTAAACAACTGCAATCCGTGCCCGAGGAAATGAAAACAATACAGGCAACACTCCAGTTCCTAAAGGACGAGTTGAAGGAGGAGAAGAGGAAGAGGAAGGCGTTGTCCAAAGAACTATCGGTGATAAAAAACGAAAACCAGTACCTAAACCGAGAGTTATCAAAGGTAAAAACTGATATAAACTATTTAGAGCACTATGGGCGCCGCAATAATATCGAAATCCATGGACTAGACTGCACTAAAAATGAAAATCTACTGGAAATAGGTGATGAATTGGGTAAAGCCCTGCATCTTCCCCCGATATCCCCGTCCTCTATCGAAGCATGCCACAGACTAAAGACGACTCGAGCAAAACCTACTGTCATAGTGAGGTTCATAAATCAATGGTCACGGGAACTTCAGGCATTTGAGAATTTTATACAGTGAGTCCTTGTGAGTGCATGCACGCTGCAAGTGGTCTTAATTTCCAAAGTTTTTTAGCAGTAATTGTGTTGTGAATTTTGGTGATATTACAGCTTGAGGTAAGCAAAACACGTATATAAAAATAAAAAGTCTTTATAAACTTACTAATTAATTAGATATTACAATAATCAATCAGCGGGATAACTCTTTTAGTCCTGCGCACGATAATGAGTAGGCCTTCTTTAAGGTGTGATTATGAAACAATGCAGCTGATACAGTGACAGACTTTGTCCATTGTGCAGATTGTTTAAAATACTTGCATTTTGAGTGTGCTGTAGTGCGAGAAGCTAACTACAGAAAAACGGTCAAGGCTCTTTGGAGGTGCAGTGATTGTAAATTGATAGACAGTAAGACTCCTGAAATTGAAATGGGTGAATCTGTTGATTTAAAAAATATTTGTAAGAAATTAGAGAAACTGAATGATCTGGATAAAATATCAATAGATGTTAGTGATATGAAAAAGTCTATAAAATTCATGTCTGAGCAATACGACACATTATTAAGTGAATTAAGAAATTATAAAAAAATGTGTTCAGAAAATGCTAGAGAAATTCAACTGCTCAAAAATGAAAGTCAATATATAAATCGTGAAGTAAAAAAAAAAAAAATGCACATTAGTATGAGAAAAACTGATCAGGAAGCTATTTCTGATCAAGTTAAAATCTATGGAGTTCAGCCAAAAAAAGGCGAGGATATTACAGAAATAATTACGAAAATTGCGAGTGAGCTAACGCTTTCATGTACATCGCGTGATATCTTGCATGCTAGTCGGTGTCCCAAACCAAGGAATTCATCATCGAACAATGCTGGGTCTAAATCAGCTCCAATCGTTGTCGAATTCGTTAACGACGCCGTGAGTAAACAGTGGAAGGAGGAAAAGAAGACTGGACTGAGAAGCAGAGACATAATTGGGCCGGATACCATGAAAATATTACCTCGTCTATCATTAAGGTGCCCATTCCACATACGTACAACGTCAACGAAAAATTGAAAAATGACGTCAAAATGACGTAAATTGACGTGGTAGCAGAATTTTTAGTATGTCTTTAATGTCTGCTAAAACGTCATTTTTCAATTTTTCGTTGACGATTGACGTATATGGAATACCCCCCTTAGAACAATATTTTAAGTATACTCACAGGTACAGATTAAAACTAATGTTAGTGTGATGAACTAGTAAGTAATAATATACTACAATATGCTACTACGCTGCAGTAAATTGTGCGGTGATCCCAACGCGCCTTTTTGGCTTTGCGGCACCGGTTTTTAGAAAAATGTGTAATGTAAAAATAAAAAAATAAAATCAAAAACTCGCCCGGATTAGTGGGCAAGTGGACAATAATATGTGTCGACTTTGTGCGATGGAGACCAAGATGGCACATTCTCACTGAGTGCCATATGATTTGGCACCCAAGACTGGAACATCTGGGGTGTATTATTGGTACTGACCGCTGCGCTCCAGAAGTCCAACCCGTGGCTATGACGAGATTCGCTGAAGCAATGGGGCTCGACTAGTGCGACTGGGGTCCCGACAAAAAATACTACTACTACTTCTACTGAGGTTCATAAATAGAAGTGATGCAGTACAATGGCGACAAAAGAAAAAAACCGGACTGACAAACAGAGACTTTAGAACTGGAGGCTCCGAAGATATGCTCTACATAAATGAGAATTTGACACCGTTCAGTATAGAACCTGTTTTGGCAAACGCGCATGCCAGCCAAGAAATAGGGTTTCAAATTTGTGTTGGTGTCGAACGGGCAAAAGGACGAGTCAGTGAATAAAAATTAACATTAAACAGTACGAAGACATTCCAACAGTCCTACCCAAGTACGTCTAATCACGCATACATAATTTCAATGTGTTTTATTGCAATGCTAGATCCACTAGCGAAATCGTTGATAAATTCAAAGTATTATTGCACTCAGATATCTGTAAAAACATCAGTAATCAGCGAGACGCGAGTCATGGATTGGAAAAAAAGAAATTGATATGTTCAAATTGCATGGGTACATAGGTATACTACAGGAAAGGACATGGGGTAGATCGGGTGGGGTTGAATTGAATTGAATTGAAAACGACTTTATTGAATAAAAAACAGAACAAAAGGCGAACAATAAGACTATAAAGTTTTCTTTTCATGCTAACCTTAAAAACAAACATATTGTATTAATATATAGATGCTTAAAACTAAATAGAAAAGAAACAAGAGAAGAAGGGGGGGGGGGGGAGAGAAGGTTAAGGGCGGGGGGGGGGGGATCCATTGGGGTTGCACTATTTCTGCTTTGAATGAGAGTAAATTAAAAAAAAATAAAAAATTAATAGAAACTTGTAAGTGTAACCTATATCCTGCCACTGTTTTGCATAACAAGGACAATAGTCCGCTTTTACTTGTTTTTCCATGTTACATACAATTTGTTAATATTTACTTATATTAGGTTTGATGTGCCTCCCTCCCACGCTTTGGCTTGAGGGGGCACAGCTTGTAACTTTGAAATCCACCTGTTTTTTGTTGAGAAATACACGGTTTTTCTATCTATTGATTTCAGAAAAAGAGAACAGGATAAAATATTAATATATCATTAATTCCCAAAATTAATATTTTATTAACACCTGTTGTAATATCAATAGCAAGCATGACTCAGCTTGCCCAATTGCATTTCTGGTCGGTGTGGGTTGACATTGAGGTAATTTTGACGACCAAGTAAAATTTTCAGTAGATGGGTCAGTTTGCGCATAGGCGTATTGGATAGGTATTGTCTTGTGGCCGTATTCTCACAATATTTGGTGAGTATCTGCTAATTCTGTTGACTTGGTTGGGGCCAAAGTTTTCTGTTTATAGTTCAGTTGCAGCATAGGCGTATTACGAGTAGAAGGCAAAGGGGAGTTTCCGTGGTGAGTGGAGGATACATGGCTAATGAAATTTTTTCACTCAAGAAATCAGGAAAATAAATTCTTCTTTATTATTGATCGAACCCTTTTGGGCCTTTATGCTTCATCCGGATTGATTGCTATAGTGGTGCAAGATCTCAGAATAAAATTGCGTTGTACTGATGCTTGTTGCTTTCCTATATTTCATTTTGATTGGATCTGACGCCATTTGCTTATAAACCGATAAGAAGACTCAGCTTGGTTGTCTGTCATACTGAGGAAGGGTTCTACTTGCGAATTAATCGTATAGAAGCCCACTTCCATAGTAAGGGAATATCCAGTTCAACAAAGTCAGCGGTGAACATGGAATTAATGTGAAAAATTAGAGGAAAATTGCTTTTAATCAATTTTCTATAGCTTTGTACTGTCGATATTTGAATTATTACACCTGTAAGGTTTCCGGCTGTCTTTTAATTGGAATATGCTTCTCACGGCGCAAATTGTGATAAATGTAAAGGGAAAGGCTTAAAAATAATTTATGTCTTTGAGCGGGGAAATTTAAGCCATGTTTCGCAGTTTTGAAAAGCATGGAAGCGGAACTGATAAATCGGAAGCATAGAACCGAATAGAATCAACCTACGTTTCATGCTGCTAGAAATTAAATTACTTTGCAATTTTTATAAGGGATCTGATATTAAGTTGTTGTGCTATCATTTTAAAGAACCGTACAACCTTTCCTATTTATCAATTAGTATAGGCGCCGAAATAGATAATATTAGTATTTCTGTGGTAAATCATTGCTCTATGGTTAAATTTCAGTTGTATCGATTTTCCCCATCCTAAAGCTCTGGAATAATCAATGGGATGATTGTATTGCGTGTCGTGAAACTGTGAGTGTGAGTGAGCTGGAATGGCTGTATGAATGAGTGTGAATGTGTGTGAATGAGATTAATACTTATAAAGTTTATCATAATTTATTTTTAAGCAGTTAATTGTAAGAGAGGGCCTTTGGCCCTAATATTCGCTGCGAACATTGTTGTGTTTTTTTTTTTTTACATTAAAGGCGATTATTATTATTATTATTGCCTACAACGACCATTTGTTGTGCTGACAATTGTCCTAAATGGCATAGCAATGATTCACTCTTGGCAGCTAGGTCTAAAGGTAAGACACGTGTGTACCATGTGTACCTATAGCCTACTGTCACCAATGTGCGTCATTATTAGCCAATCAGAGCGCTAGTTACATGTCTTTTAGACTACTGATGGGTAGGCTCCCTGAAGTGATAAAAGACTTGTAACGGCGATTTAGAGGACAATTCGCAGACAAGTAGCTGACAATTCGAAGAGAGAACGGCTACAAGATGAGATTAGGGTAAGTGTTAATATTCTAATAATAAATTGTATTGGTCATTATTAATTATTTAATCATTAAGTTCTATTTTATATACAGCCTATATGGTGAAATAGACCATAACACATTATAATACTACTAAAGAGTAACAATAATGCTAGTGTGTGTCAGCAAGCATGGACGGATACAGGAGGTTATTTAGTAAATCTACTGGAAGTTAATGTCTTATAATTATTATAGTCGGTTTAATTAACTACGTTTTGTAATTTATTTATTTATTGATTTTTACTTAGGAATGTATTTCAGTAACAAGGGCCATAGTCCGCTTTGTATGTGTAAATTAAAAAAAAAAAAAAAATGTAATTGAAACCTAGACATTGTATTGCTTAACAAGGACAATAGTCCGCTTTTTTTTCATGTTAATATTTATTAATATTTTTAAATATTAGTTATATAAGTTAAAAGTTATATTAGGTATGAAGTGCCACCCTCCCACGCTTCGGCTTGAGGGGGCACAGGTTATTTCACGTTCACATGTTCATTTTGTTGAGAAATATACGGTTTTTTCTATTCTATTCTATATGTTCGTTCTATTTTGACCCACAACCCCCCCTCCCCCAATGGGCTAGATGTGTGTGTGCAACGGGCGTATTGAAATGGTAGGCCTAATATGTTCGTACATCTGAATCCAGGCTGATGGTACATGGTCAGAATCTGCTATAGAGGGAAAGAAAAGAAAAGTGTCTATAAATTTTCGATTGGTTGAATGGAAGATCCCAGTCCTGGATTTATAAATAGGCCGCGTATTAGGGGCGGCAGCGTCCTAGGGGCGGGAGATTCCAAAGGACGGTCACTTGATTTCAGAGGATAAAAGTCAAACGCGCCCACTGGTTATCTCATGGTTTTTTATACTTTCAATAAATCCCTATAGAAAGAAACTTATTCCTATCGAAACCTATATTATACTATTAGGTATGTACATGGGGCGGCGGAAACAAAGTGGCCTACACTCATAAAAAATATAAATCCGGCACTGGAATTATTATTTTAATGTACGAATACATGTTCATCTGTATAACTTATGTAAATAAATAAATAATGCATTTTTGTTCAATTACTAGGGCAGCCTAGCGGAGTTAGGGTTAAAAAGGCCGCTCTTCCACGAGGAAAGCCAGAGGACGCCTGCTTTAAATGCTCTCCGAAGCTTGGCCAGAAAATGAAGTGCGCGACTCGAACCATCAACTTATCGGGTGAAAATCAGAGTCCGTACCACTAATCTAAATGTCCTGACTAATGTGTCTTATGTACCTATGTACCACTGTCCATTATTTCTTGGTTCCCTAATTTCACAGTGCGGTGTGGAAATGGTGCCCCCCCCCCCCAAAAAAAAAATATCCTGGATCCACACCCAAAACATTTATGCAAACGGGCCTGCAAGGATGACTTATCTGAGACTGAGCAATTCAAAAAGAATAACAAGTTATATTATTTTTTAATAAAGAAATAAACACTACTTAGGCTACTACTTTGACTCCCGCCACCTTCTCTATTCACTGTCCGTTATTTTTTACGTACAAAAAAAACAACAATTGTGGTCGATCAGTGTTAGTAACGGCAACATCATTTATCAAAATGCTGAGGAGTCTTTGTCCTAAGGATGCGAGATTTCAGCTTGTGTAAACCTGGGGTAAGAAATGTAAATTAATGTTTTTTGAATAACACTTTCCGTTGTAAAATTATCTTGTTGATATTTTTAATCCCAGGTTAAGATTAGAGATAATCGCCATCATGGGCGGATAAAATCCGCCCTTGATCGCCATAGAAATTTGCAGGCCCCCTGATATCCCTAAAATGGATATTTCCTGTGAAATTTGACGAAAATTACATATTTCAGGCAAAACTTCCTCAGTTAGTTCCCACATGCTGCGATATTCAAAGAACCGTGTGAGGCTGTACATGGTTTGCTGACCTAACTAATTGAAGCACTGACTCCTAGTGAAGTAGTTTTTGAAATTGAAATTTTAATTGAAATTGAAAAACAACAAACTCTGATTCAACAAAACACACTACCTAGGCGCCCTAGGGCGGAGCCAATCTTCAAATGAGTGGTGTAATTAATTAAGTGCACATTGCTGTATTTGTATAACAACATTCAAAGGCGTGTTTATGCTTCGTGCCGCCCTGACCTACCCAACTATAGCCCCCTCCCCCTCCCCCAAAGTAAATTATTAATAATTTTTGGTATATAATACTGACTTAGGTTGAATACGCAACCTCCTCGTTATTCTCAAAAGTAGAGGATCTTGACTAATCTGGGCTTCGCGGGGTTTGAACCCACGATCTATATCTTGCCCCCCCCCCCCCATCGTCTTAACCGCTGGACCACAATCCCGCTCAAGAAGAGAGGGCGTGCTTGTGATCTGAGGTAGAAGACGAAGCAAAAAACTTTGTTCTTGAACAATTATTCACATTAATGGAGTACTGAGCTAGGGACAACCTCCAAAGTCTTTAGGTTCTGCATTTAAAAAAAATCAAATCTGCTGACTCTAAAAATTAGCCTCATTGGGCTGTAGCCTATTTAAATGACATGTAAATAGTGGCTTGATAAATCGTTATCACGATATTCTATTATAGTGACTACAGGATCATAATCATTATTTATTTATTTATTTTTTTATTTTGTTTTAGCTTGCATACCTTTTGTTTTATCTGTTTTCAATCGCACTTGACGATGGCTTGAGCCGAAACCGGTTGTGAATTTTTAATTTAATTTTATTCGTAAAACTATACAAAGTTAATTTTAACAATGAGTGACTACTGGATCAGTCATCACTCATTGCTTGTTTTTTTAATTACCGTGTAAGGTGTACAGAAAAATTGCATGTGTATGCTATAGAAGTATGCTGATGCGTTGGTACCAACTCTCCGGAGACAAGTGGATGAGGCCAGTAGATCACCCAAAATAGTTTTTTTTGTTTTTGTTTAATTATAATGCCCTGAAGGGCACTTTATGAACCTACTTAGAGTGGCCCATTGGTCTCTTGTGCCATGCCAACGACTTCACGGATTTCGGACATGATTTGTAGTTTCCGGTAGAATTTTGGGCCATTGGCAAACTGGTATACGTCCCGGATATCAACCTACACCGACTACAAGGGATAATGGACACGCTAAGACAAGCTTACATTGACGCAATGAAACAGGCGAAAGCATGAATTAACCGAGTACTGATACGAGTCACCCAAATTAGGTTAATTTACATTTTTTATTTAATTTACAAGCCATAAATTAAAAGTAAAAGTAAAGTCAATTCGCAGAGAACAATTTCTTACATCATACACCATGTTATAAGGTATTTTGCATTTTTGTTATAATATTTCTTGAGCTTGATCATTTCTGCCGCCTATCAGTTTCACCCAGGCACGTAGCCAGGGAGGCCCCCCGAAATGGAAAAAAAAGAGATTATTATTGTTAATGAGTGAAATGAGTTTTTTGTATATATTATTATGGAGCTGATTTATTGATAAAAGTAATTTTTACATTCAATATTCAGTGTTTGGTAGAGATCTCACTTTTTCATCCTTGGATTGTTCAGTTTAATGTTTCATCTGTATTTTTTTTCTCCCTCTAAAAACACTAAAACCAGAGGCGGACGCAGCGACCAACACTGCGCGCAATTCCCCCCCCCCCCCCCCTTTGGAAGGCACTTATATCCTTTGCCTCAAAAATCCAAGTGCTAACTGCACTCAAAATGCGTAAAACCCCACTATTTCAGCCTTATTTTTGAAAAAATTTCTCCCGGGGGAGACCAGCGGGGCCCCCTTGCGCACAATTTGATTAATTCCCTGTAAAATAGAAACCTAATTGCTCAGATAATGAGTAAAACCCCATTTTTTTCAGCCCTAATTTTTTAACTTTTTCTCCCCGGGGAGACCCCCGGGCCCCTCTTGTGCACAATTGGATTAATTCCTGCATTGTAGAAACGTTATTGCTCAGAAAATGAGCAAAACCCCAATATTTCAGCGCTAATTTTCGAAGAAAAAAAATTACCCGGGGGAGACCGGGCCCCCCTTCGTATCCTCCGAACCCTCTGGCTCATGCGCATATCCCAATTTTATACACTTTTAGGAAAATGAGTGGAGGGGCGCCAAATTTTACACCGCCCCCTTCGAAAACCTATCGTTACGCTACTGACATGTGCCTCTTCCTTTTGTGAGGTCGGGGACCGCCTCTGACTAAATGAATAACTTGCATGTAAATTCTTAACATTTCCGGGGGGGGGGGGCGGACCCGCCGTTTTACTGGGGGTAATCCATACCCCCCCCGACCCCCAAGTAGTTAGCCCCCCCCCCCGAAATAAAATCCTGGCTACGTGCTTGGTTTCACCGAAAACACCCTGCATCAAAACTGAAAAGATCGACGTAGTACTGTGTACGAAATAGCCAGTTTCGGATTAAGCCTGTAGCAAATTCTGTGAATTCTTGTTTGCTGTTGGTTTTCACGTTTAGGGTATTATAATATTATATAAATAAAACTGTTACAAATAAACTTTTCTGAATTTTATATGGGCAAATTTTCGGGAAAACGCTACTATCTAAATTAATATTTTTTTTTTTTAGGTCAGACAGGCGATGGAGCGCGGTGCCCCAAATACGTGGGGCCCGTAGCATTTCCTTACTCTTACTACGTGGCTAATCCGGCACTGGAAATAGTATTGTATGAAATAAGCATCTGCTAATTGAATAGACTTTTATAACTTTTGTTAGATTAAATTAAAAGTATATCAACCTATTTTCAGGTGATCATGAGGTGGCTAATGTCATCTTTAGGCTTCCTGTTAATTGAAATAAAAATATTCAAAAGCGTATGTTCCAGAGTGAAGGTGGCAGTGCCTTTCACCGCCTCGCAGCACTGCGCGGCCCTGCCTAAGGCGGTTGCCTCTTCAACCTAAGTCAATTAAATGTTTAAAAAAATTAACTCTACAGCCTAAGTCAATTAAATGCTTTAAAAAATTAACTTTATATCTATTCCTGTAATGGTGATGACAATGGATCCCCCCCCCCCTCCCGTATTTATTTTATCCTTCTTTTTTCCACTCTTCCTCCCTTGTTTCGTCTCTATTTCATTTTGCATTGATCAATAATACAACAATACTTTTGTTTTTTAGGGTTAGCATGAAAACAAGACTTTATTGTTCGCCTTTTGTTCCTTTTTGCAATAAAGTCGTTTTCATTTCATTTCATTTCATTCATTAATGTTTTTCAATTCCAGCCACTTCACGGGAGAAGACAACGCAGTGAAAGGGTGAGAGGAAAGAATTCTGTTTGATACAATTTAACAGCATTATTTACAGAGAAATGATTTCATTTGAAGGATATAAGAGAATTATTTTATGAAATGGGAAATTATCAAAGAATTTACGTTCAAAGGGAGACTTGATAGAAATCAGCCGGGTGTAAGAAGACGCTCACTTTGACTGCTTATGCCTGTAACATTGTTGCTCAAAGCACTCATTAAACGCCATATTATCTATTTTCGTTAGGGTTGTAGCTAAAGCATCTCTACTGGTTAAGATAAGATAAAGAGTCCGCATATCTTCTTCTTCCTCTTCTGTCTCTACAGCCCTTGATGAGCTTTGGCCTGCTCGACAACACTCCTCCAGTCATCTCAGTTTTGTACAACGC
Organism: Psococerastis gibbosa; assembly: GCA_963971405.1. Classification (NCBI taxonomy): domain Eukaryota; kingdom Metazoa; phylum Arthropoda; class Insecta; order Psocodea; family Psocidae; genus Psococerastis; species Psococerastis gibbosa. The sequence goes on along the minus strand of OZ020492.1, from coordinate 17,276,972 downwards.
TCCGCAATCTACGGACTCCCAACTCGCGAAGGTCAGTTTCTAACTCATCCTTCCAGTATTTTCGAGGACGTCAGGCATCCTTTTTCGGCATGCAGTCGTTTGACATCTTAGCGTTGCGCTTTTATGAAGCGGGCTATGACTTCTCCGTTGAGTATTGCGTCTATTTCGCCTTTGGTTCTTATGCGCCACTCTCAGTCTTCACATTGGGGTCCGAAGCTCCTTCTTTTTATCTTTCTTTCCAATACTCGTAGTTTCATTGCATCAATGACAGTAAGATTCCAGGTTTCCGAGCCGTATGTTGCAATAGTGTCTTCATATGCAACTTTGCAAAGTCAAATGCTTTGTCAAGTCAGTTTATAACATATTACGTTACATTAAATTAAGACGTACATTTGCAGTAAATACGGTAAGAACATTCAATTTCCTCCAAGTAGTTAGCCTTTTTGGCGTGCAAAACTTTGACAGTTGTTTTAAAATCTTGTCTCTTTAAGTTCTATAGCCTTTTTGACGTGCAAAACTTTGACAGTTGCTTTAAAACCTTGCCTCTTATTTGTCTCTGCAATTGAGGAGCTTGGTTACAAACTTGGACAACTCAATTTTTTCACAAAATGGGGTTTTGATCCGATCTTGCTGAAAATTTTAATGTCCACCAGCACATTGTAAAATAGAGTGACAACTGCTACCAGATTGCGCACAGAAGCGCTAAGAAGTCTAGGGTTAGTCATAAGCTTAATTAAAATTGTAAACAGAAAATCCGCTCTCCTGAAAAATTCTACAACTTGGAATTGTCCGTGTTTGTAAACAGCCTACTCATTTAGTTTATTAATAATATATTGTACTTTCCTATCCAGGTTTAGTGCAGAGTGTACGTGAGCTGGTTTGGGGGAGGGGTAGAAGACTGGTACTAGGGCCGCATCGACTTAAGCTCTATGAAAATGACGTTTTTTATCGAGGAAAAACTCCATCTAACAAATTACTTCTTTCTATGAGGGAATTAACAAGTGTCAGCCAACTTAAGAAAGCACTAAAAATATATTTGATAGACAGTGTATTTTATTCAGTACCGGTACAGGAATTTATGGAGCACTCTTCGTATTCTTAGGCAATAGTATGTGTATATATGTATATGTACTCTATGTGTTTTTATTTTTATGACGACATCCTATAATGTAATAATGTATTATGGATAACATGATTTGATTTGATTATGAATTCAATAAAACGTTAAGATCATAAACAGTCCTCCCTAGGTTATGAATGAATATAGAAGCAAATAGAAGCAAGTTACCGAAACGACACACCCTGCCAAACTTATTAGGGGACAAGCATGGGCCGGTCACGGCAACGTTAAGCTTTCTAAGCAAGACCGGAGTCATGCCCCACCTGTAGACTGTAGACAAAACCATTCTAAAACACCCATGACTTCCGCATACACACACACACACACACCGACCGGCGCAAATACTCGAAAGAGTCCCGCGCCTTAAAAAAAAAAAAGAGCAAATTTAAAATTGGCTATAATACATATTATGAAGTGAGTGCTAAGAAGCTACCCAGATTAGGTTATATTTCCATTGTCAATGATGAACTGTCGGTAAGACCCATGCTTACCTGTGGGTAACATTTACGCGTAGGAACGATAGCTCCAACTGGGCGTAAACCACCAATAAGGGATTTCCCAATATCGCTTCAAAAGTATCAGTAAGGATTACGGCACTAAACCGTCATGCTCTGCGACACGATGGCGCCGATCAGTATTTCTTGCCGAGACTTTTCAAGTAAAGTCTCGACTCGGTCTCAAAATATCACTAAAGATCATGATAACGGCGGACGGATCCAGAGCTTAATAACACAGGACGACGTCCTCTCTCCTCTAAAAAAAAAATTAAAGATAATGTGAAATATCTAAAAATCTACTATTACGCACTGTTTTTTAGTAATCTTCCCCAATGGGGCACCCCCCCCCCCTCCTCCCCGGAAGGGTTTCTATAGTTTGGTAATTTATAGTTAATTATCTCAACTTTGTTGTAGAGTCTTCTCTCCCCCCCCCCCCTTGAGCATGCATGACATGATCTATAATGACACCCTGACGTTTTTCAAAATGTTCCCCCCCCACCCCCGCTGAAGAAATTCTGGATCCAACCCTGGAACATGACATGATCTATAATGACACGCTGACGTTTTTCAACCGTGCATTGCCAGCGAAATTTCCAGGACGTCGATCAGACTTATTGTTACTATTGAAGTCTAAGGAACTGCGGTGATGTGAAAGTGATTTTTTTTTTTTTTGCTTTGATTCATCCGGCAGTTTCTGGAGTTCATTGGAGCTTGAAAAAAATGAAGCGAAAGGGATCAGAGAAATGGGGGGTTTTAGGGGGGGGAGAACGGGAGGGGGTGGTTAGATGGGGGCAAGGGTGCTAATATAAATGGTTGGGAGGTTGAAGTGAAAGTTTGTTCCACACGAGTGGTTTCCGAGTGAATGTGAGAGTTTTTCAAGGTGTCAAGTGGGGAAGAAAAGTGTTGGTTAATTCAGTCGGTGTCAAAAGTTGCGTGAAATATAACCAAGCCTTGGCAGGCTCATGGCCTGCAATCATTTCATTTTCCTTTCCTGACTATACTCCAGTGAATGGGACACCAGTTTAGTCCGGTCCTGCTGCCTGTGATCATTTCATTTTCCTTTCCTGACTATACTCCAGTGAATGGGACACCAGTTTAGTCCGGTCCTGCTGCCTGTGATCATTTCATTTTCCTTTCCTGACTATACTCCAGTGAATGAGACATCTGTTTAGTCGGGTCGTGCGGCCTGCAATCATGTCCTTTTCCTTTCCTGACTATACTTCAGTGAATGGGACACTAGCTTAGCCCGGTCCTGGGGCCTGCAATCATTTCATTTTCCTTTGTTTGTACAAAATAACGCATGGTGGTACAGTCCGGTAAGTTCTTAAGGACTTGTACTAGTTGGGTTTCTTCCTTCACAAAACCCTATACCATATCAATCCTCTCACAAACTCATCTGATAGGTGGCAGCACGACTTTCTTCACAGCTCGTTCAATTTCTGCCCTAGGCAACTCAGTCGTGCTTCCCGAAAAATTGCATTTTATAGTTTCGCTATTTACGCAAGCAAAACGCTACTGCTTCTACTGATTTTAGAATTCAGACCCCACACTCACAACAAGCCCAATTATTGGTAATTGCATTTAAATAATAAATAAAAATACGTGCTATCCCATTTTCTAGCGCGAAGGTGAATAGATTTTTTTTAGTGAGGCAGTGCAAGGTAAGCGGAAGGAAGATCGGGGGGGGGGGGGGGGGGGAGAGGGGGTGTTGCAATTTATATTCAGAACACTGAGCAATCATTGTGTCCAATCACAATCAACCTGGCTTTATTGAGCACATCCTATTCTCTGCACTTTCGAATTTTAATTTTGCTAGCCTTTTTTGTTTAGGTCGATGGCAAGTTTACGTTTGCTTAATGAGTTTCCTTTATCCTCCTGCTGAGCTTGTTTTTTTGTGTCATGGCATCCCTAACGCTGAGTATTCTCAATCATTTTTCGAAAGTCTAGATTTAGTAGTGGGATCGTATTCCCGTATGGTAGCTTTCCAATTGCACACTCTTGCCGCTTCCCATCTTATCTGTGGTAATGTTTTTTTATTGTAATTTTTGGAAAGTACAGTTCGAAAATCAAGAGGTTTGTTTGAACACATGTTCATCGCTCATGAAGTGCAAACGTGGATAAACAAAATGTTGACGAAACGTTTGGATGTAAATAAATAAATAATGACTTTATTATAGCTGAGACCACGGAATTAGTTATGGCCCTCTTTTACACACAATGTACGCTTTCAGATCGACCGTGGCCTATCATCCAGAATTCAACTGCTTTATCCTTTATCCTTGAAAGTATTTTATCATTAAAAAAGTATTAAAAATTGGAAGCATTTTCGCTAATATTTTATGGTAAAAAAAAAACGGGAGGCTAGTAATGCTCATTAGTGCCTTGCTTTTTTTCTTTTACGAGCATCGCCATAAATAATGGAACCATTCACATTTATGGAACGTCGGAAAATTCAACCAACTTAAGAAAAATAAACTAGAGATGAAAAACGAGCAAACAAGGTAGAGCAATAAGGAGAAGTGTACCTAAAAAGGAACTAAGTTAAGGGGAAGGAAAACAAAAGGTTAGAAGAGTTTTTCTCATAACTTGTTACGGCAGCAAGGTTTCTATAGGGTATTGTCTGTTTTCCTTCAAACCAAGCCGCTTTTTGCGTGTTGCTTTCATTTTAATTTTCTTCTGTTCTTTTGGTTTCTCTTGAACTCGCTTTCAGATGTACCTTATCTTTTGTTTATTATCTTAAAATTAACCAATCTCCCCGTTTAACCCGGGGCCCCAATTTCTGATGCAGATAATTCTTTTTTTCTTTCCTATTTATACGTTAGGAAAGCTTTTTGATGGTTGAAATTTACCATTTCGAGATTTTAACGAACTTAAATGTTTTGAGGTCCCAGGAACAAAAAGTGGTTTTTACAAAATGCCTGCCTGTCTGGTGGTCTGTATCTCTGTCAATTCGTCGATTTTCAGACAAACTTATCAATGGATTTCGACGAAATTCGGCATGCAAGTGTACGAAAAACATCTCAGGACAATTTTTGCTATTTTGAGCTAATTCCGTTTTGTGGGGGTTAATCCTTGTAAAAACTAAACAAAAACTGTTAAACATTTTACACGGCTCCAACGGTTTCTTTTATATTAACATCCATTGTGGTCCTTATTAATGTAAACTAACCCCAATAGGTCGCTTTCCCCCGGATAATTTGGCTTAAGAACAAAAAAGAAGCTATAATGAAAATGATTAAAAAATAATATTGGTGATAATGGTTTCCAACGATGATTCACACCATCGACCTTCTGGTATGATATAGGTGTTAAATAGAGTAACAAAACCCAACAGGTACTTTTGTCAACTAGCACAAGCTTAGTCGCACATAAATCGTGACTTGTTTGTCCAAACGTGGCCAATTCCATAAAATAAAAATAAATGAATAATAAATGTTTTAAAATAAAATAATTTTTGAAAAAAAAAATATTTCATCCTGTGCATTATTATTTTCAGTTATGGAGTGTCATGTTAGTGCTGTGCACATTTGCTACTACTAAAAAATGAAATTTTTCTATCAATCCAATGCTTTTGGATAGGAAAAATCGTTGCCGCCGTAAATAAATTATTGCTCTATAATTTATATGTTAGTATAAGGAAAGCTTTGTGATGGTCGTAATTATAGATTTGGAGACTCCAACGGATTTACACGTTTTTAGGTCCCAGGGACAAAAAAAAACTATTTTTACGAAATATCTGTGTCAGTCTGTCTGTCGGTTGGTCTATAACTCAATTTGGGGCCAAACTACTAATTTACCATAGATAATTGAAACTACTCATAATAAGAAAGAATGCACGGGTTTGCTCGTATCGGCTCTGTAATTTTGGGGTATTTTTTTTAGAATGCTACAATTACTACATTTTCTGGCCATGTTTTGGAGGGCATGTAAAGCAGGCTGTCCCGGGCCTTCCTAGTTGACTGTAAGAGAGGGCTTTATAGCTCTAGGTAGGCTTAGTATTAGAACAAAAAGTCATTATTTATTTATTTATTATTTATTAAGTATACTTTTAAGTCTAGCAGCTTATTGTGCCACTGTCATGGATGAATACAGGGGGGCAGGTTTTTCTGTTTTAACCCACAACTACTTTTATTATTTATAAACTTATTCCTCTTTTTATTTTTCCTTAATGTAGGGAATTCGACACTTTTCTTTGCTAAGGAAGATGAATAAAAACCTATTTTGCTAATAATTGCCCGAATATGCCTTATCATAGCGAAGCCTTTCAACTACCACCTCACTCATTTGCCAAATCCCATCATATCAGCAAGTGTTTGCATTCGGACAGGTTCAGACTCAGGCAATCTCTAACATAACGTACATGGTCATTGAGACACTTGAAATAGCGGAAATCGGGAGCACAACAGCGTTCAAATTGATCGAACTGCAGGTTGCTGCAAGACAATATTTCCATAAAGAAATATAAATATGCAATATATTGTGTTGTTTTTTGGTTTCTCTTGAACCCGTTATCAGTTGCACATTTTCATTTGTTTATTATTTTAATTTCAATCAAACTCCCCTTTTGACTCTCAATTTCTAATGTAGATAATTTTCTCCATGGTAACCTAGCGATATATACACTATGTAAGTTAAAATGACATTAATCTGCACTGTTTTCATTTTTTCATCTTCATGCAGAATATTAAAAAAAATATTAACGGCTTTTGCTTAGATAGCTGTTGGGGATGACGTGCCCCCCCCCCCCTTACACGCTCCGGCACTCGTTTTTAATAAATACAAAATAATTCTATCTTCAATATTAAAAAACGCCGTGGCACACTGGGGGTCTAGGCCTGATAGATTTTAATTTATTAAATTTTCGTCATCATCCTCTCTTGAACAGTGCTTCAGAACAGTAATTAATTTAAAAATCCATCGGTTAAAAGCCAAATTATAAGAGTGTAAGTTATTCAAAATTGTCATGGCGCGCAAAGAATTGTGAAATTGGTACCATAAGCGGTAAACTACCACTGGTTCCCTTAATAGATTTATTTTTATATTTAACTTATACCCCGGCCGTCCGGAGACACACAAACGGAAAAGTGAAAACTAACCTTAATGTTGTCAATTTTAACCTAAATTGAGAATCAAGAAAAAAAATCTGAACTTGGCGGGAATTGAGCCCGCGATCTACGCCTTATGAGTAACACATTGAACTGGCAATTCATAGATCAAAGGTTCGAATCGCGCCAAATCCAGAGTTTTCTGGACTCTCTCATTTTGTTTACAACGAGGAGCTTGCCACTTAAACCGAATTCAATGTAATTACAAAAATTGAGTTATCCATTTTCATGGGGTCCATTTTGAATTTGATAATGATCACTTACTTGTATTTTGGCGGGGGATTTCCAGAAGCTACGCAAGGAATGGCCAACACTTCGTCAGATCTTACTGTTGCTGTAGATATTTTCCTTAATATTGTAGGCGGCGCCGGTCCCAAATCCTCTGCAATAAAAAGCGAATAGACTCAGCGAGTGTTTGTACAAAACAATTGAGAGTGAGCACGGTCGAAATAATATCCGGTATGGCCAACTTTGTGTGGCTCCCAGCTTCCCACCATCAAAGGTAAAGCTGCAGAAAGTGGAATCCGATGGATGCCGCGGATTTCTTCCAATCCCTATGCAAAGTGGATTCTTTAAGATTCTACTTCCCATAGCTGTACCAACGATGATGGCCGTTAGTTTTAAGAGTTTTTTACTGGGTGATTCACAACTTCCGTTAACCCCCATTTATTTAAGTTAATATGGGAAATTTTGAGATAGGGTAAACACTTGATGACTAATTTGGGATCGAACAATCGTTTGATAACATTAAATATTTTATCGGGGGAAAGAGGGTGGTTTCAAGGTTTCAGGTGCTATGGAACGTTTTTTTTCCTTTCAATGCATTTACACTTTTTGAGGTCCCCAAAAGTTTTTTTTTTAGAAATGTCGATTTTGTTTAAATTTGGCAGTTCAAAAAAATTATCTCTAGAGAATTTTTTGTTTCTGGCTAACTAAATTTTAGGGGGTTTACAGTAGAGGTGGGGTGTGACAGATATTTCCAGGAGCAATAGTGACCGGTGACAGTGACTCGACAGTCACTGATACAAATACTGGTGATTTCTGTCTCTGGAGTGACTGCTTTTGTTCCTGCTATCTAGGTAATCTTGTTACATCTTGGTATGAGTAATCAAAAGTCACTATCACTACTCTTACTTGACAGTGATTTATACAAGTTACATAGACTTATTCGTTTCGCTTAACAATTAAAGTCGGTTATTCTTTTGTTTAGGTATGCTAAGAAATTTAAGAAGTGGTAATATAGATATAAATATACATATATATATATAAACTAAAAGCTAGCCAGTTATGGGGCAGTCACGGTGACAGCCTCGGGCATACCTTATGTTTAGCTTACGTAAGACGATCGGAAAGCATTTCGGGGAATTTCGCTTAAGACTGCCTAGTGCATAGGCTAAACCTGAGCGAGTTACTTGCTCTTGCATGTGACTATCAGAGTATTAGAAACAACGCTATTTAAAATATAGCCTAAATCGGTGACAGTGAGACAGTGACTCAAATCACCAGTATTTTATTGGGGTAGGAACGGGTGGTTGCAGTGACCATCGTAGTCACGGTGATAAATCACAGTGACAGAAGTAACGCCCCACCTCTAGTTTACAGCAAAAAGCAACTAAAAAAAAAATAAACAGTTTACAACTATTTTTTTTTTAATTTACAAAAAGGTAGTAATTAATATTGTAAACAAACCGCTACAGGTCGTTTCTCCCTTGTTAGCTTGGTTCTCAACTTGAACCTCATTTTATTACACTGATGGTATTTTGGTTAATCTAGGTCCTAGGAGGGAAGGACTACCAAACGATATGAAGTAATTTCCCTGTGCTTTACCTTGAGCTACCTGAGCACTTCCCTGCCAAAAATTAGTGTTCATACTGAAATTGAAAATTGTAAATGAATGTACCAGACGATGAAGCGGAGTGAATGAGGTTGTGTTAAAAATAAAAAACACCTTGCGAATTATTTTATTTGTTTCCATTTCTGTTGAAGTCGACTCTTTTTGCACACAAAAAATGGTAGCGTAATAACTTGGAAGGAAAAAGACAAAATATAAAAGGAGTTCGTGTGAATTGTTTCGTTAAAATATTCAGCCTCTCTTACAGAGTCGCGTTGTACTGCAGTGGGTAGAATTTTTTATTAACTCGAAATGAAAGTCTGGTTTTATAGGGTTGTTATAGCCTTCAAATTCAGTCCAAAAGTGGCGTGGGAGATTTTTATTTATGAAAAGAAAATCGGACACCACAGGACACCCACGCTACTCGTTTTTTGTACTGAAGCGAATTTCACAAGATCAAAGAAAGCCGCAACGACTTGTCCACAATTGTTATTAACATTTACTGGGCCAGGGCAGCGGGGATTTTAGTAGTTTGAGGTCATTTTAAATACTACAGCTCCCACCTCTTCCGTTCACTCATTTTGCTTTGTTACATAGTCTGGATGTCTCTCCTATTATAGCAAATTAAGGCGGTTATTCCACCGACGTCAATAGTGATAGTAATGGTGGTATTGACGTGATTGACGTGGTAGCAGACATTAATGACAGTCTAAAAATGTCTGCTACCACGTCAATATCACCAACACTATCACTATTGACGTCTGTGGAGTAATCACCTAAGAAAACGATGTTATATAACATGTCTTGTTATGTAGTCTAGATCCGGCTTAAAACGCTCTCCGCCAACCTCCAGGTGGTCATGTTCTCGTCCATCCTTTGGACTAATAAGACAATTTTGTAAATACACGTCCCCATCTCGCTATTAAGGGGAATCATTAAAAATTCTTGGAAAAAGCGAAAGAACTAATTAATTCATTTCCCGTTCCACAGTCCCTTTATATGAAATCGCGCTTTGAAGGCCTCCGGAAAATATTGACTTTGAAAATACGCAATACACTTACTTATATGAAAATATAACTACTTAGTATATGAAATGAGATTGTAAATCTATAAAATGTTATAAAGGAAAGAGATATTAATTAACTGGCTCTGACACCATGTTGTTGTTTTTTTCTTCAAAAATTTGGAAATATTACCCTTAACCACTGCTATATCGACTTCGATGGCAAGGTGGTAGCGTGCTGGTAATTGTGCGAGTCTCACACGCCATGCGGTCGGAGACGTGTCGAAACTCTGCACAAGTATTAATTTACTCATTGGGGCGACTGAAGAGGTCAATCGGATACATTCATCAAAATGTTTGAATGCGATTAACCTTTAAAATATATGTACTGTCTATACTTATACGAGTAGATGTACAGGTATACATCATTCAAGGGCCCACCATACACCCCCATTCTTTCTTTTTAATCGAATTTTACTGTAAATCTTGTTCCTATGTCTATTAGGTCACGTCCCTTAGAAGAAATGTCACTGTCACTTACACCCATTGCCCACCAGGGGTCGGGAACCCCTGGCTCCGATGGACTTAATTAAATAAATAAATAAATAAATAAGCGTTTATTTGCTAACAAGTCCAATAATATGCAAATTCTTCTGGTGTGGCTCCGGTCGGTTAAGGCTAGGAGCCTACTCTTCCACAGAAAATAAGAAAAATAGGACCTACATACTTTACTTACTAAGTCCTAGCAGTGCACACGCAGGTTTTTTGCTTTAAAATGTTAAAATAATTACTCCTCTTCATTTGATTTGAAAATGCACTACAGGTATGTATGGCTATCAGAAGGTTTGTGAGTCGGTAGAACCGTGAAAATTGGTCCCATGTAAAAAAAAAAGGTTCCCAACCTCTGGCCTACACCATATTACTATAAGGTATTTTTGTTGTTTTAATTTTTGCATGTATTGATGATAATTCTGTAAATTTATGTGACCTATCAGTTTCACGGAAAACGCCATGTACCAAAACTAAAAAATTCCTCGTAGTACTATGTATGAAAGAACCGGTCTCTTTACTCGAACATGCTTTCCAATATATCAAGTAGTAGCTAGAGAAAATGAGTAATTTCATGGTAAATAATTTTCCTATAGTTAAATTTCGGGCATCTCAAGGGGGAGGGGGGGGGGGCATTGTCCAGCTGACGTCACTGGAGGTGAGGTAAATTCTAGATAGGTCAGACCAACAAATTACCACACAGCAATAATGGCAGGGCGCGCAATGCATTTCAGCTCGAATTTTCTATCATTTTTTCAAAAAATAATTTTTTGTGCAAAACTTAATAGTTTTTTGGGAAAGCAACATGTCCAGTTTCGTTACTCAATTTAACACCTAAAACATGCCTGAAGGTAGAAATCATCGATAGAAAAGTTTCGCAGAAATATTATTTTTTAGTCATTTTTCATTAAAATTAAGTTATCTTTATTTTTTTACCCCCAGAAGAAAACTATCAAGGGGCAAGCGATCCCCCGCATTTTGTCAACATTAATAACGACTACAATACATGTGAATTTAAAAGAAATCGTTGGAGCCGTTTTCGAGAAATAATTTTTTTATACGTTTTTTCGGAGTATTTTGAAAATAAAACCCCCCCAAATTGAGATAGCCCAAAATAAAAAAAATGGTCCCGAGGTATGATTTTTGTGAACCAACATGCCGAATTTCATCAAAATGGACCGGGTAGTTTGCCCGGAAATCGACACAAAGACAGACAGACAGACAGAGCGACAGACAGACATTTCGTAAAAACCACTTTTTTGGGTTCCTGGGACCTCAAAACGTGTAAATCCGTTGAAATCTCGGAATTGAAAATTTCGACCATCACAAAGCTTTCCTTATACTACGTATAAATTGGAAAGCAATAATCATTAGCTTATAACTTAAGTATTATATTCAATATAAAAAAAATATAAACCAGCCTATTTCGGGGTAATCTGGGGGCGGCCAAAATCAATGGTCAGATTCTTCTTAGAGCTAGATTTTAGTGTCTATAACCCATTTTTAATCTATTCTACCGTTATACGTGAATCCGGCCTAGTCAGTTTCAATCAGAACGCCGATACAATACATACTCCGTACAATACAGAAACCTAAATTATTAATAAACCAAACCAGAAACAGTGTGTCACCATTAGCAGACAATGCCGGCGGGGTTCTAAACAGCAGACCGTGCTTGTCTCTTGTTTCGGTGGAGGGAGGGGGCTTGTGTGTAGCGGTTATGAGCAGAGGTTTCAGGAGAGAAGGGGGGGATAGGAGGATTCACTACATTACCGTGAACAGGGGGTGGGAGAGGGGGGAGCTGGGTCATTCCTGTTTCCGTCAACATTTCCTTAATTGACTGGCATCATGAATACCGAATTTCCTCTCATGTGCTCCCTCCATACACTAGCCCCCATTCCCCCCTGCCCCCCCCCCCCCATTATTAAAATGGCTCCATTGCTCGATTCTGTGCCTGACGAAAAAAAAAACGTAATGAGCAATTCAGGTTATGAACTGTTTTGTTCGATTACGTGGGCGTCATTTGGGGTCGTTGCCCCTGTAAAGCGCAGATTGACTGTCAAGCTTTCAAAAATATGAAAATCGTAAATATGCTCTGATGGTATTGTATACTAGTATACTATTATTTATTTGACAAGCTTTTTATGGACAAATGCCTACATTAGGGGCCCATTGAATCTTGCCCTGCCTTCGATTTCATTGATATTTTGCGTCATTTTCAGTATTTTATTGTTTCCGTATGAATTTGGGCTGCTAACATACTGGTACACGTTCTTGATGTCAACTGACACCGGTTCAAGTGACACAGACAGGCTTACTATGGACACAATGTAACAGGCGTAGGTGTAACTGGCAAGTTCGTGTACGAGTCTTCCGTGAGTTGTAGACTGTGGATCAGGACTTCTACCGCCATGTGTCGGAAAACTTACTGAAAGTGGATTCCGACAGATAATTCAGCCTCCTTCCCAGCTTTGGAATAAGTTAAAACATTGCGAGGGACTGCAGTATTCCACGAATTCCACAGGTAGGAGCAGTTGACCCCCCCCCCCCCCTTCGTGATTTGGAAAAAAACGTGCAATGTATATCCAGATAAAACGCACTTTCAAATTTTTTCAACGACAGTTTCACGCAGAGCGTTTGCACGGCCTAGCGTCGCTATACCTTCATTGAGATACGGAAGTATAGGCGGAGGATATATTAAATGAGTACAGGGTTAAACAACCCCGCAAAATGCAACTGTCTTTTGAATAGCTTAATTATTGCTTTCCAATTTATACGTAGTATAAGGAAAGCTTTGTGACGGTCGAAATTTTCGATTCCGAGATTTCAACGGATTTATATGTTTTAAGGTCCCAGGAACCCAAATAAGTGGTTTTTACGAAATGTCTGTCTGTCTGACTGTCTGTCTGTCTGTCTGTCTGTCTGTCTGTGCGTCGATTTCCGGGCAAACTACTCGATCGATTTTGATGAAATTCGGCATGTAGGTTCACAAAAATCATACCTCGGGACTATTTTTTTTATTTTGGGCTAACTCAATTTGGGGGGGTTTTATTTTCAAAAAACTTCAAAAAAACGTCTAAAAAAATTATTTCCCAAAAACGGCTGCAACGATTTCTTTTAAATTCACATATATTGTAGTTGTTGTTAATGTTGATAAAATGCGGGGGGTCGCTTGCCCCTTGATAGGTTGCTTCTGGTGGTAAAAAAATAAAAATGACTAAATTTTAATGAAAAATGACTAAAAAATAATTTTTCTGCGTCACCTTTCTAGCGATGATTTCTACCTTCAGGTGTGTTTTAGGTGTTAAATTGAGTAACGAAACCGTACAGGTTGCTTTCCCAAAAAAGTATTTGGTTTTGTACAAAAAATGTTTTTGAAAAAATGATAGAAAATTCACGCTCAAATGCATTGCGTGCCCTGCCAGTATTGCTGTGTGGTAATGTGTTGGTCTGACCTATCTAGAATTTACCTCACCACCAGTGTCGAGTGACGTCAGGTGGACACACACCCCCCCCCCCCCCCCGAGATATCGGAAATTTAACCATAGGAAAATTATTTACCATGAAATTAGGGTCTACTCATTTTCTCTACCTACTAATTTTGATAAATTGGAAAGCATGTTCGAGTAAACTCGGACCGGTTCTTTATATTGTAATCTATACATTAGAATACAAGTAATTAAAGTGAGTTTCCTATGCTTAAGGTATTCACTCTAAAAATATTGACTTTTGTTCAATTACTAAGCCAACCTAGTGGAGTTAGAGCTATAAAGCCCTATCTTACACTAAGCTAGGAAGGCCCGGGCCCGCCTGCTTTACATGCCTACCGAAGCATGTATAGAATAGAATATAATTTATTGATCCATTAAGACACAAAAACAGTCAATCGTCAATAATAAACACACAAAAACCATTTAAAAATTTTGTCATCAAACATAGATGGCACATACAATATATAATATGGATATACAGGTATAATGTCAAATGTGATCACAAGAGAAATATATTGTCAGTTAAAATCAATTCATGAATTCATGTATAGAATAGTAGGATTTCTCAATTAGAATGGCCAGTAAAGTAAATGTAGGAGTCGGAGTCTCTGCCACTATACTCTACATGTCCTGGCGGAATCATAGCACCTCCTGGGTTAATTGTAAGAGTGGGCCGAAAGGCCCAAAATTCGCCCATATGGAAAATAAAGACAATTTTCTTTCTTTCTTTCTTTCCTGACTACAGACTTTCCATCCACTAGTTGAGCCTCCACCCCTTCAAATTTTTTTAGATCCACTAGTGGACCCTAGCCCGGTGAAATTTTTTTCTTTTTGTGCGGAAGACACATGACCGGAGCCGCCTCTTCACTGACTTCAGAGGGGCACATGGGAAAGCTAAAATGTCATCCGATGGAACATGAAAAAGGATAGCCCGCCCAAGCACGGTCAGATAATTAAAAAAGTAAATTAAGCACACCTTTTCCTTATTCTTCCATTCACCCCCATTAGACCCCATTGTATGCACTAACTTACTTAGCTATTCTAACTTAGTTACTCCATGTACCTCATGTTGAATTATTTTTTTATTAATATTCCTTGCTTGAGAGCAAAAATTGCATTTTTTGCATTTTTGCTATCCTATTTATTTTATCAAAGTAATCCTAATTAGGAGCAACTTCATTTTCAATTATAAAATTCCTTTTCCCAGAAATGAACAATTCTTAGTTAGGATTGCGACAACGCGATATAAAATGGAATATTTTTAATTCAAATTATGACTTTGCTTTTAATATCGTTAAATGTTAAGTTTCTGACATTTTAGGCTCATAATCTAATCGCTGAAAATGGTGTTTTGAGATAAAGTTATACCAAAAGTTTTCCCTAATGTGTCACGAGTTATCAGACTCAGTTTTAATTTTTAAAAAGTATTCATAATATTGTTAAAGCCTAAAGCTTTAACTGTGAAGCCTGAACCCGTTCTCCTTTCAGCAATTTACAACGTAGAGTAGTAATATGGACTGTGACTTTCACCCACAAGGATGTTGGTTCGAGTCCCTCTTCCATAATCATGGTCGTCCACAGCGTCATCTGACCCCCTCGATTGATTGTATGATGAGTGCTCACAGAGAATTGAAAACTATTGATAAGTTCTTAGATCAAGTCCTTTCGTTGTTTGCCCTAACTCCATGAAGGTTGGCATTCGCCTTTTCCGACCACTGGGACACAGTACAATAGGCTGCCATTGTACACTCATACAGATTTTCTTTCTCACATTGATGTTTTTTAAACTGCCCGATTGGCCACTAAAATTAAATATAATAAACAGGAGGATTCATTGTAATTATTGATTTTTTATTTATAATATTACTTTATCCCAAATCTGCCCCCCCCCCTAACAAAAAAACTGTGGAATTTTCAATTTTATTTCATCCGCTTTTGACCCACCGCATATTTCATCCTGCGGACGGCGATGTCCATAATAGCACTTTACTATGCATCAAATTGTTTAGGAAAATTTCTTCTAATCCATGAGGCCTTCGTGATAGCGTTACAATGTATATTCAAGCTTTAATATCCGGTGGGTAGTGTGTGAAGTGAATGAAATTTTTTCTTTCCCTTCTGTTGTTTGTTTTGCAGAATTATATATTGTTATATTGTAATGCAATGTAAATCAAAAATACGTTAGCCGGAAGAGTAGCCCTACGGGGTGAAAGCTCGCCTGAAGTAAAAACTTTATTTCATTTCACTTCATTTCATGTCAATATTTCTTGGAAATTCTATTTTTTACTAATTGTAGATGTTTGGTGAGGTTCGTTTTTTAAATTGTTCTAAACCTATTGTCAGCCCGATCTACCTCGACTGCTCGACATGAGACAATCGGACCGTGTTTTTTATATATAAAATCCAATTCCACTGGAAATGTCGATCGTAGAGCCATCTTAAATTATTCCTCCACATTTTGATAAGTAAATAAGGACTTTTTATTGCTTCTATTACTAAGCCTACCATAGCGGAGTTAGGGCTATAAAGCCTTCTCTTACACTCAACTAGGAAGGCCCGCGACCGCCTGCTTTTCATGCCCTCCGAAGCATGGCCAGAAAATGTAGCCAGTGTGGGACTCGAACCAACAACCTTTCGGGTGAAAGTCAGAGTCCGTACTACTACTCTACATGTCCTGACACAGTATACACAGTTTATATTATCAATTGGCCACAGTTTTGAAACTCCTTCGACATGGTAATGTGTCCGTAATTGTTTACTAATTCAGTCCAACTGACGGCCACATTACGTGCATCGAAATGCTGAGAAACATTTGTTCTACCTTTAAACGTCTCGTGTAAGGCTCTACATCTATTGACTCGTACCTGTACTTTATTAAGTCATGCCTTCGTCTGTTTCATTGCGTCAATGGTAAGCTTGTCTCAGCTTCTCCATTTTCGCTTGTAGCAGGTGTAGGTTGACATCGAGAACGTATACCAGTTTGCTAATGGCCAAAGATTCATACGGAAACAATACAAATAATGTCCGAAATCCATGGGGTCGTTGGCATTGGAAAAGGGGCCTATGGGCCACTATAAGTAGTCCTAGGTCCGTAAAAAGTCCTCCAAAAATTACAGTACATTACCTTACATGGCTCCACAATTTCTATTTCCTGGGAAATTTAATTTTTCACGGTAAAGTTGTCTTTGAAATGACTTGATACCTCTGTTAGTTGATGATGATTCGTAATAATACTTGTAAAGTGTTGCGTAAAATTTATTTATTACATGAATATCGGCATGAAGCATACGCTAATGGAAAATGAATGCCACCGGTTGGCGTGACCTACATTGGAGAGCATTTGAAAGCTATTAGCGTGATGCTCATCCTTTCATTTTTTTTTATTAAATTTAGGCCTGACAATAGTTTCTACTAAAAGCATTCTCATCCAATGGGCTTACTATGCCGTATTGTATTAACTTGTTCTTGATGTTAAAAATGTAAACAAAACTATTCTAAATAGCACTTTCCATTCAAAAATTATCTTGTATACATTTTTAATCCCTGGTCAGGATTAAAAATTATGAATAAATGCAGCGGAGTTAGGGCTATAATGCCCTCTTTACACTCAACTAGGAAGACCCGGGACCGCTTGCCTTACATACCCTCCAAAGCGTGGCCAGAAAATGTAGCAAGTGTGGGACTCGAACCAACAACTTTTCGGGTCAAAGTCGGATTCTGTACCACTAATCTACATGTCCAGACCATAATCGCCATAGCAGGCCCGCAGGTTGTTGTTTTTTTTTCTTAAAGATTAATCGCATACAAACAATTTAATGAATGTATCGAATTGACCTCTTCAGTCGCCTCTGTAGGTTAGTACCCGTGTTGAGTTACGACACGTATCCGATCACATGGCGTGTAAAGACTCGCACAAGTTCAAGCACGTTACCACGTGGCCATCGAAGTCGATAAAGTACTTCAGTGCTTCAGGTAGCATAGCTTAGCATGACACCCGAAATCCATGGGGTCGTTGGCATTGGACATGGGACCTATGGGCCACTAAGTAGTCCTTCAAAAATTAATGCCTTGACACACAATAAGGGTTTCCCATTCGAATAGAGGTTAATTTATTAATTAAAAAAGGTAGTAAATATGTATAATAAACATATGAGCTATCCTCCCGCCAGTAAATAAGGGGCTATAATCTAACCACTACTACAGCCCTTTTGGAAAAAACAGGAAACTTCCGAAAATTCAATAACCTGCAGTCAGCTCACAAAAGATCTTCCAGAAACCCCCTTCTTAAAGAGAATGAAAAAAAAAAAATCAATTCACCCACTGGAAATATGCTTACTGAGCCGATCTGGAAAGGGGGAAGAAGGATTGAAGGGGGGCGGGAGAATCGATTTTCTTTTTCTTTTTCACAAAGAGCAGATTCTGCTTCGTCGCCCGAATGAACCAAAATACGATCTCTTTCTTTGGCGGACCTTTTGTCATTGGTTTTGTGCGCCGGCAGATTTTTTTTCAGTTGTGCCTGTCAAACTTAGTGCTTTGGTTTTCATTTTCTTTTGAATTGTTTTAACAGATGCTTTGGAAAAAGGATTTCATATAAATAGAGTTTATAAAAAACAATAGATGCTCAATTGTTGTATGGGGGTTTCCTTTATATAATCGTTATTTCTTAACAGTTTTTTTTACTTAACGAGTATGCTTATTCCTTTGATTATTATTTTCTTTTCATTTGTAATGGTCTTCAAAATGTAGGTGTTATCGAGTTATCCATAGTTGAGTGCGTTATATCAAGTTAAGTTAACACTCGTGGAACCCGATAACCCGTTAACCAACTTCACACCAGGTTAAACCGTGTTATTTAGGTAGACATGTGAACAGATTTGTTTAACAGATTATTTGAGAGTACAATTTTTATAGGTTTCAATCTGAACTTTATGTGAAAAAACATATACTTAACTTAAGCAGCTTAAGTGTTGCATGTTTGTTTTCAATTTTTAGAATAGGAATTATTTTGCTTTTTTGTTTCTTAATCCGTTTTTTATACAGATTTTACCCATAGGCTAGTTTTTGAGTGCTCCGGGTTATGTGTAGTGCGTAAGTTTGTGTGTGCGATTTGACAAAATGTCATCGGGAGTACAATGAGCTGTTAGCTCCACAAAACATGCCTGAATACATCTATGTTTTAGGACATATACAGGTAGAGTAGTGTAGAGTAGTGGTACTTTCACCCTATTCTCGAGTCCTATACTTGCTACATTTCCCTCCATGCTTCGGAGTGCATGTAAAGCAGGCGGTCGCGGGCCTTCCTAGTTGAGTATAAGAGAGGGCTTCATAGTCCTAACTCCGCTAGGTTGCGCTTAGTATTAGAACAAAAAGTCATTATTTATTTATTATACTGGTGTAAAAAATGCATAAAATTTCCACTACTCTTCATTTATATAGAACTCTAGTGCTTCAAACCAAAAACAAATGTCTTGGGCAACGGCAATATTCTTGGCAAGCTAAATTCCATAGACTGCCTAAGCTTATAGAATTCGTTGAATATCCTAATGTTATCGTCTATTAGCCAATTACGTGATTATTTATTTATTTATTGTTACTAATTAAAACGTTTGACGGGATCATTAGTTTCGTACTAAATAGCAGCCCACACACTCCGTCAAATCTGTAATTGCTTGCACTTTCTAACACTTTTCCAATTCGTATGTACACCGTTATTGGGACCACTGACCATAGCAACAAGGTGCTTTGATTGACCTCATGGTATAAAGTTGCTTTTAAACATTTATTAGCTACGACAATATGTAGGTCCATATTGTAACTTTATATTGTTTGCGTCGTATAGGATTAATTCCAGGTTGGATTAAAAATATAAACATAAAAAAATACAATAAAGTTTTATGATTTTTTTATGAAATGTTGGGGGAGACTTTAACGTGAAATTTATGGGCCGATGAAAGGGAGAAGTCCTTTAAACCAACTATGAGCTTTGGGATTAAGATGTTGTCAAAAGGCCGACCATTGATGCCTCTCTCCCGGTGGAATTCATGAGAGCAATCGGGTATTTTTGAAATACCGCTCTGATTGCTACTCACCCAAGAAAACCTTTTTCCCTCATACTATCATACATATACATACTCATAACGGTTTTCATACTTTGTATTAAGGCAAAGCCGTTCGCTAACGATTTTTGAAAAGCAGAGACGCAAAAAGGCTGCGATGCAAAAAAATGTGATCCATATTTGTTAGTCGTTACTATGAATACTCGTTTAAGCTGTTTATCTTTTTATTTTCTCCTCTTGTCCAAACTTGAATTAATTTGACACAGTCTTAGACACACTTAGGGAGATTTCGCACAGACAGCAATACGTTCGTTGCTCTACCCCTCCACTTTGACAACAGTTCTTATAGTGGGGGCTCTCCGCAATTTTTTGTTCAATTATCATTGATATAAACATTGCTCTCTCTTGCTTGATATGCCATCCATCCGTGCAGACACGAGTTTCTCATTGCACAGGGTGGGTGGTCTATCAAGCAGTCATACATATATACTGTATTGTCGTTGCATTTAAAATTGAATACCATTGAATCTTTTTTCTGTCAGTTTTTGGAGGAATACATTTTTACTTTTTTTTTTACTTTTTTTAGTCAGCCACGTTTTAACAACACCTCTTTTAAATTTGCCAAAGGAATGATACACAGCATTTCGGATTGGAAGGAGCTGCTTGGTATTTGCACTGTGTTGACGTGGTTTGACTATTTCTATATTTCCTTCTTGGAATGCCTCTTCTATCCAAGATTGACGATCATCATGGCTTTTGTAAAGTATGTAGAGTACAGAATGTGCTTAGTCATGATGACTGTACTAGGGAATTGTAGTGCAATGGTTCCCCGTTGTCTTCTGCCTCCTAATGCCGCTCATTGAGCTCCTCCGCATTCGGGGCCAGTTTCCCAACCCCAGGGCAAAAGAGTGCCCTAGTAGTGGTTGCTCATTTAATGGTGGCAACTATTCGCCTGTCACATAGTGTTCTCCGGGCTACTATGGCTTTTTCTAGATAAGTGTGCAGGACTGCACCTCCAGACTTGACACCACACCCTCCGATTATGCCACTGCTTGGTTGGGGACTGCTTATTCGTTATATGCGCAGCTAGCCACCACATATGGTGGCTTTTTCGCTATCCGTCACGTACGACCCCGCTAGTAGCCTGCAACTCAGCCCTATTTCTATATATATATGTAACAATTTATTGATGAGGAAACTATTTAGTAACGTCGGCTTTCCCGCCATAATTCAAACACCTCTTTCAACAAACATGTTCTCCCCGTAACCCCGGAGAAGTGAATTTACAAGAGAGAAACCAATCTAGCGGAACGTCCTACAACAAAAGAGACGTTCAAACACTGCAGCAGCGGTGGTCATGTCCTGCAGAAGTGAATTTACAAAAGAGAAACCTGACTAGCGCAGCATCTTAGTACAAATGAGACTTGCAAGCAAAGTGCTACAACCTCTCCTCCACTTGAGATTACATATTTTAGTGCATTGTTATCAGAAGTTATCCAAAATATTTAAATTTATTGGGAAGCTTACCTGCAAGGTTGATCCTAGCGTAGCCACTGCTGACTGCCACCTCTTCGGTCAGTCGATGGTGTGTGCGGCACCTGAACCTTTTTTGAACGTCTTCTGAGGAGACATTAATAATCATAAGTTCACCACTGGGTAACATATGATATTTTCCGTCTGAAAAAAAAATAAATACTTCCGTTGAAGTTCTATTTTAAGAGGACCTCTTCGAATGCGGGACGAAAATTTAAATTTGACCCATCGCAAGGGCAGTCTATAGCCTTGGGCATAGCTTCTGGAAACACAGCGTTTCACTTTGGAATCTGACCTTGTCAAAGTGTACAATCTGAACACTGTGCTCCCTGATGCTGCTATTTCAATGGTCTCAATGACCGTGTAAGTGATGGAGCCTACCAAGAACCTGCCAGAATTTGCAGAAGACTGGCAGGTCTCATGGGAGTTGGTAAGGTTGTAAGAACGTTGTTGATTGGCTACACTACAGGGACGAATGGTACCCAGACTAACAGGGAAGCAAAAATAGGACTTATTTCAGGGGCTGACACAGCTGCCTGAGTTCAGGAAAGGTGAAACCCAGAGGGGCACAATGTGAAACCTCCGGTTTTAATAGGAGGTGAACTGGGTGACAATAAGGCAAATTCCTACTAGCAACTTGACCAATTTTGACCTAATAATAAAAAATAAAACATGGACAGGGGGAGAGATTTTCTTCAGTGACTTTGTGGAAGTGAAACATGATTAATAAGTATATTATATATAAAAAAAATTGCAATTAATTCTTTTTTTTTTAAATAGTAACAGCTGTTTCGGTGTAACACCGTCTTTAGACTGGCTCCAACAAGTACCTATTACCTACATCAGTCTTAATAGGCGTGGAGGGGGAATGGGCGGGGCACTCCAGATCCCAGATCTAAGAGAGGGGAAGTGTGCAAAAATGTTGTGTCATTGACTAAGTTACAATGGACAGGGTAACGAAGACAAATTACGATGCGGTCCCTATGTAATTTCCTCCCTTTTATTCCGTCTCATTACACCATAGTAAAACTTACCAACTAAATTGGCAATAAGAAAAGAGAAAAATATTTTATTTATAAAATAATTCTGTAACTTACCACTTGTAGAAGACGGATAAATGTTAAATGATGGTTCCTGAAGCCATGAGGAAACTGCGACGTGATCTCTTACGAAAGATGGCACGACACAGCGCAGTAAAGCATTCCCGTGGTAGAAAATTTGAGGGCTCTGTATTTCGGGATCGTACCTCTGTTTCACCACTGCAACAATAAAGGAATAAGATAGGCAGGGAGAAGTGGAAAAGAGATCCATTTTTATTTATAGATTTCCAATTTTTTGAATGGACATTTGGAAACACTGTAACTTCAGTAATTTTTTTCAAATTTGGTAGATCATTTAGGCACATACATCTGGTACATAATCAGGTTGGGTGGTAATACTGAGGTTGAGTTTGTTAAGGGGCAATATTGGGCTAAAATTAAGGGTGCGAATGAGGAAGTTTGGGAACCGTTATAAAGTCAGCATTAATTTGTTAATAGATTATCCGACACCCTGCACTCCGTTATTATGTAGTTACTACCTAGCCTAGGTATATAAGGAAAGCTTTGTGATGTTTGAAATTTTCGATTTCGCGTTTTCAGTGGATTTACACGTTTTGAGGTCCCACTCAAAAAGTGGTTTTTATGAAATCTCGATCTGTCAGTCACTGTCTTTTGCCTGCCTGTTCGTCGATTTGCTGTAGAATATGATGAAATTTGTCATGTTAGTTTACAAAAATTATATATCTGGGGATCCATTTTTAAATTTTGGGTTAACTCAATTTTGGCGGGTTTACCCTAAAAAAAGCTACAAAAAACGGCCATTACTGGCACCAACTGGCCACAGTCCGGGTCCAATATTTGTTTTTGATATAGAACCTAACCTAAAAGAGGGCTACAGAGCCCTCTCTTAAACAAAACTAGGGAGAGTAGGGAGAGCCTGCTTTACATACTCTCCGGAGCAGGTTTAGAGACTTGTTGAAACATAATTAAGCTCACACCCTTTAACCTCAACCACAACCCAACGATTCGGCAGAAATACTCAGTTATTAGGGGCAAGTTTGGCTCTTTACTAAAAGAGGTTCAGCCCCTACCACTCAAAATCAATATAGTCAGGGATTTTCTCTCCATTTTTGGCCAATTTCACTTCAAAAATATCAAAAAGGTTTAGCTGTTTTGCTGTTTTCGTTAATAATGATAATACAATATTATAATGCGTATATTTCTTACATTTCACAGCATTAATTAAAAATTAGAAAACCTGTTTATGGTACGAGTCAAAAAGATAGATGAGACATCTATCTAAGATGTTGCCGTCACAGCAGTGCTGAGTGCTTAGACGGCGATAGGAAGCGCTATGAGCTTATTGCTCCACTGAATTTCTCCATACTGTATGGCAACTTCAGCCAAAAGAACTTTATTAAATATCCGGATTTCTCTCTAATACGAATCGCAACTGACCGAGTTCTCTGTGTTCATGGAAACCCCAGCAAAGCCGATTTTGCTCCCCCTTCGATAAGGGCTTGAATTTTTTGCTTATGAATATTCAAAGGAAATTATAATTTGATCTGACGGAAAATGTCACCAACATACACAGTGAGTAGAACAATTTAGACTTTACACCTCTGCTCATGTGTGTACATTTCAATGCGGTCAATAAATAAATAATGACTGAATTAAAGTAAAACCTGAACCACCCTAGCGGAGCGGCCCTCTCTTACACTCAAATGAAGGGTCTAGTGGAAAATGGAGTCAAGCGACATGAAATTGAGAAACCGTAGCGTACAGTCTTTTTACTACAACATTTTTTCGCGTTTTTATTGTTTGCTTTAATTATCAAGGTGTATTTTTTCCCAAAAATATTTTTCGAAATAAACTATTATTTGAATGAAGAACCAGTAGAATCCGGGCTGATGGGCCGTGGTCGAAATGAAAGCGAACTTCCAAACGTTTCGTCAACATCTGCGGTCGACATCTTCAGTAGAACTGCGTAGACTTCTAAGATGCAATCTTAGAAGTCTACGTTTGGAAGTTCGCTTTCATTTCGACCACGGCCCATCAGCCCGGATTCTACTGGTTCTTCATTTGACTCCGGCCGTGAAAGCCTTTGCTGTTACATAGATTATTATTTATGAAGAGTGTAAGAAATTGGCAGCCCGAAATTTAATACTTTTTATTTTTTATTTAACTAACTGAGCAAGTTATTAAAGATTTGGCTCATTTAAGTTGTAGAAGACTACTTCATGCATCATATAATAAGGTATTTTTAATTTTCAAAATTGCAGTTTTTTCATAAACACGATAATAATTTATACTCGGTAATTTATTAATTAATATCGTGTTTATGAAAAAAAAACCTTATTATATGATGCATGAAGTAGTCTTCTACAACTTAAATGAGCCAAATCTTTAATAACTGGCTTAGTTAATTAAATAAAAAATAAAAAGTACTAAATTTCGGACTGCCAATTTCCTACGGGCTGTACACTCTTAAGGTATAGCGTTGAATAAATGCCCATAATGGTGATACCATCTTCCTCAACAAAAAAAACGTCCCCTAATTAATAATTAAACCTTACTATTGTTTTACTAGTAAGTAGTATTAACTTAACACTGGGGCACTGATTCAATCCGAGGAAGAAGGAATTATGTGTTGTTTTTCAAAACCTTCACGGCTTGAGGCGAACAGGATTTTCAGTTCTTTAATTCCTTCCTTTGTTATGAATAACCAGCGAATTTTACTTAATAAAACCTTCATCTTTTCCATTACCACATTATTTTTAGAACGTTTATTTGGTTTATTTGCTGGCACTATGCACAAGGCCGCAGCCAGAACTTTTTTAATTGGGGGCGGGGGGGTCCATCTGACGTCACCAGAGGTGTGAATATATTTATACATAAACTCCATTCTATCTAGTGTGCGCTGCAAATATTTCGGGGGGGGGGGGGGGAGGCGGTCCGGACCCTTGGAGGGCCTTGAATATGCAACTATGTGGCAGCGAACTACTTCACAACTATATCTTTGGGGATAGCTCATTAAAAAATGCGCTTCACTCCTTCCAAAACATTCTTCAATCTACCTGGTAGAATTTAGGGTTACTCTTAAAGGGCTTTCATGGACTTTAGGGGCCCTATGAACCATACCCTGATAACCAGTTCATTCATTTCATGTGAAATTATTGATAATATTTCCTTATAAAATTTGGCAAGTCGCAAACTGGTGCACATCCTCGGTGCTACAACCGAGATCAGTAGAGTTGTTCCTTCGAGTCCCATACTTATTACTAAAAATTTCTGGCCTTGCTTCAGGGATCATGTAAAGCAGGCAGTCCCGGGCTTTCCTAATTGAGTATAAGAGAGGGCTCCGCTAGGTTGGCTTAGTGTTGGAACAAAAATAATTTAATAATGCTTACCATTGGCACAGCCTGAGTTAGCTAAGGTCCAGTGGGAGTATTACAGGGTTAACTAGCAATAAACCCCTGGGTAAATGAGGTTCAGGTGGTAGCCAACTGATGGCTTACTAATTACTTATTAATCAAATAAAAAAGTAAAAAGTAAATTCGTGTCGGGGTGGTACTACCCGTGGTACAGGAGTTTTCAGGTTGCATCAACAGCCTCCTGTTTAACCTATCGACAGTCAGGGAAGACTGCCGGGACCGCCGGCTTTACATGCCCTCCGAAGCATGGTAGTCAGAAGATAAATAATTGTACCACTAGAAAATTTTGGCATTCGGGTGGGACTCTAACCAGTCACCTTCTGGATGATAGTCCGAGTCGTTACCTCTACGCCATTCTGACTACTTTAATCAAATAGAAACTTTGGGCTGAAACTCCGTGATTTATTTGTTACCCGCAAGCTACGAAAGGCAAAAAGAGTGACAGTAGCCAAGAACAAGATAGAGTAGAAACCGAATGCTGCAAGGCAGGTCGATGTGTGTTTGTGTTGAGAGAGGTTTATATACTGTATATAGTGGGTTAACTCCACTTTGTTAAATTAACCAATACACTTAGCCCTTTCGGCTATTCCCTCACTTACCTAGATGAGTTTACCGCACGGGTTTAAAACAACAGACGTAAAACCCTAAGTACTGTAAATTGTAAAATATTACACTGTCTGCAGCTGAACAGGGTTTTGCTTTCCAATTTATCCGTAGTACAAGGAAAGCTTTGTGATGATGGTCAACATTTTCGGTTCCGAGATTTCAACGGATTTACACGTTTTGAGGTCCCAAGAACCCAAAAAAGTGGTTTTTACGAAATGTAAATGTAAATGTAAAAGTGGATATTGCTGAAATTTCGCATGTAGGTTCACAAAAAACATACCTCAAGTTTATTTTTTTAGTTTTTACAATCGAAAAACTCAAAAAATGGCTTTAAAGAAATGTTTTCTCAAAAACCAAAAATACAGAGAGAAAAAAATCCATCATAGTCAACAAATCTTGGAATTAGTTTGAACTATGGCCAATGCTGTTATTGTTGCGTTTCAATAAATTTAACATTTATAATTTACATATTAATTTTTCTCGATAAACTCTAATGTAAACGGACTAGGATATTTTCTGCTTTTAGAAAATGTCACGTTTAAGTAAGAAGTTAAGCCGGTTCTGAATTATTAGCAAAAAAACAATTTAATTTTGATAAACATAAGCTACAATAAACTAGGGAACTAGTTGGAAAAATCCACAAAATATTAGGATAAATATTTATCAGCCGATTTTTAATGTGAAAACTTTTAATCATAATTAAAGTAGCTGTCACAATGATGCAATAACTTTCAAGTTAAAATAATCTAAGAAATGTTCAAAGTGTCCCCCGTTTTCCAGACATTTTATCCAACTTGTTAGTCCTCAATCAACGTCAAATCCAAGAAAACCATCATCAATGCAGTTAAATGAAGTTCAGAAACTCCGGAGAGACTATTAAAAGCAAGTCGCAAATTGTTTTTGTCAAAAATAAAATAAAACTTAATTAATAAATAAATAACTAAGGACTTTTTATTGTTTCTATTACTAAACCACCCTAGCGGAGTTAGGGCAATAAAGCCCTCTCTTACACTCAACTAGGATGATCCGGGACCGCCTGCTTTACATGCCCTCCGAAGCATGTAGCCAACCTAACCTAAAACTTACTCTTTAAGCTTTACCAAATTAGCCCATCTCGCCTGCTTAACACCCAAAATATTTTCTTAGTTATCCTCAGTTAGTTTTAAATATTTTTAATATAAACACAAAATATTCTGTACTGTACACTCTGTATCAAAATTGAATCAATATCACTTAGACTTTTTTCCTTGTCCAGTAACCCGGGGCAAGGTGCAATAATATGTTTTATTTTATAGATATAATTATCATGCTCAAGCTACCGCTTATTGAGCTATCTTAGATTATAATAATAATAATCCTCACATTTAATAAAACTAATTAACTTTCGGAGGAACTAAATAATGTTATTGTAAATCAAAAATGCAACGCGACCCTGGTCAGGCGCAATTTCAACTATTATTCACTCATGGTGAAATTAAAATTAATATTACAGTTTTACGTTAAAAACGTTATAAATTATAACGTAAAACTGTACTATTATTATTATTATTATTATTATTATCATTATTTTTATTTTTTTTTTTTGAGTCACCGAGGAGCCATTACTGCTTTCCAATTTATACGTAGTATAAGGAAAGCTTTGTGATGGTCGAAATTTTTGATTCCGAGATTTCAACGGATTTACACGTTTCGAGGTACCAGGAACCCAAAAAAGTGGTTTTTACGAAATGTCTGTCTGTCGCTCTGTGTGTCTGTCTGTCTGTGAGTCGATTTCACGGTCTATTTTGATGAAATTTTGCATGTAGGTTTAAAAAAATCATACCTCGGGACCATTTTATTTTATTTGGGGCTAACTCAATGGGGGGGGGGGGGTTATTTTCAAAAAAACTCCAAAAAAACGTCTAAAAAAATTATTTCTCAAAAACGGCTCCAACGATTTCTTTTAAATTCACATATATTGTAGTCTTTATTAATGTTAACAAAATGCGGGGGGTCGCTTGCCCCTTGATAGTTTGCTTCTGGGGGTAAAAAAATAAAAATAACTCAATTTTCATAAAAAAAAATTCTGCGGAACCTTTCTATCGATGATTTCTACCTTCAGGTATGTTTTAGGTGTTCAATAGGGCAAGTTACATTCCCAAAAAAAATTTGCTTCTGTGCAAAAAATTTTTTTTGAGAAATTATGGAAAATTCACGCTCCAATACATTACGTGACATGTACCATTGTTACTACTGTTACAATGCATTGGTCTGTTCGTTCCAGAATATGCGATTGAGTTTTAAAGGGTTTTGAGGGATCTGAAATTCAACCATAGGGAAATTATTACATATGAAATTACGCATGTCAATATCTACTAATTTATAAATTGGAAAGCAAAGTAAAGAGTAAACTCGGACCGGTTCTTCTTAAATAGTTTTGTTACTGTTTTTTAAAAAAATATGTAAAGCAAAATTTTAAATTATATTAAATTAAAAATTCTAAGCACGTTATCAATTATAACGCAAAACTGTACTAAGTTCATTTAATTTTAATTTTTACCATGACTGACAGTAAGTTTTACAAAGTTAATAAGGACACTTATTATTATTATCTAATACATATAGTAGTATATTCTACACATAGTTTTCACGGATGCCAAGCCAAATTTTATTTTCCCGCGCCACTAATGCCTCTTCCTCGAACTATTTGGTAGACCTTTGAGGGCGGCATTGTCAGGTTAGATTTTTTTAAATTTCTCTGTGGCTGCCTCCGAAGTCTCCGAGCGGTGTTCTTAAACAAATTTTCCTTTAAGGGATGTAACCGAGTGAAATACAGACAAAAGGGTTCTTCATAAAAAATGAACTTTGAAGTTTACATTTCTATCGACAGATTTATTGCTTATTTCCAGAAAAAAGATTGCGTTGTTTGAGTAAAAAAATGCTCCAAATCATTGATGTCGTCGCGCGTGCATAATTTCTTCAAAATCAGCGCCTTTCACCGAAAGAAGGACTGATAGAAGCTGGGCTAAGCATAGGGAATAGGGATTAAGGCGTCATCAACGATTAGAGGGCCATGTAGGACAGATTGGACATTCTCTGTGTTAATGCTGACGTCACCTGCCACGTCTTTTTCACTTACTGACTGGCAGGGTCGCCAACTATCATTACTGGCATTACGGGCCCTCGCCAGATTACCTACAGTAGTTATATAGGGTACTCAAGGCCGTAGCCAGAATTTTTTTCGGAGGGGGGGGGGTCCATCTGACATCACTGGAGGTGAGGTAACCTCAATATATTTAAAACTCCATTCTATCACGTGAACGCTGCACATATTTCTGGGGGGGGGTCCTCCTCTGGCTACGGCCTTGAGGGGACTATTCCTATCGATCCTGAATTTCTACTATTTCTACTAGTGGCCGGGGGCATACAGGTTCCCCAGCAAAAGAGGAAATGCGTCCCTCTCTTAAGCATTTGATGTAGTACACATTAAATTAAGAACTGTGGCATCTCTCGGAGAGAGGGGCCCAGTGGTGTCCCTCTGGGGAAAAATTTGAAAGTGGAGCTGTCAAGTTGATTAAGTCATGCTTCCTCCTGTTACACTGCCCCAATGGTAAGCTTATCATAGCTTGTCCATTATTGCTTGTAACCGGTGTAGGTTGACATCGAGGATGTATACCAGTTTACCAATGGCCCTAACTTCATACGGAAGCAATATAAATAATGTCCGAAATTCATGGGGTCGTTGGCATTCAACAAGGGACTCATTCAAGTGGGCCTAGGGTCAAAAAATTGCCCTTCAGGACATAATCATTATTAATGTCAAGAAGAACGGGTTTTAGGTATTGAACATGCATATTTTTTCCTCAGGGAAGTGGGTGGACCCCCTCCGCCACTGACTGTGTTTATGCCATACAATTAACTGTGAGTACCGTATCTAATTTTTCAAATAGTTAGAATGTTTCAAATGAATAGGCATAAAATAGTTGAATTTTAGCATTTACCAGTATTAATTTGTAGAAAAGCAAGTTTAATTTTTTTCACGGCAGACGCCGTTTGTGGTTTTGACCCTGTTTAGTGAGGAAATCTTGTTTAAATAACCTTGTTTTAAAATTGTACATGACAATTTTTCCCCCCCCCCCCCTTGAAAATTTAGAAATGATAGTCCTGCCCTATAAAACGTCCGCGATGTAATCATAGCATCGGAAAACATTCATTATAACATTATATACCTTAGATAATAGAGCACATTGGATGGGGTGCAAACATTTCATATGAGAGATGGTTAGTCTGCAAGTGCCGCGGTGTTTGCGATGGGCTTCACAGCAGCAGAACCTATTTTCCAATCCAAACAACCCCCGTCGCGAGATTCAAAATCTCTTATTTACAAAGGAACTTTTATTACTTGAGTTTGTGGCGTGGATGCATGGAGCGTTTCGAAAAATATTGCGTTGAAACTGACTAGTTTTTATTTGCTTAACAGTTTTCTTATGCGGTCATAGTCTGGAATAGTCCAGGTGGTGGAGAACTAGATTATAAAGCGGAAGTTCGAAGTTCGAGACACAAGAAAAAAAAATGGGTGACCACACGAACTTCGATGGCTCGGTGGTAACGTGCTTGTACTTGTGCGAGTCTCTACACGCCATGCGATCGGAGACGTGTCGTAACTCAGCACGGGTACTAACCTACACAGGCAACTGAAGAGGTTATTCATTGAATTGTTTGTATGCTATTAACCTTTCTTTAAAAAAAAAAAAAAAAATGAATTGAAACGTCTTAATTGAAATACCAAAAAGCAAACATTAAGACTGTGAAGTCTTGTTTTCATGCTAGCCCTAAAAAAGAATGTATTATTAACAAGTAATTAAAATGAAACCGAGAAGAAAAAAAAAACGGGGAGAAAAGGATAAAGTATATGCAGGAGGGGGGGGGGTGAGATTTCACCAATCAATTAAGAGTGTACGGCCCATAGGAAATAGGTACCCCGAAATCCGTTGTTTGTACAGACTTCTTATTTTTTATTTAATAAGAAAAGCATGATATTAAAGACTGGACACGTTTCAGTTGTAGAAGACTACTTCATGCATCATATAATAGAGTATTTTGAATTTTTTGTGCCGCAGCTATTTCATAGAAATGATTAAGAGCTAAAATTTCGCGTAAAGTAGATACATTAAAAAACTACAAAACCAAAAGGCAAACACTAAGACCATAAAGTCTTGTTTTCCTGCTAACCCAAAAATAGATTGTATTATTAATAGGTACATGAAATTAAATATAAAAGGAAAAAAAGAACGGGAGAGGAAGAGAGGAAAAAAGGATAAGTTGGGGGGAGGAAAAAAAATAAAAGTGGGGGGAAGGATAAGTGGGGGGGAGGAAAAAATATAAGTGGGGGGGGAGTGGAGAAATGAATAAGTGGGGGGGAGGATCTGTTGTTATCACAATTACCAGACCGGAGTGAGTCGCAAGCGTTATCTAAGATATATTGTTTAATTACTTCCTTAAAGGCAATTAGTGAATTAGCTGCCCTAACTTTCAATGGAAAGCGGTAATGCATACAAGTTAAATTAACCAATACTTCAATTACTTACTTAAATTTAAAATAAGAAGCATTAATGTCATGCATAACATGCCACCCACAAACATATTATTCTTTCATCGAAATCTATGCAGGATACAGAGAAACTGTATTAGTATTGTATATCATCAGAAGGTATACGTAGTTAAAAATCGAACTAAAATTCTGGAATGAAAGAATCTAGCAGGAAAACTGCTCAGTTTCCTCCTGTGCGACTAATAACCTCTTATTTTTATGTCCTCCGTATTGATGAGAGCAATATTTTCGTCCTCTGTTTTAGAGCATGCTCACTTTGGACCTGCTCTTTTTTGTTTTGTTTTTTTGTTTTAAGAGCGACTGCAAGCTAGGGCTTGCTTATACACCCACCGAGTTAATTCATTGGTGTTTCGATTGGATGTATTAATTATATTAATGGGTTACACTGCCCTTGTTAGATCTTTAGTTCCACTGAATGAAACAAGCCATCAATATTCTTCGTCACCTCCCCCCCCCCCCCCCCCAGCAAGGACAATTACTCTGCTCTTGCATCATATGAAAAAGTCGACAATCCAGCTATCAAGTGCCCACCTTAAGAGGATATACAGCAGTATATCATATACTACGTTGAAAATTGCACCCAAAAATTAAATACTTTTCTTTTTTTTTATTTCTTTAACTCAGCAAGTTATTAAAAATTGGCTCATTTAAGACTACTTCGTATTTTTACTTTTCGGTTTTGTAGTTTTTTCTAAAATCCCAGATTACGCGAAATTTTAGTCCCCTCTGGTTTTAATGAAAGAAGGTACCAAAAATGTAATATCCTCAGCACTCAACACTCTCATTGGAATTCATTTGGATTTGTCTCTGTGTTTTTTGAATTTTTCCATATTTCCTGATATCCTGTAGACAAATTTGTATGACACATATATATAATGTATATCTAGTCGTGTAACCGAGTGGGTGAAATCGACATATAACATGAATGTGCAGTGATCATTAAATTTTGTAAAGGGGGCTTAAGGTGAAAGGCCTAACCGAGGCTAAGGCTTCTGAAGTTGTGATTCTGTGAAATTTCATTGAAACTCCATCCTCCTTATTGGAATTAGTATAATATTACTTCCAACTGCCAATTAATGAGAGCGACGGAATAATGAATAGGTAAACCCCTTTCGCAGTAGCAACTCACTACTGAGAAATGTGGGTAGCACCTTACCCGCCCCTTTCACTGAACCAGTTTTACATCAGATTACAACTTTCAAGTTTTCCCTGCTTTATTTTCATTTCTGAAGTGGCAGAGAACTCGAAATATGAATGGGGGTTCAATTTCTACTCGAACGAAGGACAAAGTTTTTTAGGCTTCCTTATATTATTAATCATGAAAGAAAGAAAATTAATTGTCTTTATTTTCAGTGTGGGCGAATTTGGGGCCTTTCGGCCCACTCTTACATGGTGTACATTTTCAACGGGGAGAGTCGCGCAGTTGATGTACGGACAACTCTAGTGGTATATCAGTCTTTTTTTTTGTTCTTTGTAAAAAGATTAATCTCGTACATTTAATGAATGTATCCGATTAACCTCTACAGTCGCCTCACTAAGTAACCTAATAGGTACTTGTAGAGTTACCGTAAACAGTATTACCACTTCTTTTTACTTATACACACCGACCGGCGCAAATACTCGAAAGAGTCCCGCGCCTTAAAAAAAAAAAAAAATTACATTAAATCATATAAGAACTATAGTGACCAAATTTTCGACTTGGAGATTATGTTTTTCCTAAGATCCTTGTGAAAATTTGGTTTTTAGGGTGGTGTTCGATATGTATGCATGAGTGTAAGGAGACCTACAGTCCAAACTACTGGCCCGATTTCGATCAAATGTGGTAGGAACTTGTTTAAAAATCCTCCTCCGATGCCTTATCTTATTCAATGGCAAAAACCTTTATGATATCGTGCATAAACTAGTTATCAAGAAGAGACCACAGCGACATGACTGTAGAGGAACATTGCTTTGAACGAATTACAAATTTTCTATAGCTCTACGTTCAATATTTTCTGTGAAATGGATTTTTTTTTTTACTGACGGATGTCAAATTGTTTCTTAGGAAAATGAGAGAAATTTCAAATTTCATAAAGATAACTTAGAGTCTCATGGCACAGGAAAGGAAACTATTATGAAACTTCAATTTACGATATTTTCCTGCAGAAAAATCGTACGAAGTCCTGGTAAGGAGAAAATTTCACTCCGGCTGCCAACAAGAAAACTAGCCTCGGGCCCAAACTTGATTATCTTTGTTGCTTCGATCAGAGGGAATTCAAAGGATATTTTCTGATTTTTCCTCTCTTCTTCCTATATTTTTCCAATAAAAAACTTGTAAAACGGATTTTCGTAATTAGATAAATAAAGTAACAAATCCATTCCATTTTTTTTTCTTTGGTTACGAATGATGTGTTTTACTGTGTTAGGAATAAGACGATTTTCTGAAATTCCTATAGATATGCTGTGGGTCTGTTAGCCAATAATATAGTGGTTTCTCCCGAATCCATTTATGAATTTTGATGATATTTGGCATTAATGAGTGAATGAATGAATCGTTTATTTTCCATATCTCCAAAAAAAGTTTTCGTGATTCGTGAAAATCTGAAAAGGTAATTTTTTGTTTGTTTAAATTTAGGGGCTTTTATCCCCTTTCCCTCTAATAAAAGCCTTTGTGCTTGAACTTGCTATGATATGAATACATAAATAAATATTGACTTTTTGTTCTTTTACTAAGCCAACCTAGCGGAGACCTAGGAAGACCCGGGACTGCCTGTTGTACGCCTGTACATGTCCTCGGAAGCATGGCCAGAATATGTGGCAAGTGTGGGACTAGAACCGACACCTATTCGTTTGAAAGTCGGAGTCTGTACCACTACTCTACATGTCCTGAATGAGGAAACCTCCCAATTATAGTGGATTCTGGACCACTTGGCTTCAACCTCTCCCATGAATAATTATTTCTAATTAGACAGAGGTCAATAGGAGGCGGAGTGGGACGAGTGACTTCCTTAACACTACACTACGGCTTCCACCTTCTTTTCCATAACCGCCTCACATCATTACCAAATCCCATCAGACCAGCAAGTGTGGCAATATCTATCATGTAAACGGTCATTGAGGCCATCGACCATAGTAGTATATTGGATACAATTCATGTGGTAAATAAATAAAGACTTTTTTTGTTCTATTACTATGCCAACCTAGCGGAGTTAGGGCTATAAAGCCCTCTCTTATACTCAACTAAGAAAGCCCGGGACCGCCTGCTTTACATGCCCTCCGAAGCATGGCCAGAAAATGTAGGAAGTGTAGCACTCGAACCAACAACCTTTCGGGTGAAAGTCAGAGTCCGTACCACTACTCTACATGTCCCGACTGATAAAAAGGCTTGTGGGTTAACCCCGAGAAGGTTGAGGTGCTGGTTAGGTTCTCAAGAAGGAACCAATCCTTACGCTAAACGGTGGTCAATTGAACGTGGTCAAGGAAGCAATGTTACTCGGTAAGGTAAAGTAAATTCGTGTCGGGGTGGTACTACCCGTGGTACAGGAGTTTTCAGGTTGCATCAACAGCCTCCTGTTTAACCTATCGACAGTCAGGGAAGACTGCCGGGACCGCCGGCTTTACATGCCCTCCGAAGCATGGTGGTCGGAAGATAAATAATTGTACCACTAGAAAATTTTGGCATTCGGGTGGGACTCGAACCAGTCACCTTCTGGATGATAGTCCGAGTCGTTACCTCTACGCCATTCTGACTACGAATTTACTCATTTAGGGGGGGGGGGTTCCGCCAATTATATTGCAATTATATATATATATATTATATATTGTGTTTCCACAAGGAATGGTCATAATTGTTATAATAATAATGGCGCTTTACAATTTTTTTTTTTTTTTTAATTATATTTTAAGCGCAGGTCCCTGTTGGGAATTTGAGCTAGGAAGTTGGGGATGTTTACCTATTAATTTGTGGGAGGGGGTTATTCGCTCTGTGGTGTAAGTAGTGGGGTGGGGGGGTAGGTTAAATGTTGAAGAAGAGACCGGTGGCTCTTAGGAACTGTATGATGGTATTAGTGTCTGTTGTTTTGTTTCCTACCGCTTCAGAGAGGGATGAGGGAGCTCGTAGGACGGAGGGAGGTTCGTTAGACCGAGTAAGTTGGGTGATTTACAAATGATTTGGACATGTAGAGTAGTGGTACGGACTCTAACTTTCACCCGAAAGGTTGTTGGTTCGAGTCCTGCACTTGCTACATTTTCTGGCCATGCTTCGGAGGGGATGTAAAGCAGGCGGTCCCGGGCCTTCCTAGTTGAGTGTAAGAGAGGGCTTCATAGCCCTAACTCTAGCTAGGTTGGCTTAGTAATAGAACAAAAAGTCCTTATTTATTTATTTAAGAAACTGGCAAGAGAAAGGTACTGTGAGTTGTTGCCCCTACTCTGTGAATGAATTTCTAGCGACCAACCTCCCTCCATGCTGACATTCCCATCACATTCATAAGTGCCTTTATTGTTTATTATTATTTAGTTGTGGATTTTAATGGATAAGGATTGAATTGATCTATTATTGATGATTATATGTAGGTTTTTTTAAATCTATATATGTATATAGCTATTTATAGTTTTGACGTTGCCGAGCACATGCAGTAACTCTAATTGTAACACTGTACTGTATGTGGTTAAAATCCGGCCGCCAAACCAAGTTGAATCCAGCGGACCAGAGCAGGTTCAAAGCTGCAGATGACGTGGTTGTGTGCACAGTGCCGGTAGGGAAACATGGTAGGACTTGTCCTGGTCACCTCCGAACTAATCGTGTGACTTCACTGTGTTTCCCAAGTGGTTCGGAATCCACTATAATCAGGAGGTCCCCTGTCCTATGGGCTGGCATAGGACAGTCAAGTCGGGGTCGCTCTATGGGCCCAAATTTGAGGCCTAAGTCGTTATTAACCCGACGAACACTACTACTACTACTACTATGTGGTTAAAATGGCCTATTATAATTTCATTTCATTTCGTTCAGCAATACAAAGAGCAAAATTTACTTACCAGCACGCACGACTACGTCTCTACTGATGATCGTTCCGACGGAGTTCCATACCGAACATCGATACGTGGCCCAGTGGACATCCTGGCGAAAGGCCTCCACCTCGAACGGAGGAAAATGCAGGGAGCCATTCTCTAGGACATGCCGAACGGACGGAATTGTAGAGACCCGTGAATTGTCCATTAGAAGCCAGGACACATTAGGGGTAGGATTGCCTCTGGCGGAGCAATCCAGACGTCCCCCCACAGTGTTCATAAACTCAGACTTCCCCGGCGGCTCGAAGAGAAACGAGGGACCTTGCGAATTGTATAACGCCAAAGCTCCTGAAATGAAATAAAAGTGTGTTAAGACCATATAAACCCCCTTTAGTTTTAGTTATTTATTTATTTAAGGCGCCCATTCCACATACGTCAATCGTCAATGAAAAATTGAAAAATGACGTCAAAATGACGTAAATTGACGTGGTAGCAGAATTTTTAGTATGTCTTCTAATGTCTGCTAAAACGTCATTTTTCAATTTTTCATTGACGATTGACGTATGTGGAATGGGCGCCTTAGGGCTTTTTATAAACCCGGCCTATACTTCTAGTGGCCCATAGATCCCTAGTCCAATGCCAATCGGTGTTTGTGACGGCCACATACTATTCAATGACTAAACGTATAGGAATAATTCTTCTATTACATGAGCCATGATAGACCTACAATCAATATTTCCAGTGACATTTAAATGGAGGTATTCCTTTGTCCTGTAGTCCGTTTAAACTCCATATTTCTAAAGTCTAGTCTTTTTTGTGTGTTAGATAAGCATAAATGTATTTAAAGCCTTAGGTTTTAAACGCTGTAAATCCCTATAAAATCGAAAATTGAAACGTATGACGGTTTCCGAACGGAAATTTTACTAAAACGCCTCACGTATTTTCTAGAAACTCCTTTAAGTTATTTTTTAGCTGAAAAATGTCAGGGAAATTTTATGAGGAAATTGAGGCGGAAATAGACAGCACTGGAGGAAAAAAATCTGAGTTTGGATTACTTTTTAAACACATTAGACTTCTCCCCATTTCCTGCCGGCCACCCCTGAATATAT
This sequence comes from Psococerastis gibbosa, assembly GCA_963971405.1. Lineage (NCBI taxonomy): Eukaryota > Metazoa > Arthropoda > Insecta > Psocodea > Psocidae > Psococerastis > Psococerastis gibbosa. The sequence goes on along the minus strand of OZ020492.1, from coordinate 17,239,022 downwards.
TTTAGCCCAAACTTTGTAAAGTAAATAACATCTGGTAAAAATTTACAAGATGCTATACTGGGTTTCCAAACTCTAGTGAATTGGAGTGAAGCTGACCTGAGGCGCAGAAATTCGTCTTTTTCGCAAATTCCTTTTCTGCTGCTAACACTGTTAACACCCGAGAGATTGTCGGCTTGAGCCCGGCACTTGCTCCATTCTTCGGGCCTTGTCACTAGGTTTGTCTCTAATAGAATAAAAATTAGTGTTCTTTTGACCACACATTAGAAGTTTACCTTCACGCCTCATTTGCCCATAAATTCCTTTAATCTTGCTAATCAACTAATTATTAATATCCCTAGTTTATACTTTTGCAGAGTCATAATATATTTTATTTTACATTAACATGTACTCTCTTCTGCTAATCATGTGTGAAATAAGACTCCGGATGACATATAATTCGCCGTGGTCACCTCAAAAGAATCATACAAAATAACTCCGAGCCGACCATGATCTAATTTCAGTGAAAATACAAATATAGGTTCACGACTGACCCGATTGGGTAGTTCATTGTTAGTAGTAGTCTTTTCACACTCTATTCCGCATTCGCATTTATTCTAATTCTTATTCCAAATTATAACAGTTTCGTCTCATTTGCATATTTTGTAATCTTGATTGTCGCTGGGCTCCCCACTCAGACCAGCTCTAAAAGATCAAGGTATCAGAATTCGGAATCGAAGTTCGGAGAGGTTTAGGGTTAAATATATTGTATTCGGTCTATCAATGTACTCGGATTAATCGTGAACTACATCCTGTTGTTCATTAAGATAAGCTACTAATTCCTTTTACATTTTAGCTACTGCAGGTATTTTTGGTATAGTGACAACCAGGGACGGTTTCAGAAAAAGTTTTCGGGGGGGGGGGGCCTGTAAAATATCGCGTTCCCCTTACTTGAGTAACAATTTCTCTTCATTTCCTTCAAAAGTCCATTCTATCTAGTATAAAGCTATTTTTCTCGGGGGGGGGGGGGGCGCCCCCCCCCAAGGATCCGTCCCTGGTGACAACTGCATGTCCTCCCCAGACGTGGCATGTTTTCGAACTGCTTCAGCGAGGGAAAAACTTAGAAAAGGTTACATTTTCATGAAAAATTACTAAACCATAATTTGGGGATCCTTTCTATCGATGGTTTCTAAGTTCTAACTTCAGGCATGTTTTAGGTGCAACATAAAATAACAAAACTGAATAGGTTAATTTCCGAAGAAAAGTTTTGGTTTGTATGCAAAAATAATTTTTTGAAGATGTTATGGATAAACCGGGCCCCCAATGCATTGCATACCACACCATTATTATTGTCTTTTATTAGATTATTGGTATACCTATTCTAGACTATACAATTCTCCCATTTACTTACGATTGGGAAAATCTACAGGCAGCAGACATTTAATCATTGGGAGATAGTTTGACATGGAACTATTACATTACCTATAGTAACCATAGTAATAAATAGGAAAACATGTATGAGTTCACTCGTGCCGGTTTTTTTTTTTGTCGAAAGAAGGCGTTAGGTCGCCTTTAAAAAACTAAATTTCATCATGTATGTTTGAAGAGTCCGGTAGAAGAAGGCAGTGGTACGTACAATAAAAAATATAAAAGAAATAAGAAAAATATTTTTTGAATCAGCGAACAAATAATATCTTCTTCCATGATAAAATCTGGGAGCTTCAAAAATTCTTCTGCCGGACCCTTCATTTGTGAAAAAGCGTTCGGAATATAATTTAATTTTTTTAAATTAAATTTTATGAAGTTTCGCTTCCAGTGTCACTAAAGAAACCCTCGCATACCACTTAGATACCTATAAAAGCAATAAAAGAATGGGGCTGGGAGTATGCATTGAAAAGCGAAAAAAGAAATGGGACCTGGAAATCATTTGATAGTCGATGTCTGGTTCAATTTTTCACAATGTTGAAGATACATTGATTTATTAATGCGGGGATCTCATTCATACATCTTTCATCAGTTTTCATTTTCTCGTCTCGGCCAGATCTTTCGCATCAATCATCACAGTTCACAACTGCTAAGACCGTTTCATGGCAAGGCTTTCTGTCAGAATTCATTTTTCTCCGCCTCCGTTCTTCACTTTCCCAGCGTTTCTCCTTCACTTGAAAATCAAGTTGCCCTTAAGAGTTCTCCATAGTCAAAGAACTCGAAACAACAATCGTCACAATACCTATCCCACCTGTATTAAACCGCCGGTTCAGATTACCTCCTCTGGTCTCGCCTTTCCTTTCCTGAGGTTGCTTTGTTCTGAAGTCCTTTTTCTGCTTCGCTATAGTCCGAATATCATTCGTCCCAGTAGCGTATAGCCTCAACCGTCTCACAAATGTTCCAAGTAATTGCAACACCTATCAGCTAGTGTTTGCTGACAGATTCCAATTCATACATCTTTCATCAGTTTTCATTTTCTCGTCTCGGCCAGATCTTTCGCATCAATCATCACAGTTCACGACTGCTAAGACCGTTTCATGGCAAGGCTTTCTGTCAGAATTCATTTTTCTCCGCCTCCGTTCTCCACTTTTCCAGCGTTTCTCCTTCACTTGAAAATCAAGTTGCCCTTGAGAGTTGTCCATAATCAAAGAACTCGAATCAACAATCGTCACAATGCCTATCTCACCTGTATTGCACATTCTATGGTAGGTTTTTTAATCGTCTCTAGCATATGCCAATAGGGGGACTCGCATATCTATGGTGAAGTAGTAATCGAATGAAAAACGTACAAAGTACGTTAAACTGTCATTTTATTTCATGGTTATTTATTTACCATTCTTTACTTCCCTCTCATTTTCCCCGCTACTCACAGGTATGTGAATACCTTTAAATAGAACAATAATCCCTTGTCATTGGGCTTACCGCTTCCCATTAGTGGAAAAGCTTTGAAAGTAGGTGGTGGTAGCGCAGTGTTTGCTCTTATCTTATTAAATCCCCCCCCCCCTCATCAGTGTTTCTCTCTCTCTATTTCTGGTTTTCTCTTGCTTTGTTTTTCTCTCTGCTTTCCTTCCCAGTATTCACATATTTGGTTAAAGTTAGCATTTTTTAATTAGACTGGAGAACCATGTAGAGTTTTCAATTAAAATAATTCTTCGGAGAATCCGCCCTTTAGCGAGCTCGGTATAAATGTGGAGTTAGCAAACAAAACCGTATATGTTACAAATAGCTTGTTGTTTCAGGTACAGTATTTGCATTTGGTAACCGGCCGATCCAGTGGTAGATTGCTCGCCTACCAACCGGGCGAATCGGTTTCGAATCCTTTTATCTTGGGATTTTTTATTATTATTTTAATCTCAATTTTCATATTCTAAAGAAACCTTAATGGTTGTCATTTTCAGATTTTCCTTCCTTTCCTTATCGTGCCACGGCGTTCTTTAAAATTGTCTTGTTGCATTTAGACTTTAATGTACTGTTGGTGATTTGTTTGATGCGAATAATAACACGAATAAGTTAATAAAAGCGACAGCGACTTCAGTGGCCAGGTGGTAGGGTGCTTGTCCTTGTGTCTCTACACACCTTGCGGTCGGAGACGTGTCGTAACTCGACACAAGTACCTATTAGGTTACTTAGTGAGGTGATTGATGACGTTAATCAGATACATTCATTAAATTGTTTGTACACATTAACCCTTATAGAAATATATAATATATATTTATTATTATTTTTAGAACATTGAAGCATTAAAAATACTACGTTTCATTTCATTTACTACTTACCATGATGTGTTATTACAATATTTGCTAATCAAAATCCTTCAATTGTGAGGGCCAACCTAGTGGAGCAATAGGGCTATAAAGCCCTGTCTTACACTCAACTAGGGAAGCCCGGGACCACCTGCTGTACGTACGCTTTAAACCTTCCCCGAAAATACGGCTACATACAATGCTTATTTTAAAACTATTTTGAATTCGAAGATAAAAATATTTTAATGAGTAACAAGAAGAAATCTTGTAGAATTTTCAAATAAATTGTAGGCTAGTTTTCTCTTTGATAAAAAAAAATCGAATAAAAAAAAAGATAAAATGGGAAGTGGAACTGTAATGATGAAATTTCGAAAAATTGTCAGAAAATGGAAAATTGCTTTTTGAGTTCCGCCGCAGCAAGTTGAACTGGTTTGATCAAGAGTTGAAGATTGCTGCAAAGAGCCCCTTTAGGTTCCTTCACCTCCCCCCCCCCCCACCCGCCCCCCTCTCCCGTCTCTCTCCACTTCACTCATCAATTGGAGTCCCCTGAGCAGAAACAGACTGGCAGTATCATTTCCCTAATTACCCGGGCTCTGATTGAAAGTTGGCCAACCGTGACTGTACAAAGCAGATAATATAGTCTGAGCTGTGTAGTCGCTGGAAATCTCACTTGAATCTGAAACTTTCCATGAGTTCGTTCACAAGACGAATTCGATTCTTTTTTAAAGGGATTACTAGAATTTTGAAATAAAGTTCAGATCAGATTTTAGAGGGATCATGCTGTGTTTTTGTACATTATGAACTGGTTACGTTAAAAAGAACCGGTCCGAGCTTACTCGAACATGCTTTCCAATTTATCAAAATTAGTAGATAGAGAAAATGAGTAATTTCATGGTAAATAATTTTCCTATGGTTCAATTTCGGGCATCCCGGGGGGGGGGGGGGAGGGTTGTCCATCTAACGTCACTTGAGGTGAGGTAAACTCTATAGATAGGTCAGACCAACACATTACCACACAGCAATAATGGCGGAGCACGCAATGCATTTGAGCATGAATTTTCTATCATTTTTTCAAAAAAAAAAAAAACATTTTTTTGAACAAAACCAAATAGTTTTTTGGGCAAGTAACCTGTCCGGTTTCGTTACTCAATTAAGCACCCAAAACATGCCTGAAGGTAGAAATCATCGATTGAAAGGTTTCGCAGAAAAATTATTTTTTAGTCATTTTTCATTAAAATTTAGTTATTTTTATTTTTTTACCCCCAGAAGCAAACTATCAAGTAGCAAGCGACCCCCCGCAATTTGTCAACCTTAATGACTACTACAATATATGTGAATTTAAAAGAAATCGTTGGAGCCGTTTTTGAGAAATAATTTTTTAGACGTTTTCTGAGAATAAAACCCCCCCAAATTGAGTTAGCCCAAAATAAAAATAAAAAAATGGTCTCGAGGTATGATTTGTGTGAAGCTACAAGCTAAATTTCATCAAAATCAACCGAGTAGGTTGCCCGGAAATCGATGAACAGACAGAGCGACAGACAGAGCGACAGACAGACAGAGATTTCGTAGAAACCACTTTCTTCCTTGGACATCAAAACGTGTAATTACGTTGAAATCTCGGAATCGAACATTTGGACCACACAAAGCTTTCCTTATACTACGTATAAATTGGAAAGCAAAAACCTTCAAGTCTAACTAACAATTTAAGTAGAACAACGATGGAGCCCTGTTGCAGCGGGGGGGGGGGGGGGGGCATTGCCACTTCCTGGACCCCGATTGGCTTGATTAGTCTCAATTATATTATATTTTAAATGTGGCCTGGTTATAAAATTTAAACTAAATTAAAAAAATTTATTAATTTTTTTTATTATTTAATATTTATTATTATTTAATTAAAAGTTTTTTTGTGGTTTTCACAAATCACAACACACCTTATTTCAAACTTCGTGTTTTTTTTTCTTACCCTCGATATGTAAGAATGCGGACATCTTCAATTCTGCCCCCCCCCCCCCCTGTATCCGTCCATGTACTACACTACTTGTTCTCGATATGGAGATTTCAACTTTCAGCTTCACCTCTAAATATAATTTTCCTCCCAATAATTTATCCAGAATTAGCAGAGGGAGAACGCATGAGATAATTTAATGATTTTACGTGACCCTTAAATTTACTCCAGTTCTAAACTAATCCAACATGAAGTCACATTAGCATGTTTGCGTGATTCTAATATTACTAGAAGGCGAAATGCGAAATCTGTTCTCAATGGAATTTACACTTCAAATTATTTCTGCAATCCTTACATTTTGAATGGAGGCGATATTTTCTAGGAATAGGTATAGGAAAAACGTCAAATACATTTATTGCTATTTCAGACTTCAGTGATTGAGTTGGAAATTTGCATCCGCACAGAAAAAGGTTTTTAAAATATGGTCTTACCCTCTTGTGCGCAATATTGAATCAACAGGATATGGATCGTACAGAAAGTTCTATTTAAGCTGTAGAAGACTTCAAATCCCATATACAACATGTTATTGGTTTTATTTATTTATATAGGTTATATTTTTCCTTGAATTTTATATTATGGGACATTTTAGCACTATTTTCATGAAGAAACTGCCGGGCAGTTCCAAATATTTAAAATTCCCTCAAATGTGATGTATGAAACAAGTCTTCTACAACTTGAGTAAATTAAATATTTAAAAAAAAAATAGTCAACAGAAACATCAGATTTTGGGGGGCCACTCATCAATCAAGAGAAACAGTGCCAGTTTACCGTTGTATCGGTACCAACTTCACGATCCTTTTCGCGTTATACCATTGTTGAAACACTAACACGCTAATAATTTGGCTTCAAACCGATTCATTTTCAATTTGATTTCTGTTCAGGAAAGGTGTTTAAGATTTTTTTTTTTTACAAATGACGGTTAAAATCTATTATTTTAAAAGATTGAGTTCCGAAGTTTAGTAGTTTTGGACTGGTTCCACCGACGTCAATATTGATAGTAATGGTGGTATTGAAGTGATTGAAGTGGTAGCAGACATTAAAGACAGTCTAAAAATGTCTGCTACCACGTCAATATCAGCATTATTATCACTATTGACGTCGGTGGAATAACCGCCTTAGCTACAAGCTGTTGCAATGTTGTGAGGATACCAAGCTGAACGCATGATTTAATCCAGTGGTTGATTTCTCACCTACAAACCAGGCGAATCTAGTTCGAATCCTTGGTTCTTGGGATTTCGTTTAGTTATTTAAAGCTCAACTTGTTTCCTTATTCAAAGGAAACTCGAAGGCTTGTAATTTTCAGTTTTTCCTTTTCTTATTTTTTAAATTTGTATTGTTGCCTATACCTCATTTTGTAGTGTACTGTTGGTGATAAGAATAATAGCATAAATCAGTAAATATAATATGTGTTTATTATTATTTGTAAAATATTGAAGTATTGAAAATGTTTTTTTTTTCTTTTTTTCATTTCGTTTGCTACTTATTATACAGTAATAAACAATACTGCGTGAGCGTGAGCGCAGCTATTACAAAAATTGTAAAAAAAATATGTATACATATATATACATATATACCTATATGTATATAATTATATATTTGGCACTCAAAATCCTTCAATTGTGAGACGTCAAATTTTACCCCCTCCCGAAAATACAAAGTCTGGTATTGAGTTCCTTTAAAAATACTTTCTAGTCTTCTTGGCTTGCCTTTTAGTACCAGGTCATTCTGATATCAACTCCAAAATGGGACAATTCTGTATCGCAAAAAGGCGCGAGACGCATCACTTATTCCTTTTTGAAGGATTTTCTACTGGTAGAATGAGAGAGACAGAAGGGGAAAGGAGAATAAAGCAAGATTTGGAATCAGGGGAAGGGCAAGTCAAGACGGCTGACAGACGGAACTCATTGCAAACCTGTCAGAATCCCCCCCCCCCCTCCCAAGCCCTCCTCAGCCCCCCATGGTGCTTGTCAACATATCATCCTTTAATAACCTCGCCTTCCTTCCACGCATCATTGAAAGTCCCCCCCCCCCCCTTCTATGCTACCTAGAAATCCTGTGAGGCCTTAGCTACCTTGAAGAGGATTTTGAAAATCCTCTTCTACCTTCTTACCTTTTCTTTCTTTCTACTACTTATGCAGTGTAAATGGCTCTGGTCAAGTTAAGTGGTGATATAATTGTTACCAGGAAATTTTTCTGGGGCAGAAAAATTCAGGAATTAAATTCAACCGGTTAAAATAATTAATTAAGTAATTTAATAGCCATTAGTATTCATATATAGCTCTTAATACGGTATGGAATGTAGGAATTTGGCATTTCAAAATCTGGCAATTTATATATATTATAATTTTTTTTAAAGATTATTCGCATAAAAACAATTCAATGAATGTATCCGAATAACCTCTTCAGTCGCCTCTGTAGGTAATAATTTATATATATCATTTATATTTATAAAGTTATTTCTTGAAGATTTAGTCAATTCATAGAGTACATAATTACTAATTATTAATTAGTAATACCTCCTTTCCTATTTATACGTTAGTAGAATTGTGATGGTCGAAATTTTTAATATTAAGATTTCAACGGAATTACGCGTTCTGAGATCCCAGATCCCCAAAAAAGTGTTTTTGCCAAAATGACGACGTGTCTGTCGGTAAGTCTGTAACTCGTTTTGCGGCTAAAATAGGATGAAATTTTTTGAGTTAACATGATTACTGTCCAGGGGTTATTTCTCAAATTTTTCATAAGTTCATTATATGGGATGTTATCCCAAAAAAAACGAAAAAACTACAAAAAAAATGTTTTTTCGTCGATTCATTTCATATTCACATATACTGTAGTACTTATTAATTTAAACAGAACACACCAGGTTCAGAGGCTAAATAATAAATACATAAATAATTTTCATGAAAAATTATTTACCAAAATATAATTTTTCCTACGAAAATTTGTATGCTTCCTTCGCTTCTGATAATGTCTCAGGTGCTAACTAAACAGGTTGCTCTCCCAAGCAAGACATGCGATTTGACAACAGAATAATGCCATGCCAATCTTATGGTGTAGTATCATAATGGCTTGCCCATTCTAAACTATGCTTCAGCGATTAATCCAGTGGTTTAAAATATGGAACATCGAGGAAGCTGAAATTACTATGAAAATTATGTTCCATGGAACTACTCATAATTATCAATAACGGTATCTGTACCAAGGGTTAAAAGTTATCTATATAATAGGAAAGAATATACGCGGTTTCACTGGTACTGTTCGTTAATGTAATTATTTCATTAAAATTACAGGGCACCCACCTTTAGTCTTCCTACCAGTTTCCTTTCATCCGAAGTTCCAAACGGACCCAATATAATAAAGGGAAAATTCAAACCAGAGAATACGCCTATTGAATAAATAAGCGATGATAGAAAGCTTATTTTTCAATATTTCTCCCAAAAAACACCTCCAGTGCGAGGAGGTCGCTGGGATCACAGGGGAAAGAGGGAGGGATTCGAATCTTTCAACGTCGATCTTAGAACGTCAATAACAATAAAAAAGTTGCCCGTGCTCGGAATATTTACTGCAGCTTTCTCCAAAAAAATGGAAATTTTCCGACGCTGTGCACGCTCGATTTGTTACATCGACAACAGTTCTCTGCAGTGGCGGCTCGTCTCTAAGGTGTCTTGCCTATAATTTGCTAGGCTCGTAATAATAATAATCTCCTGAAGGATGTTTTTATTAAACTTGGATTACTTATAGTGGCCCATTGGTCCCTTGTTCAATGCCAACGACCTCATGGGCTTCGGGCATGTTTCCATAATAATTTTTGGCCATTGGCAAACTGGTATACGTCCTCGATGTCAACCTACACCGGCTACAAGCTATAATGGACAAGCTGGGACAAGCTTACCATTGAAGCAATGATAAAGACGAAAGCATGACTTAACCAAGTACTGATACGAGTCAGATGCATCTATAATATTTATTTATTTTCCAGTTCGAATCGGCAGATCGGGATTATGACATTTCAGTCAGATGAATCGTTGGCTAAGGCGCGGTTTCCACCGACCGGCTAGGGCTAAATACAAAAACGGAGACGTGGTAGCAGACATTCAAGACTTAGGCGGGGTTTCCACCGACCTCGCATTGCAGAATGCAAGTGACATTGACGGAAATGTTTGTTTTACTCTATGCCATAGTTAAAATTGATCAATGATCATAGAGTAAAATCACAAACAAACTAACTAAAATTAAAAAATGGCGTCATGGGATTTGTTAGTTACAAACATTTTAATAGATTTCTATAAAATGAAAAACAAACATTTCCCTCAATGTCATTTGCATTCTGCAATGAGAGGTCGGTGGAAACCCCGCCTGAGTCTTGAATGTCTGTTGCCACGTCACCGTATTTGTATTTAGCCCTAGCCGGTCGGTGGAAACCACGCCTTATTAATTGGCATCCTATTCCCATAGAGAGATTCGCAGAAGCAATAGAACTCGACTAGTATAACTGGGCCCAAATTGTGGCATTGGCTCCGACTCTAAGATCATACATATATATATATATATAGCCAGTGGAATTACATACCCACAACTTCATACAACTGAAATTCCGGGGAAACTACCTAGCTTCTTCTCCCTTCCCCCCGAAACCCGTAACACCCCTTCCTTTCGTCCTGATAGAAACGTTTATCCGTGTCTGGGGATTTGCTCTATCATACAATTATGATAGAGCAAAACAGCTTTAAAACTGAGAATATAAAATAAAAAAATTGTAGAAATATTTTTTTTTGTGTGAAGTGATTTTTCTGCGACATGAAACCACAAGACAAAATATTTTATTTATTTATTTTAAATTCTTACTTATCAAGAAGCTTCTGAGAATCCGAGGGGTGGGGAATGCCGATCACCTATTCAGCTGCACTGGCATCGATCTAGAAAACATAACTGAGACACAGGAGGGGTTGGCCCAGCTCTATTACGCGGCACGGCGTCAAATGGCCAAGGACGGGCGTTGGCTGAAGAAGAAGAAGACTTATCAAGAAGGAAAAGTGCATTATTAATTCCTGGAATTTCAATGCTTATTGAGTTTCAAGAGCCTACTACAGTATAATATATCAAAGTTCCAATTATAGGTTCATTGGAACACTGTAAACTCTAAGCAATGCCAATGTAAGGAAATTATTCTGCGAATTTTCAAAGCAAAGCAACGATCAATACATTCAAACTTCCTGGAATTTCAATGCTACTTGAGTTGCTGGAACCTAATACAGTATATTTCCAAGTTCCAATTAAAGGTTAATTGGAACTCTCTGAGCAAATAATTTTCAATTAATTACATTAAAAGTAACGATAGAGTGCCCCTGGAGTGGTTGCAAGATGAGGCTGTCCTTCTTGTTAAAAATTTGAGAGATGAACTCATACAAAATATAGACTACACACATTGCGTCACATAATAATGTGTCAGCTATTTTTCCTACGCACGGTTTGATCCTACCAAAAAACTTCTAAACCAGCGTATCCCTCCGATTCAAGTTCTTAGCATACGCATTCTTTATTCTTATCCTCTTTTTTTATTCCTAATTTTAGATTTTTAACACAGAGTGTATCCTAAGCCTATGACGACTTCATATTTTAGAATGAGCTGTTTTATTGCTTTCAAATTTATTCGTAGTATAAGGAAAGCTTTGTGACGGTCGAAATTTTCGATTCCGAGATTTCAACGGATTTACACGTTTTAAGGTCCCAGGAACCCAAAAAAGGTTTTTACGAAATGTCTGTCTGTCGTTCTGTCTGTCTGTCTGTTCATCGTTTTTGCGCAAACTACTCGGCCGATTTTGAAGAAATTTTGCATGTAGGTTCACAAAAATCATACCTCGAGACCATTTTTTTTTATTTTGGGGTAACTCAATTTTGGGGGGTTTTATTCTCAAAAAACTCCAAAAAAATTATTTCTCAAAAACGGCTCCAACGATTTCTTTTAAATTCACATATATTGTAGTCGTTATTAATGTTAACGAAATGCGGGGGGTCGCTTGCCCCTTGATAGGTTGCTTCTGGGGGTAAAAAAAATAAAAATAACTAAATTTTAATGAAAAATTACTAAAAAAATAATTTTTCTGCGAAACCTTTCTACCGATGATTTCTACCTTCAGGTATTTTTAGGCGTTAAATTGAGTAACGAAACCGGACAGGTTGCTTTCCCAGAAAAGTATTTGGTTTGGTAAAAAAAAATGTTTTTTTGAAAAAAATGATAGAAAATTCACGCTCAAATGCATTGCGTGCCCTGCCAGTATTGCTGTGTGGTAATGTGTTGGTCTGGCCTATCTAGAATTTACCTCACCTCCAATGATGTCAGGTGGACAACCCCCCCCCCCCCCACCCCCCCCCCCCGAGATATCGGAAATTTAACCATAGGAAAATTATTTACCATGAAATTACTCATTTTCTCTATCTACTAATTTTGATAAATTGGAAAGCATGTTCGAGTAAACTCGGACCGGTTCTTAATTTATACTTTGCGATTTATTATTTGCTGGTACCATGCGGTTTTAACGTAAAGTAGGTAGGTAAACATAATTAATTAGCCGCGCTTAGACCACGCTTATAGTAATGTTTTCGTTAGGATTATCCGATGCTATTTACACTATGCAACATAGGTAGAGTTGCCATTCGTCCCGGTTTCCCGGGACTTTCACCGTGTTTGATCTCTCCGTCCCGGCGTCCCGGTTTCGTCCTTAAATGTCCCGGTTCAGACAATATAAACATAAGTAGCATGATTTTTAAAAAAATACTGAAAATTTACCAGAAAATAATAATAAGTGAAAAGAGTGTTTGCAAAACTTACTAATCTAATAAAAAAAATGCACTAGATAAAATGGACTTTTTCTTTTTTAAATTTACACTAGATATAATGCATTCTGGGCTGTTTGTCCCGGTTTTATGTCTTACAATTCTGGCAACCCTAAACATAGCGTCCCTTACCCCGTAAATTTAAATGAATTCAGAATTCTTTACTGGATTTATATACTGCTGACGGTTTAGAAACTAAATCCAACATTCTTCAGCCATGTCATGAGGAAGGAAAAGTATCGCCTTCTGCATGTAATAATCCAAGGGAAGATAGAAGGACAGCCTGGTGAGTTATGTATATAATTTATAATTAATATTGAGCTCCCGGCAGAAGATGAACATCCTGGTTGAAAAACCTGGGGCAATCACTAGACGCCACTGGTTGCCCTCCTACAGACAAAGAAGAATAACAAATATATACATAAATTCGAAAAACTATTCCCAATAACCTATCTCAAAATCATTGAAGGGTATACGGCACATCTCAAAAAGGACAAAATTGAAGAAGCTCGGAAAATATGCTTTAGATTAAATGTTGTTTACATTAACTGGGATTCTTTTTTGAAAGGGACCATTAAAAAAGTTTTCAGTATCTCTGTTTTCTAAATATTTGAATGGTGGACCTTTTATCAGTTTCATTCGACGTACCTAGTTTTTTTTCGGAAGTTTTGTTTTTCCCATTTCTTTTTTTACATCTGATTTAACATTTTCAAGTCTGCTACATTTGTAGGGTATTACGAAGTAGTAATCAAAGAAAATACATTGTTTCTATTAAATTGTACGTGCACCTTTTACTTATGTACTCCATTTTATTACACACAGTAGCAGAAGAGTAAAGTATTGTTACGTAGTTAATACACAGCAAGCGCTTCAGTATGTTGTAAATAAATAAATAAAATAAATATATATTTCTATTGAATTATACAATCAAGTAATCAACAAGCAATCGACAAGAAAGTATAAAGTAAAATCGTTAAAATATCGTCAAAATCAGGTATTCTGTCATTGTGCTAGTGCCTCAATGACAGTGTAGAAATGTTTCTCTAAGAGATGGCCGTTAAGCAATTTAGGGAAGTTTCTCAGTTCAATCGGGAGTTCTCTAATTTTTCTAGTATAGGATCCAGTCGCTCACCCTTGGCTGTTTGTGGTGCTGGCCTCACAAGATTTATACCTGATTATTAAGTTGTACTATAGTTATTTCCGACAACATTTATTTATACATGGCTAATTAATCGGCAAAAGAAGTCACGGCCCGACAGACCATAGAGGATTTAGGCTTGCGGACTGGTAGAAGCTCCTCTATCTTGGCCACTGCACTATTTGGGGTGCTATGATTGGAAATATTAGGTTAGTAAATGGTCCAGTTGGCGGGAAAGTGAACTATGAAGCGATTGTCGAGTTTCGAACCTCGACTTAAAGGAAAATATTTTCTGCTGGAGCTGAGTCCACCCAACCCTAATAGGTACCTAACATTTATTGGTTGAAAAAACCGGGACTTCCGATTCTAACCACAACATTCAAAATAGAACTGTGGTCAAGAGTGAGGAACCTCTACCAGTCCTGACTCATAATGTTTTTGTCAGCAACATGTCTGGTAGCCGCGTTTTTTCCAACCGATGATGACACAACTTCTCATTAGGGGGGGGGGGGGGTCATCCCTCAAGGTATAAACTCACCTCAGGTATAAACTGAGAATAAAAACAATACTGTATTTGAATCAAGTAACTGATTTAGGTCTTCTTAAAAATTTCGGTTGGTACATACAGAACAAAACGAAACCATTTAATGAAGTATTACAATAAAACTTTTCATACTTCATGTTTCTTAACAAAAAACGAAAGTTGTCACGACTTTTTACATTTTTTTTGTGGGGGGGGGTCTCATGGCCCCTCTGAGTCCGCCACTGGGTAGACCAAGTCATGGCGGAAAATTTTTCTTTATGTGACGTAGAGTCTAAGTCTCAGAACCTCGGTCTTCCGCTTCTTAGTCTAGTTCTCAACCAACTGATCTGTCCCAATTTAATCAGCTAATAATTCCATTTATTTTCCTTTGAGACAGTGATTCCCATCGAGAATCATACTGATATTCAAACAGAAGTGAGCTTCGATGATTTTAATATGAGGGGATGGCAAAATGAGGATTTGCAGCAAGTCTAGGGTAAAGGAGGAATATTAAGCAAGGCATTACAATGTGGTTGGGATAGAATGAGCTTTTGCTCTCTCTCCCCCATTCCTCCCTACAGGCATCCCGCTTTCTAATCAAGGACTTGAATTTGTTCCTAAAGAAAATATACAATTTACCTTCGGAAGTCATTAACCGCATGTTACGAGGACTTTAGGCCCAACGGGTGGGTTTATTTAGTCGTATAGTGGAGCAAAGGCAAAGGTTGTTGGTTCGAGTCCAACTCTGGCTAGTTTTTTTCTTGATTCCCTCGTTTTGGACATAATAATAATATATTTGTACAGTACAGTTTACACCAGTTACACCTCTACAAAAATATAACAAGATATATGAAATATTAGAATGGAAGTGCGGCCTGCTATGCTCTTCCACTGCAAGCGTAAAAAAAAAGTGAAAAACACAAATTATCCTGTAAACCAATAAAGACTGACTTATTTTTAGAACTAAAAATTCACCATCTGCCTAGTATTTTAAGAGATATATAGAAAAAAAAGGTAACTGCCGAAAATTGTTTGTCAATTCACAAAATCGGTATAGAGGTCAGGTTTTCTCCTTTTCTTTGGTAATAGTAGGCATACATAGTAAAATTCAATTCCTATGGGCTATGGAACACGTGGAACACGTTTGAAGAACGGGTACGATTGAAACCGTACACGTTTTTCTAGATATCTATTGGTATAGGTACCGAAATAGACCATCATTAGTGCTATGGTAAATATTTGTCCTGATGTAAAATTTCGGCTGCCTCAACTAGACTGATCGGTATGTCTATTGGATAGACTAGAATGGACAATCAAATATAATGCTACACAATGTAGAAAGAAATAATAGCATGGTATGTAATGCAATACATTTGGGCACGGATTACAATACATCAATAATTTAAGAAAAAATATTTTTTTCTACAAAATAAAACCTTTTTAACACAATTTAATGACTCTATCCAATTGGCCTCTTTAGTCACTTAAATGTATAAATTAATACTTGTACCCAGTTACGACACGTCTCCGATCGTATGGTAAGATACACACACTAGTACAAACACGCTACCACCTTGCCACCATTGCCGACTTACATGTAACGACGCCGTTATTGGTACTTGGGGGAGGGGACAACTGACTGTGCTAGGGTGGGCTGCATTATATTGAAGATCTGGAATAATTAGTTGAATTAAAATAATAAGCAAAATTGGAAGTTTTATTGAATATATAATATATTGATTTTAAATTTAATTATCACTAATCCTGCAGCAATTCTTTGAGCTTTTCTTTTGCATTTTGCTCATTCAGTTTTTTTCTTTGTTCGCATTGCAAATTCCCAGAAAAAATCCTGTTCTCTTGTTATCGTATAATTGACATGTTATTTCAACTTTATTTGTTTAACTTTCTGAAATTTCTGAACAATGGAAATTCATATTTTCGGTCCCCTGTTGTTTGACTTCCTTTGTACGCTTTTTCTCTTGTTATTGGCTGAATAATGTGATGTGTATAGAAAAAAGAAAAAATGAACTTCTTTATAAACTTTTTCATGTTTAATTAAGAGGACATGCTAAGTAGAAAATTAGCACCCCACAATTTGTTGTTTTTATTGACTTTATATTTTTTATTTAATTAACAAAGCAAGTTATTACAGATTTGGGCGATTTGGCTCATGCAAATATTAGAATACTACTTCATGAATCATATAATTGGAAATTAAATTTTGGTTGTCTTAGGTCTTGCTTAAAAACCTGTGGGAATTTAAGGAAAACTGTTTTAAATTTTTTTTTATTTTTTATAAATGAACCAAAATTTTTATAACTTCCATTAATGAAATAAAAAATAAAAAGTATTTAATTTTGAGTTGCCAATTTTCTGCGTCGCATATCCCCTTAATTAATTGTATTTAATTTATGTTTAAAATATATCTAATATTTAAATTATTATTTATTTGTATCATATACAATATTTTAGTGAAAAAGTTGTGATTGATAGGTTATGCTACCGTATACTACTCTCAGTTTAAGTAATTGGGGGCTATTCACAATTTTGATTTTTGCATGGATTTTTTAAGTACCGAGGTCAAGTTGTAAATGAGGCTCACTAAAATATGTCCTATACCAGCGATCCCATTAATTTCTTTGCAATTGTTTTTTCTTTTATAAAAAGGTTAAACACATACAAACAATTTAATGAATGTATCCAATTGACCTATTCAGTCACCTCTGTAGGCACCAGTGTGAGTTACGACACGTCTCCGATCCCATGGCGTGTGGACACTCGCACAAGTACAAGCACGCTACCACCAGGCCATCGAAGTCGTTTTTGTTGATATGCATTTGTAACAACTGTTACTTGTCCTCAGTGCCAACCAAGACCCACTCAAAGCGACAATGATCAAGCTGAGACATGCTTAATAGTGGGTTTCAAACGGCATAGAAACAACCTGAAACCTAAAAGCACAAAAAAGCCCGGGGGAAAGTGTTGGCCAAGGACCTGTTAGCCTTAAATTTTCATCTTTAAGATGAAGAGATGAGATGATACCATAATACAATTTTCACGCTTATAGAGCGTGAAATTTTCCATAAAATTCAAAATAACTGAATATATTATCAAGGTATTAGGCATTTTCTTTTATGCCTCGCACATGAAAATATGCCTTTCGGAAATAGCCCTTTATTAAAATTTGTTTCTGCCTTTCCGTTTTTTTTTGTTTTTTTTTTAATTACGAAGGTCTGGGTTGAAGAGATAGTTCCATGACATCGAGAAACGTACACCAGTTTGCCAATAGCCAAATATGTATACGAAAACAATTCAAATAATGTCCGAAATCCATGGGGTCGTTGGCATTGGACAAGGGACCTATAGGCCTAAGTAGGCCTAGGCCGATAAAAAAAGTCCTTAAAACCAGTAACAAAGGGGGGGAAATGTACCTAATTTTTAACCCCCCCCCCCTGAAAAATTTCAAATTACGTCCCGGCCAGAGACAAATGCCGTACTGTTGTTGCTGGCCCATAGGATCGTTAAGGACTGCAGCGCCACGAGGAAGATGATTTCATGAAATCATGCGAAGTTTACAGCATTGCTTTTGTATTATTGTTACACAATTGTATACTTGATTGTACTTGAAGCACATTTTGTATCTCGGAATAAGGCGATGAGAAAATGCAGACGGACAAAAGTAACGAGTGGGCCATTATTGTCACAGTTTCATCTATGCATGGTATTATATGGGTTTTCTCCCCCCCCCCCTCCCCGATTTCTCCGTGCATCCCTTTGTTAGAACTGTTCTTTTCTTTCCTCTTGCCACTTTTTACGAATGAGACAGTTTTTAACGTTTTATTTTAGCGCTTGCTGTTATCTGTGGCATGTAATTAAAGTATAACTTATGGGAATTAGCCGGTGTCCATTCATTTGAAGATGCTTTTTTTTATAATGTCCTGGAGGACTTTCGATGGAACTTAGTCACCCATTGGTCCCTTGTCCAATGCCAATGACCCCATGGATTTCGAACGTTATTTATAATATTTCCATATGAATTATGGGCCATTGGCAAACTGGTAAACGTCCTCGATGTCAACCTACACCGGCTACAAGCGATAATGGACAAGCTGAGACAAGCTTACCATTGACGCAATGTACCAGGCGGAAGCATGACTTTACCAAGTACAAGCACGAGTTTAAGTCTTAGAGTTGAAGATGCTAAGATTTCAATTGCAACATGAAATGACCGTCACAAAGCTTTCCTTACACTACGTATACATTGGAAAGCAACTAGAAAAAGGTCTCATTTAACAATTATTGATATATTGAATAACTTTAGGGCAAACCATTCATTGCTTTCATATTATACGCCGAAATAAGTTATAAGGAAAGCTTTGTTGTGGTCGAAATTAACGATTTCAACGGGTTTACACATTTTGAGGTCCCGTGGTCGTTCTGAAAGCGTACTTCCAAGCTGGAATATCATCCTATCATCCGGCCGTGGAAGTTTCTGTACTTGCATTTAGTAAGAGGGGGACTTTGGCCGACACTCTCCCTTACCACTAACCTACAGTTATAGTTCTACTTCTATAACTGTTGAGAGGGGGTAGTATTTACCGCAAAAAAATAATCAGGTATTGAAAAGTATATTGATATAAGTACAGGTACAGAATGTGTTTTTTTTACGTTCTAATACAATTTTTTAACATCCCCCTAGTGTGTCATTAGGTTATTAATATAATTGTAATGAAACACTGACATATTTTGGAGTTTCAGGTAGTATATGCCATGTTTGTTAGGTATCCTTAGATTGGTGATAGCAAAGCCAGGAGTGGTGCAAGAATTGGCAATAGTGGCGCCAATATAGGCGCGAGGATCGGCAATAGGATGCCAATTAATAAGCCAACGATTCCTCTGACTGAAATGTCATGATCCCGATCTGCCGATTCCAACTGGAAAATAAATAAATATTATAGATGCATCTCTGACTCGAATCTGTACTTGGTTAAGTGATGATGATGAGATATTAATTAAATATTGACTTTTTTATTATATTGCTAAGCCAACCTAGCGGAGTTAGGGCTCTCTTATACTCAACTAGGAAGACTCGGGACCGCCCGTCCTCCGAAGCATGGCCAAAAAATGTAGCGACTGTGGGACTCGAACCAACAACCTTTCGGGTGAAAGTTGGAGTCTGTACCACTACTCTACATGTCCTGAATTCGCATTAATAATCTACAATTTACAAATTTTTATTTAGAAAAAAAACTAAAATTAAAGTTGAAAGTAGATGTTGATAATGAGATATATTGTAGTGAGATCGCGAATGACCGAGGATGGCTCAATGATTTCGGTTTGGCTTTGAAAGAAAGTAGGTGGAAAGAAAGAAAGAAAATTGTCTTCAGTTTCTATATGGGCGAATTTTGGACCTTTTGGCTCACTCTTATTCAATCAACCCATGATTTTGATGCATGTGTATAGAAGTGTTGCCAGTGGAGAACATAGCTCAATTTGCAATAACCAACGTCTGCAAATTTTTTGATTTCCCATTTCTACATAAGTTAGTAGGAAAGCTCTGTGATGCTCGGAATTTTATATTTCGAGATTTCAACGCAATTTCACATTTCGAGGAGCCAGGATTTCAAAACAATTTTCCTCGGGGGAGACCCCCGGGCCCCCTGTTTCCAATTATATGAATCTTCGCTGGTAAAATCTGGACCTTGCTGCACACAAAATGAATAAATCCCCCAACATTTCAGGCCTATTTATTCAAAGCGTTCTCAGCGGTTCGCCGTTCGCAGTTATATACAGAACAATCTGCGTCAGTTAAACTTAAACTCCTGTCTCATAGTGGTAGTAAGAAGTTATTATAAAATAAATAAATATTGGCTTTTTTGTTCTATTACTCAGCCAACCTAGCGGAGTTACGGCTACAAAGCCCTCTCTTACACTCAACTAGGAAGACTCGGGACCGCCTGCTTTACAAAAATGTAGTAAGTGTTGGATTTACGAACAAAACTCTCAATTATTAAGTTTTCGCACGGTAATTGCCTAATAACAAATTACCAAAAGATTGCCGATAAAATTATGTTCAGGAACATAGGAAGAGTATACTGTTCGGGAGTTTATTACTAATATATATACATATACAGGTATATAATTTATTACCTGAATTCGATTAGATTGAAGTAAGAAGCGTATATATTGGGGGCCAGGGGACCGCCACCCCCCAAACCCGAAATAGGAAAACGTAAGACGAAATTAACAGATGTGAGTTGTTGTATTGCATAATTTGTTGGATCTAATAGATGCTCGGGTCGACAGTGAGCGCGGTAAGCGGCTTGGTTGGTAGAATTCAACGTACTGACTTTCACCCGAAAGGTTGTTGGTTCCAGTCACACACTTGGTACATTTTCTGGCAGGCGGCCCCGGCCTTCCTAGTTGAGTGTAAGGCGCCCATTCCACCGACCGGCTAGGGCTATTTACAAAAACAGTGATGTGGTAGCAGACATTCCAGACTTAGCCGGGGTTTCCACCGACCTCGATTGCAGAATTGACGGAAATGTTTATTTTCCTCTATGCCATAGTCAAAATTGATCAATGATCATACAGTAAAATCACAAACAAACAAACTAAAATTAAAAAATGGCGTCATGGGATATGTTAAGTACAAACATTTTAATAGATTTCTATAAAAAGAAAAATTCTAATTTCCGTCAATGTCATTTGCATTCTGCAATGCGAGGTCGATGGAAACCTCGCCTAAGTCTTGATTGTCTGCTACCACGTCACCGTTTTTGTAAATAGCCCAGGCCGGTCGGTGGAATGGGCGCCTAAGAGAGAGCTTTATAGTCCTAACTTCGTTAGATTGGCTTAGTAATTAGTAATAGAACAAAAAAATGCAATATTTATTTATTTGTTTATTGCAGCCCCTCCAGGAAAATTTTTGAAATATACGCCACTGATTGAAACATCATTAAGTTCTTTTCATCTCAGCATTAAGAAAAGATGGCGAAGGTCGAGTTAAACTGCCCTTAATAAAAGAACCGGTCCGCGTTTACTCGAACACATGCTTTCCAATTTCATGGCAAATAATTTTCCTCTGGTTAAAATTGCGATACCTCGGGGGGGGGGGGGGGGGTCAGACCAACACATTACCACACAGCAGTAATGGCAGGGCACGCAATGCATTTGAGCGTGAATTTTTTATCATTTCTTTACAAAAAACTTTTTTGCACAAAACCAAATAGCTTTTTGGGAGAGCAACCTGTCCGGTTTCGTTACTCAATTTAACACCTAAAACATGCCTGAAGATAGAATTCATCGATTGAAGGGTTTCGCAGATAAATTATTTTTTAGTCATTTTTCATTAAAATTTAGTTATTTTTATTTTTTTAACCCCAGACGCAAACTATCAAGGGGCAAGCGACCCCACGCATTTTGTCAACATTAATAACGAATACAATATATGTGAATTTAAAAGAAATCGTCGTTTTTGAGAATAACCCCCCCCCCCCCCCAAATTGAGTTGGCCCCAAATAAAAAAAATCGTCCCGAGGTATGATTTTTGTAAACCTAAAAGCTAAATCTAATTTTCATCAAAATCGACCGAGTAGTTTGCCCGGAAATCGATGAACAGACAGACAGACAGACATTGCGTAAAAACCACTTTTTCGGGTTCCTGGGACCTCAAAACGCGTAAATCCGTTGAAATCTCGGAATCGAAAACTTCACAAAGCTTTCCTTACACTACGTATAAATTGGAAAGCAATAATAAAATGTGGTTATGTATCGTTCATTTAGATTAAGAGGAACCCATTTCTGAAATTTCTGTTTATGTCGAATCTGCAATTGCAAATTTCAATTAGCATTGGCAGATAGGTATAGGAAGTTATTGATTAGGAAAAAAAAGTTTATGAAAGGAACATGTCAGTGGCAAGCAAACAATCCTTGCTGAAAATATATGTTATCTTGCTAATGGTACACTTTATATGCATTTTCATCTGACTTTTTTTACTGCGGGATAGCTTTACCTAACCTTTACCGAAAAGGTTGCCCAGGACACAGAACTGCCTCATCTTTAGGGGGACAAAAGGATACAAATCTTTTGTACTAATTATCTGACTTTTTCATTTTTTTTTCACAAGAAAATATTATATACATTTTCATACTGAAACATAATGATGGCTTTATTGCAATACAAATGGCGAAGAATAAGACTATAAAGTCTTTTTTTTCATGTTAACCTTTACTTATATTTAGTAAATAATAAGTGTAATTTATTATATAACCACCACCAAATTTAAAACGTGGATATGGAAATTCATGTGACAAAATGTTTTACAGAAATATCCATAGCTCTCAAAATAATTAAAATTTATAAATTGAATTAACACACAAGTAATAAGAGAATTGTGCTTACCTCGAAAGCATTAATGCATGCGATGGAGCAAGCGATGAAAAGGAAAGTTAAGAAAACCTTGCTTACTGCCATGGTACTACGTAGTCAATGCCCAAATGTGGAAGATAAGGTTACGTGGGCAGTTTTATACGTTTTCACAGGTGTGCTGGTATTTCGTCATACCTATGCACCATGTTTCAGGAATTAATTTAAAAGCCCGGTACTAAAGGACGATTCCATCGCCAGTGATCAAGCAAACGGAAAATGGTGCGAAGTCTGGCTGTCTACTGCAGCAGATTGCAGTAACTGGATTGTCGCTAGTTAATAGCAGGTGCACCGGTTTCCCCTCGGGTCGCCCAGGACACGCCCGCTCATCTGCGTAAAACCTTTCTTGTTGCTTTCCAATTTATACGTAGTATAAGGAAAGCTTTGTG
Source organism: Psococerastis gibbosa (assembly GCA_963971405.1). NCBI lineage: Eukaryota > Metazoa > Arthropoda > Insecta > Psocodea > Psocidae > Psococerastis > Psococerastis gibbosa. The sequence goes on along the minus strand of OZ020492.1, from coordinate 17,215,998 downwards.
ATGGTCGAAATTTTCGATTCCGAGATTTCAACGGATTTACACGTTTTGAGGTCCCAGGAACCCGAAAAAGTGGTTTTTACGAAATGTCCGTCTGTCTGTTCACCGAGTTCTGGTAACACTACTCGGTCGATTTTTATGAAATTTGACATGTAGGTTTACAAAAATCATACCTCAAGAGCATTTTTTTCATTTTGGGCCAACTCAATTGTGGGGGGGGGGGGGTTTATTCTCAAAAAAACTCCAACAACAAAAAAAATCTAAAGAAATTATTTCTCAAAAACGGCTCCAACGATTTCTTTTAAATTCCCATATTATGTAATCGTTATTAATTTTAATAAAATGCGGGGGATCGCTTGCCCCTTGATAGTTTGCTTCTGGGGGCAAAAAATTTAAAAATAACTAAATTTTAATGAAAAATGACTAAGAAATAATTTTTCTGCGAAACTTTTCTATCGATTATTTCTACCTTCAGGCTTCTTTTAGGTGTTAAATTGAGTAACGAAACCGGACAGGTAGCTTTCCAAAAAAACTATTTATTTGGTTTTGTGCAAAAAAAATGTTTTTGAAAAAATGATAGAAAATTCACGCTCAAATGCATTGCGTGCCCTGCCATTATTGCTGTGTAGAAATGTGTTAGTCTGACCTATCTAGAATTTACCTCACCTCTATCTGCAATTGATAAATTGGAAAGCATGTTCGAGTAAACTAGGACCGGTTCTTTTTAGGTAATAATTCTTATTAAAAAAATTATTTCACGCAAGCCCGGTACACATGTGTACGATATGACACGCTCGAGTGCCGACTTTGTTTTTCATTGCAACAAATGGGCTTCGTGAATGGTTGGTACAAAACCACAAAGTCTAGTTCAGAATATTTGTAAGAGCTAGGCGTGTAGAGGGGAAATCCGTGAACTTCCGTCCGGCCTGCTTCACGTCAATCTCAGTCTGAAGTTGATTCTTTGACTATATCAACTACCAATTCGCTACAATGAAAAGAACTGGTCCGAGTTTACTCGAACATGCTTTCCAATTTATCAATTACTAGATAGAGAAAATGAGTACTTTCATGGTAAATAATTTTCCTATAGTTAAATTTCGGCCATCTCGGGGGGGGGGGGGGGGGGGTGTTTGTTCACCTGACGTCACTGGAGGTGAAGTAAATTCTAGATAGGTCAGACCAACACATTACCACACAGCAATAATGGCAGGGCACGCAATGCATTTGAGCGTGAATTTTCTGTCATTTCTTCAAAAAACAATTTTTGCACAAAACTAAATATTTTTTTGGGAAAGGAACCTGTCCGGTTTCGTTACTCAATTTAACACCTAAAACATGCCTGAAGGATCATCGATAGAAAGGTTTTGCAGAAAAATTATTTTTTAGTCTTTTTTCATTAAAATTTAGTTATTTTTATTTTTATTACCCCTAGAAGAAAACTATCAAGGGGCAAGAGACCCCTCGCATTTTGTTCACATTAATAACGACTAAAATATATGTGAATTTAAAAGAAATCGTTGGAGTCGTTTTTGAGAAATAATTTTTTTTTAGTTTTTTTAGTATAAACCTCCCCCCCCCCCCCCCCCAAATTGAGTTAGTCCAAAATAAAAATAAAATTGTCTCGAGGTATGATTTTTGTGAACCTACATGGAAAAATTTCATCAAAATCGGCCGAGTAGTTTGCCCGGAAATAGATAAACAGACAGACAGACAGACAGACAGCCAGACATACAGACAGACAGACATATAGACAGAGTGACAGACAGACATTTCGTAAAAACCACTTTTTTTGGGTTCCTGGGCCCTCAGAACGTGTAATTCCGTTGAAATCTCGGAATCGGAAATTTCGACACTCACAAAGCTTTCCTTATACTACGTATAAATTGGAAAGCAATAAATTGGAAAGCAAAAAGTCGTTCGTCCGCGTCTACACCGTCATATATGTATACACGATATGTACATATCTTTCTTTTGTCTTGGGTGTGTAACGCCCTGTAGGCCTAACACATGAGCATTCGCTCCTCTTGGCCTAGGCGCAAGGGTGAGGACAGACTGCTTATGTTATATCGTCCGTCACGTATGTTCTTAGTTGTAAGATATAAAACACGAGCCTTAGGTTTGAATAGACAGAGCCGATTACACCGAACAAGTATTGAGTATCGTCCAAGCAATCCCTTGTGGATGTACGTTATCATGTTGTCCCCTAAGTTACTATAAGTTGCCCGATAAGTTATCATGTTGTCCCCTAAGTTACTATAAGTTGCCCGATAAGTTGTTAGGTTGTCCCCTAAGGTAGACATAAAAAGTGGCATATTGAAAACTTCATTTAAACACCTACTAAAGTTATAGCTTCATGAGAAAAGAACAGATCTAGAAAACTATTCCATGTATGGAACAATAAATATAAAAATATAATATAATCCACATTTTAATCAACCTACAGAACAAAACTTATTTTTTATTAACTCTCTTCTAACATATACACATTTACATACGTAACACACACCTACACCTTCATAACAAATCTGAATTAAATTGAAACACTGCACCGGCCCTAGCACGTGGAAACACAGTTGGGATGGTTAATTCCTCGTAAAAATTTTAATTTTATACCTAAGTCATTAGTGGTAAAATTTATCATTTTATGTATACTTGTATTGTTGCAAAATTGGAATAAATATATATTTGTTTCCAACGCCCACTTTCAGCATTTCTGCTTTAAGCAACCCTGTCAGCCTGGCGGGGGGAGTGAGTCGGTTTGTTAACTTGAGGCACCCTAAGGGCAGACTCTTTCTCCTCGGGAAAGGGGAGTTGACTGACAGGGTGGACCTCCTGATTATAGTGGATTCCGAACCACTTGGGGAACATGATAAAGTCACACGATTGATAAGTGATTTGAATTGATTATGTTAAATTATTATGAAAAATTACTCCTTTTAGTTGCCAATGTTCCATATAAGTTATTCGTACCATCTAAAAGCTTATCATTGCCCTCACAGAAGTTCACTCAGAATGTACTATTCTTAGAAGATCCCCAATTAGTAGTATTCGGAGTGTGACAGGGAGAAGAACAATAATATTTCAAAAATTCTGTTTTTTTAATATCACGTCTAGGGAGTTCAGCAATTTAACCTTTCCCCGAATGTGTAAGATTTTAAAACCCTCAAATTTCACGGTTGGCTTAACATGTTGAGCTAAAGCGGAAGTACGATAGTTTTAGGCTCACCTAATCCTCCTTTATGCACTTTAATTATTTTAATCTAGCTCTTCTTTACCCGTAGATTAGGTGCTCCTCCATCATTGCAAGATACCGTAACTGGAATTACTTAAGTAAACAACAGCAAATACTTGTAAGTTTGTTTGGAACAAAATTAAACACGGTGAAATATTGAACAGAATAGAAGGGGAAGTAAAATCATAAGTTGAGCATAGAGCTCAATCTTGTTTACATAGCCAATCTCCCTTTTCTGCTCTTTAATCCTACCCTGGAAATACTTTATTATGAAGAACCAGTAGAATCCGGGCTGATGGGCCGTGGTCGAAATGAAAGCGAACTTCCAAACGTTTGAATTTTATTGTATCTTAGAAGTCTATGCAGTTCCACTGAAGATGTCGACCGCAGATGTTGACGAAACGTTTGGAAGTTCGCTTTCATTTTGACCACGGCCCATCAGCCCGGATTCTACTGGTTCTTTATTCGACTCCGGCCGTGAAACCCTATGCTAATACTTTATTTATTTTTTTATTTTATTTTTTCCTTTCTTAAAAAGATTAATAGCATACAAACAATTTAATGAATGTATCCGATTGACCTCTTCAGTTGCCTCTATAGGTTAGTACCGGTGTTGAGTTACGACACGTCTCCGATCGCATGGCGTTTAAAGACTACAAAGTACTACAAAGTGAAATCGGAAAATGTAATTGAAATTTTGGAACTCCTACCAAGTTTCCATGCGTAGATTACCTGACAATTGCATCTTACGTCACTACCATACTGATAATACAGATTCTCCGTTTAGGCATGAAATACCCTTCATCAGGCCGTAGTAAAATATAATAAAGGGGACACTTGGCTTCATGCTTAGGCAAGCCATACTTTTTCGATTTTCCGAATTATGGGCTATTTTTTTCTCATTGACCATGCTCTAAAACTTTCTCACCTGATTGGATCAAAGTCCAAAATTTATGACCAAAAGTTAGGAAAAAAGAAGAGTTTTTTTTTAATAAAATTTTCGTACTTTTTCCCCTCATTTCAGATGTGCAGACATTTCAGTTGCTTAAAATAAGTAAACCAACATAATGACTTTTCGTTCTGTTCATAAACCAGCCTAGCAAAGTAAGGGCTACAAAGTTCATTCTTACTCAACTAAAATGGCTTGGAACCACTTGCTTTATATGCTCCCTGAATCTGGCAGAAAAATTTTGCAACTATGGGAATCAAACTAGCAACCTCTCGAGTTCAAGTGAGCCCTTACTGCTACTAGCGATAAGAGAAAAATATGAATAAATAAAGGAATATATAAAATATGAATATATATATATATTGTAGTTACAATAATATATGAATATGAAATATGAATGAATAAATAAATTTATATTTCTGTTAAATTATAGAATCAAGTAATCAATTAGCAATCAACAAGAAAGTTTAAAGTAATATCGCCTAAATATCGTCAAAATCCGGTAGTTCTGCCAATGTCATTGTGCTAGTACCTCAGTGAAAGTGTAGAAAGGTTTCTCTAAGAGATGGTCTCTAAGCAATTTAGGGAAGTTAGTAGCATTTCTCTTCGCTCTCAGTCCAATCGGGAGTTTTCTAAGGTAGACGAAACCTTGTAGTATAGGATTCAGTCGCTCACACTTGGCTGTGCGTGGTGCTGGCCTTACAAGGTCTCCCCTTTGCTTCGTGTTGTAGGTGTGGGTGTCCCCATTTTGTTTAATTTCCCCCCACACCTCAGACTTTAAGATATGTTCTTCCTTACACTTAACTAAGATCGCCCGGCGAGAGGTGGTGCAAGACTCCTCCCCCGAGCTGTAGCATAGAAGAAAAAGGAACTAAAATTATATAATGTCGATCTGTGCTTAAGATATGGAACCCATTGGCGATGAGCAGGGAACTCCCCCTTAAGGTCTTCTTCGTGAACGGCAGAATATGGTAAATGGCGGTATTAAAACGGGCAGCACCACCAGTACAGGCCAAACTGCCAAAAAACTTTTATGCAGTCCCCTTGGATCATTATGGTGTGCAAGCTCATGATCACTTTCCGATTCGGTCTGAAAATGTGTAAAACACAGTAAGCCGGAGAGATTTTGCTCTTTAGGGAGACTGCTCACTGTAAGTTTAAAGCAGTTTAGAACAAAATACGACCCGCGGGCCAAATGCGACATGGTTTTGAAAATCCCCTGAAAATTACACATAGTCCAAAATATATTTTCTTTTTGGCTTCCCTACTGCGAATCAGCTCATCATCGTTTGAACCACATTATGAACAACTTTTAGAATCTCAGTCACTGTTTCATCAATCACATATGCCTTTAAGCACTAAGCCTTAATATTCGCTGCGAACGTTGTTTTTTTTTGTTTTTTGTTTTTTATTAAAGACGTTTATTATTATTACTATTTTTTTCAATATATGCACCTTGTCCGGGGTTACTGGTATATAGTGTATAAACTTTGAATAGAATAACGTATAAAAAATGGATCAGTTAAAAAATAGTCAATTATGTGTTAGATCAGCATGCCAAGCTTGATTGAAATTTGTTACTAATTACGAAAGTTAAAGGGTTTCCATAAAACACCATAAAACTGTATAACATAGACGCACGCTGCTTTTAAATTGGGGGGGGGGGGGGTGCATGCGGTCAGCCCCCCCCCTGCCGACTTTTGCTTTGCATCAGCCTACTATTCTTGTTATTATCCCAGCGGGATCATGGCAAGAGGAGGTTGCCTGCAAGACACTTAGGTTTCTAAGAAGACTGCGATTTTGATCAATTTTAGCAGGATCAAGACTGCTTTTCTTTTTATACGAAAGTTCCCTTGGATAATAATTGATACTTCCATTATTTTTTGCATTTGACAATGTAAGTTGAGTTCGTGGTATTAGATGAAAGTCCTTTTTTATACAGTATCATTGCTTCTTGCTTTCATTAATGACTAGTCATTTGGTTTTCTAAAACTAATTATTTAAACTATTTATTTTGTGAAATAAAAATAAAAAATAGCATAATTTGGAAGATTTTTTGGAAGGGGGGGGGGGAGCTGCGTGCATTCATACTGCATACTTACGACAGCTATATATCAGAATTTTATGAAGGGTGTTTTTAGGGTTAAAGGAGGCATGGGATGAAAAACTGTGATTGATATTTTTTCGGAATTTCAACTAAAGGTGCCATCACATACTTAAATAGTTTACTGTGGAATTTGATAGTAATTACTGATAATTTTATTGTACTTAATGTATTTTCGTATACATTACATATACAATTAAGCTTATAAGAACAGATACAACACTTTGATCTTAGCCATAAGGTGCATATTCCACCGACCGGCTAGGGCTAAATACAAATACGGTGACGTGGTAACAGACGTTCAAGACTTAGGCGGGGTTTCCATCGACCTAGCATTGCAGAATGCAAATGACATTGACGGAAATGTTTGTTTTTACTTTTATAGAGATCTATTAAAATGTTTGTAACTAACATGACGCCATTTTTTAATTTTAGTTTGTTTGTGATTTTACTCCATGATCATTGATCAATTTTAACTATGACATAGAGTAAAACAAACATTTCCGTCAATGTCATTTGCGAGGTCGGTGGAAACCCCGCCTAAGTCTTGAATGTCTGTTACCACGTCACCGTATTTGTATTTAGCACTAGCAGGTCGGTGGAAACCGCGCCATAAGGCCGAGAAGCGATTTAGAAGAATTACTGTATATTATTAATTACATTAATTCAGATATTGATATCCTACACATTATTACATCATTCCTATGCATGCAGGCATTTAGGGATGACGTCATAATCCCATTAGGTCTATAAGCCAAATATGAGGGGAAAAGTCTTGTTTGGATAATACCAGCTTATAATTGAAGAGCCCAGAGAAAGATAGTGTTAAGCTGCATTTTTAAAAACCCCAAATTCCATTACTAAAGAAGGTGTGTGTATGTTACACCTCCTTCCAAAAATTCTTTCATATATTTGTTTTTATGGGTGTGCAGCCGCCTTGGTCTACACTCCACAGGACCCATCAAATACATGTGAAAGGGTGGGGTGTAACACCTTCTTCCATGATAAAATCTGGGATTTTAAAAAAAAAAAATGCCACTTACCCCTTTCTTCCATTGGACCCTTCAATTTACCTCAAAACCGTTTATTCCTGATAAGATGAAAGCGACAAAAAAAATGCAAAGCAAAGGCTTGGCAATTGCCATGATCAGACACGTTTACTTCAACGGACGGAGAAATTATTAAAGAAACAATCTGCGTTATTTAACATCTGTTTTTTACACTTGCGTAGATTTCTCCTCGCACAAGGTGTTGTCAAAAAATACCGCTTGCTATTTTTATACTTGTCACTTTACCTCAGTGGAGACTACTATATGTTTTATTGAAAGAAAGGTCTAATTGCATACACATTCGATGTATCCGGACAAGAGCAATCTTTTCAGTTGCTTCAGTAGGAAATACCTTGTTCAGTTGCAGCCTTCGAAATGGATGTAGCCAGAAAGGTACAGGGGGACACCCCCCCCCCCTAAAGAGTTGACGAATTAACGCTACAAAGAATTAGGTTTTCTTTAAAGAATTTACACAATGTAAAAAATTGGTTGCCTGTAAGTCGGTTGTAAAGTCGGTTTACGGACGATAGTTTTACGTGACAACGCCTAAATTAACTTAAACTTAATTAACTTAAATAATATATGACTGGAAATAGAAATAAATGTGGAAAAGCCCTTAAGTGCCGTAGCTTGCATTTTTCAAATAGAATAATGCGGCCGAAAGAGGCCTATTTTTGTTTAAAATCGTTCGCACCCCATGACGTTTCACACCCCCAAAGCCAAACCCCTTGCTTGATTACCACAAATATAGCATGGCCTGAAAGAAGAAGAATAGACGAAGACATGGGTATAATTTAAATTGAGATAGGCCTTCCACATTAGCCCACAAAATTGCTTAAAACCCGCCCATGCAATTCAAATGGGATTGCTGGAAATGCGTCATTTTGTGTTCCACTCGTGTTGAAGGGGTAAATTTGAAAATATGTATTTAGACTCGTTTGAAACCTCAATTCATATTGCTTCCAATGGTACATTAAAAATTCATTTCGGTTGAAAATTGCAGGCTGTGGAATTTTTTTACTCTATGCATGTAATTTCAAAAGTACCCTTTGAAATTGTTTTCCGCTGAAACACGGATGGCTTATACACTCACCTGACCCTGAACGAAGAGACGCATAGTAAAACTGAATATATATGTCTGGAAAGAGTAAAAAAGGTGAAAAAGAACTAAACCAGTTTGAATTTTTAAAATTGTTACTAACACCCCAAAAACGCGGCCGAGGAAGGCCTATTTTCGATGAAAATCGGCAAATTCGGGCCAGATTAGGGCACACCTCCTCACCGTTCACACCCCCAAAGTCGAACCCCTTGCCCTATCGCAACAAATATAGCATGGCCTGAAAGAGGAAGAATAGACGAAGACATGGGTATAATTTAAATTCAGATAGACTTTCTACATCTGCCCAAAAAGTGGCTTTAAACCAGCGTTACTGATCCGCCTTAGCGGCTCGCGTTAGTGGCCCGCATTACACTTTTTCGTAGATGCACCTAGTATTCCAGCCGGCGCTCATTGATTTATTAGACGTTGTCACGTCAAAAGTGCGGGGAATTGAAACTATATAATATAACTAATAAGATTATATATTTTTTAAATCATATAAACCTGCGGAAACTAATCGATTTAGTCGAACTTTTGAACCTGCCCCCCCCCCCCCACCCCCAGGATCCAATTCTACGCCCAAGGTTTCCGATCACATGCATTGTGCAGATACCCGTATAAACCACAGAGGTACCACTTACTAGCCAGATGGCAGATGCCAATGTTTTTTTAATTTTTTATTTCTATTTAGCAATATGTTTCTTAATTTTTCTGCGATTCAGTTGCAAAGAAGTTTTGGTTATTATTTATTCACTTCTTACTACGGCAATGGTGAGCATGTCCGTTATGGCTTGTAGCCGGTGTAGGTTGACATCGAGGACGTCTACCAGTTTGCCAAAGGGCAAAAATTAATACGGAAACAATATAAAAAATGTCCGAAATCCATGTGGTCGTTGGCATTGGACAAGGGAATTGAATTGAAACGACTTCATTGAAAAACCACAAGGCGAACAATAAAGCTGCGTCCAGACTGTGCATTAACGCATTGCATGTCGGCAGAGCCGCAATGCTTTTTCGTAGTGTGGACGCAACAAAAGCCGAAACGCAATGCATTAGGAAACAGGGGTTGCGGGATCCGCCAGTTGGCGGTCTCTGTCAAAGTAAAGCCGATCGGCATGGTGTGGCCTGTGGCCTGTGGTCTGGATCCCTAATCCAATGGATTCGCAAGCTCTCAGTACCCTCGTGGTCTGGCTACTCTCATCTTCTGCTGTTGTTTTGAGTCTTGTCTTCTACCTGCTATTGTCGAAAGAAATTTCGGAACCCCATATCACATCGATATTCCAGGTTAAGTTCGTCGACATCGTCCAAAATCAAATCTATCATTAAATCACTGGCGTTGTATGTAGTCCTGCTTTTTAGACTCGGTCCAACCCAAAATCTTTTCTTCCTGCGCATAGGTGCACACGACAAAATCACGGCAGTAGTGCGAGCGATATTGAGTACTGACCCCGCTATCACACGTCCATACTGCCCATACTGCAACTGTAGTGTGGACGGAGGTCTTAATGCAAAGCACTGCGGCTATGCCGAAATGCAATGCGTTAATGCACCAGTCTGGACAAGGCTTAAGAATATAAAGTCTTGTTTTCAGGCTAACAAGCTGGCATTAGGGAAAGACCAAGGCTATATATCCCTAAAAAACCCTTCAGTTCATTAAAACCCCGATTCAGCAAAATAATAAGGCAATCAATCAGCGTTCATATACAGTGACGTCAACCTATTGTTGATAACTTCAATGCTCTAACTACTTCAAGAAATATCTTCCTACAGTATACTGTCTTTAGGTATCAGCCCCACTTTACACCGAAGATGAAGTTCTTATATTATAACAAGCCCGCCTCTCGGATTACCGATAAGCTCGACTGTACACTCATCTTTCATTCCTAGAATCCATTCCATTCATTGTTGCATAGGTTGTATAGAAGTGCATAACTTCCTGGAATTTCTTAGTGAGATCATAGAATCTGTAATACTGTTTGTTACAGTCTGCTGCCGTATTATTAAGAGCTCACTGAGCATTTCCAGGAGGTTATATATAATACATTTCTCGCGAGTCTTACATCATTATTTCTACTGAGCGTTATGTACTGTAGGCGGATTTATAAAATTCGTAAGAAATGTATTTCTCGGGTTTTCTGCGTTTAAACTTATCCACTTTCAATCTACCAGCTTTTATGAGGAGTTTAATGTTCCAAGCCTTACATCTACATGTGCATAACAACTAGCCAAACAAGATACATAGGTACGATCAGAGCCGGCCGCCTTACCAAGTTGAATCCAGCGGACCAGAGCAGGTTCAAAGATGGAGATAACTTGGTAGTGTGCACAGTGCCGGTAGGGAAACATGGTAGGACTTGTCCTGGTCACCTCCGAACTAATCGTGTGACTTCACTGTGTTTCCCAAGTGGTTCGGAATCCACTATAATCAGGAGGTCCCCTGTCCTATGGGCCCACACCGTGGCCTGGGACTATGTCCAACCATACTACTACTAGGTACAATCAGAACACAACACAAGCATAACTAACATACGATAGTTTGTACAACATGGGGTGGGAACGTGGCCGCAATTTGCGGTCAATTAAAGCAGAAACAAAACTGTTCTAACATATTTATAACGCAATTCCACACCACAAGCACAATAGTGAATAGGCTGGCAGTCGAACTGAAAGCATCAACGCCATTTCTTAAAATCAGCTCTAAATTTCTGGAATGTTTTACGGTCTTTATAATCTACTTTCGTTAGTAAGTGTCTGCCTGCTGACTTGCCTTGATATATTATGCCATTGAATATAATAAGTATAGGCCCTATAACGCTAGTGTTTTACTTCTAGGGTTGCCAACCGTACTCTATTTCAGAGTATTGTACTCTTTTCCATGCATGTGTACTCTACAAATTGAAAGTCATTTAGAGTACGCAAAAATACTATTTTTTTCTGAAACATGTAAGAAGCAAAATATTATTTTTTATGAAAAAACTTATAAGGGTATAACATACGCAAAACCTCACTAATTTGGGCCCATTTATCAATTTTTTCTCCGGGGGAGACCCCCGGGCCCCCCTTCCTCCAGGGTATAATATTCGTAAAAGCTCACTAATTTGGGCCTATTTCTCAATTTCCTTCTCCGGGGGAGACCCCCCGGGCCCCCCATTCTCCAGGAAATGATATTCGTAAAACCTCACTAATTTGGGCCCATTTATCAATTTTTTCTCCGGGGTCCGAAAGCCCCCCTCCCCCAGAAATTTCGGGAATTTACGCCAATGAAAAGACCGTCTAGCTCAAATGAAAATTGTTTGAATTTCAGCGCGAATTTCAGCTGATTTACAGATTTGCCGTGTGAAGAGGGTTTTAGTAGCTGTCAAAAAAAAAAAAAAAAAAAAATCTGTTAATTATTAAATTCCGCGAAAACCTATAAAAAACATATTGTTTTAAATAGTAAATAGCTCGTAATTCGAACTCCCCTGATTTACAATACAATGTTAAAGTGTATTTTCGGCGTGATTTTGACTCATTTAACAGTAAGCATACTAAGCACTCCTTTTTAAAATACTGTACTCTTTATTATCCTTCTCAAAAGGCCGATGTACTTTATTTCGGGGGGAAAAAGTTGGCAACCCTATACTTAATGTGTATTTCTTGTACTAATTTGTCGTACCTATTTGTATATGGTATTTTGCTTTGTTGAAATTCTATTTTTAAAGCAGTAGCTCTTTAATACGAAAATGTCCGCCTCTGTAGGCAATAACTATGTTGAGTTACGACAGGTTTCCGATCGCATGGTGTGTTGAGACTCTCACAAGTACGAACAAGCTACCACTATGCCATCGAAGGCCTACTATAGGATTTACTTATTAGCCAAGACGAAGAAACCCTCTTCGGTAGCGAGTCTTTTAAAATTTTCCAAATATAATTTATTTGATTTCAGTACCACCAATCTTCACAACGATCTTTTTAGAAATAGAAAAGTATTTAATGTACAAAAAATACATACACTAATACATTGCACAATGAACCAAACAAAATATTACTTATGAAAGTAGAATTTAAACTTTAAGAAACAATAAATTTTATTTTCCGAACTAATGGTAATAAAAAAATGAAGAGGCATTTTCAAGTAAGTGAATTTGGAAACTTTCTTCTGTACGCAGTTAGCTAGGTTCAGGCGCGGCTATACGGGGGGGGGGGGGGGGGGGCTCTTCTAGCTTGGCCCGACCTAGAGTTCTATAGAGGAGAGATGGGTGATTCGAGCCCGGCAATATTTTTTTTTCGAATCCTGAGGTCACTTGCTACGTCTTTTCAGTGGCATAGGAGACCGGACGGGTGACCCCAGAAATTAAAAAAAAAATTGGCGGGAAGGGAATACTCCATCTGCCATCTCAACTCTAGCCTGACCCTAACTCTAACAACTCAGTTCTACTATTGTTCTAATTTCCTTTATTTCCTATTTTCATACATATTTATATATTTCAGGCAAACACAGGCTGCACAGAACAACCCACGGATCCGGAGCAGTAAATAAATAAATGCATGTGTACCTACTAAATTAAATATATTGATAAGTGTAAATACAAAAACAGCACAGTTCAATGTAATGCAAAACTAATAATAACATTCAATGCGTCAGGATATTTTTGCTGGCTTTTTATGAATGTTAATTTTTTTTTTAAAAAAGTCCCCCTTTATATCTACTAACAAGCACTTCTGACTGACATTATGTGCAAAAATCAACAAATTGCATTTACAACAGCATTTGGAAAAAATGTATTGATGCGAACGTGCAAATTAAGGGAGGCATTTCAAAATATTTTTCAAGCAAGGAATGGCTGTGCGCTTTTGATAAAATTAATTAACTCCTCTTTCCATAGAAGCAAGCATATGAAAGTGGTCAGACTAAAAATTCATTTAAAAAATGCATACATTCTCAAAAGGCAAGCTAATTATTTATATTCCATGAAATCTTTTCAATGAAATTTATCCGAGTTTATTCCCCACGTATTGTCAATTTACTGCGAAACCTTTCCTCATTTTTGTCAAATTGACACTTTCTACTTTCTTTTTCATTTTTTGATTACATAATATTTTGAAATCTTTTGATTTTTTATTAGTAATTTAGTAAATCTATCGTAAGTTAATTTATTACGCTCTGATTTAATCGATCCTACGTATGTTTTTCCTATTTTGACCCCCAACTACCTTCCCTCCCCCCAAATGGGCTGGATCCGTCCCTGACCTTAAGTGTTATTGTGGTAAAATCTATGTTAATACCAAATCGAACACTCCTTACATCGGTTATTTTACGAAACTGTTCCAAATTTTACAAAAAATATTGATCGTGTGATGGTAGTAGTAGTATGGTTGGACACAGCCCCAGGCCACGGTGTGGGCCCATAGGACAGGGGACCTCCTGATTATAGTGGATTCCGAACTACTTGGGAAACACAGTGAAGTCACACGATTAGTTCGGAGGTGACCAGGACAAGTCCTGCCATGTTTCCCTACCGGCACTGTGCACACTACCAAGTTATCTTTGAACCTGTAAGGCGGCCGGCATCGTGTGATGGTATAAATTAGAAGAACTGCTCTGCTCTGCCGTCACTAATTGGCCATATTTATGGAAGGAGGTAAAATACTTTATAGTTCATGCTGTATAATGTATACTAAATTAAACTATAAAAATATGTAAATAACTATATTGAGCTACGGTACAGAAACGAATTGCATTCTTCTTTTTGCTTACCTATTTATAAGTTAGTATATGGAAAGTTTGTAGTGGTCAAAATATTCTATTTCTATATTTCAACGGATTGAGGTCCCAGGAACCCAAAAATCGATTTTTTACGAAATTGCAGCATGTCGGTCTGTCTATTGTCTGTAACTCGATTTTGGGGAGAAACTACTCGATGCGATTTGATAACCCCCCCCCCCCCCCAAGCCCTCAAAAACAACTAAAAAAGTTTTTTCTCCAAAGCGGCTCATATGTTTTCTTATAAAAAGGAATAAAACAGATAATGTAGTAATGTAGTAGTACTTATTAATGTAAACACGCATTCCCCTTGATAGTTTGGTTCAAACAATAAAAAGGTTCCATTTTCATTAAAAAAAAACAAGACTAAAAATATCATTTTTCCGGGCGACCTTTCTATCTATGCTTTCAGGTATGTTTTAGTTTCTAAATAGAGTAAAACACCAGAATAGGTTGCTTTCACAAGGAAGGTTTGTTTTGAAGAAAAAATTAATTTTTGAAGATATTAGGGATAAATCTGAGTTCCAATGGATTGCATACACCATACTAGTATTATATTATATAGGTCGAGTTTAAAAGCTCACTTGATGACGGGCATGCAGATGTGATGTGTGCCATTCCTTTTATCTCAGTGTTTGCACCTGCTCTGTACTGACGTATGTTTATGATTGCTTGTATTCCCAGTTGAGTGCAATAATTGAGTGGCCTGAACTTCGCTGTGATGGCAGGTTTATGTGTTTGTTGTTCTTTCAGTCTTATAAGGTCAATAAATATATAAATAAAATTAATAAATACAATATTGGTTTGCCCATTCTATAGACAATGCAATTGTCTCATCGATCGTTCCTGTGCCTTCGAATTTTGAGGAAATCTATGAGCATATTTAATAATGGGACAATTCTTTACCATGGGACAATTACGGTACCTATACTAATTGATAAGTCGGAAGGTCGAACTGGTTCTTTATTACGAACTGGGTAGCAAAGGGGGCGCGGGACAGCACCGAAGGGGCGCCACAATGGTCCTCACCGCTACAATAGTTTTATATTACCGAAATATAATGTGTTTTATATAAGTTTTCCTCCAAGTTATTGAATTATACCAACTTTCACTAAGTTTTTCTTTTCTCCTTCTCCCGATTAAATTTTTTTTTTTTTTAATGTCTGTCCTATGAAGGGCGCCATTATGGTTTTTCAGCAAGGGCGCAGGGGGGCGAGTACCCCTAGCCCTTATGACAAGCACAACACTGACTGGTGGTGTTAGTATATTAGTGAGTATACTCTTGTTTCTGCTGTATCTGACAATTACAGAAGTATTAACAATGGTGCTAGAATTGCAATTACAGTATTCAGAACTGGCTTGAGGATTGGTAGCTGAATCATGAAAGTACTGACAATTACAGAAGTATTAACAATGGTGTTAGAATTGCAATTACTGTATTCAGAACTGGCTTGAGGATTGGTAGCTGAATCATGAAAGTACTGACAATTACAGAAGTATTAACAATGGTGTTAGAATTGCAATTACTGTATTCAGAACTGGCTTGAGGATTGGTAGCTGAATCATGAAAGTACTGGCACTAGAATTGGTAGTAGCATTGGCAGAAGGATTAGCAGTATTGGTGATAATATGAATAATACTGCTAATACATTGCCACCAATTATCCCTCGTTGCGAAATATTGTGTCCATAATTTTCACCTGACCATTCTTTCTGGAGTATTAAAAATATTTTCAAATTTGAAGTATTGTCACGTAATAAGAAAATAAATAAAAAATCACTTTTTGTTCTATTGCTAAGTCAACCTTGTGGGTTTAAAGGTTATAAGCCCGTTGTTTGTTAGTCGGATGTCTTACCGAAACCGGTTACATTTATTAAAATATCAATATTATATTTAGATATAATATATGATTATAATATATAAAAATTATATATTTAGATATAATATTACACTTACACTCAACTTTAGGAAAGCTCGAGACCTCATGCCTGACTTGCCCTCCTAAGTATGGCCCGAAAATGCTTCCAGTCTGGGTATCGATCCTTCCCCGTGAAAATCAGAGTTCGTACCACTTCTCTACATGAATCTTCAAGACGAGATCGTGACCGGTCTTGTATCATTGTTGTATGCTATCATATAGCAACAATTATAGTAAATCAATATTTCATGTTAAGTATACAATTTTAGTATTAGTGGTTGAACCTTAGGATTTCCCCGTGATCAACTATGGCTAATTACGAATTACTAACAAATAAAAAAATTACTTAAA
The DNA here is from genome assembly GCA_963971405.1 of Psococerastis gibbosa. Lineage (NCBI taxonomy): Eukaryota > Metazoa > Arthropoda > Insecta > Psocodea > Psocidae > Psococerastis > Psococerastis gibbosa. The sequence continues at coordinate 17,199,556 of OZ020492.1, read as the reverse complement.
AAATAATATAAAAAAACTGACTTATTATTCGCTCGACTGGTAATAATAGTATAATAGTAATAATAATATAATTAGTAAGTAAGTAAATGTGGATATATCCCTAATTGGCATTTGATTGGTTCTTTATTATTTCTGTAACTCTGCGCTATGCGATAGGTAGATACTAAATTTGGGCTTAAAGTCCTTTTTAGAGGTACCTTTTTAACTTTGTAGAAAGTCTCTACGGGCAGAAGAATTGGGAAAAGGATGACATGGAAAAATGGACGGGATTCGAACCTGTGTCTCCACTACTATCAGTAATAAAAATTCTAAACATAATGCTTTGACAGCTTACCTCGAAAGCATTGCTGCACGCAATACTACAAGCAACAAAAACGAAGTAGACGAGCTCCATATTGAATGCAATGATGTACACACGAATGGGACAAGTTAAAGTAGCAAAAAGTTGCTCGTACATTGCGTTAACACTTGAATACATTTTCGTCATCGCTTTATTCGGAAGTTACCGCGCGTAAAATTATTCAAATCATGGTGTTCAAATTATGTGAATATTGTGAGATTTAAATATTAAATTGCAGTACATTATGCTAGAGTGTTGATGAGCGATTTCTTATTTAGGCTAACTTTATTGGGGCGAAATATAGGACAAGCGTTAAGAAACCTTTGATTTTTTTTTTTAATTAGGCATGAGCTAACGCATTTTGATAGCATTAATGTTTAACAGACGAAGGTTTATATAAGCGTTGACATTTTTGAGTAATTAGGTGTAAATTAGTGGGTTTCTTGATTCACAATGATATGCGTAAGTATATTAATATATAAATAAAATTATAATGTAAAAGAGTCAAAATAGTGTCACCATCAGATTCGAACCTGAGTTCTCAACTGGTTGGGGTGGTATCCACCCAAATCTCCACATCTTCCCGCACTTATAAGAATGTTTTAGTGACCAATGCACAGGTTTTGGCGATTTTGAGTTTTGACCAGTACCTGTTAAGTCTTGCTAGAAGTAGGTTTGCCCTTACAGCAGTCTTTTCCAGGCTAACTATATTAATCGGATTCGATTGCTAGTGTAACGTGAGGGTTAGAAGACATTTTCCTTTATTTTTGTATATGGGAAGCATGGGAAATTGACGAAAAATGCAGACACATTTTAAGCCTTCCGTAGTTCCATAACCTTATGTTATTTATTAACGGCTATACTTGATATCATAATGCAGAAAAACGTTTCTTCTATTACACGAGACCTCATTGATTGACCGGCAATTAATATTTCCAGTTCAAATTTAATATAATAATAATAATAATAACAGTAATAATCTTTTCTTTCTTTTCCTTGCCCAGTATTCCCTAGGCAAGGAGCATATATTCATAAAATACAATGCATAATAATATACCAATGTTTTTTATTTATTTTTAATATTACGTACTGCACAATAATGGAAAAGAATATTGCCCGCATCCCCAATTCCCCAAGCTACAGTGGCGGCGCTACGGGGGTAGCCGAGGGGGCCTGCCCCCCCCCCCAACCGTTTCTCCGGCCCCTCCGGGGCCCCCCACTTTTGAGACATTTTACATGACGTTAAATTTCAGAATTATTGAACGGTATACCTACTCCCAATGAAAAATGTTTTGTGTTTTCATTGTATTTGGCCCCAGATAGAAGTCATGCCCCCCATGCCCCCCCCCCCCACCTTAACATTTCTAGCGCGGCCACTGCCAAGCTAGCGCTTGATTGGGACAAAGAAGTTATACAGTGCTACTAAAACAAGGCATAATCATATAATTTTTAATTATTTATTTATAAAGATAATTTTATTTTTATTTCTTATATTAATATTATTAGGCTGTTATTGTTATTACCATTGACATTAGCTCATTCCTCCTTCCATCCTTCAAACCATTTCTTTATACCCGCTTTTACTCTCCCATCAGTTTAAATTTTGTCATTTGTGGAGGAAGTTCATTTATTATCTTTGGTATAGGTACTTTGTTTAAACTCTCTCCTTATATTTTGTTATATGTTATCTCATACTAAAAATAATAATAATAATGTCCAGAAGGACGTTTTATATAGTAGCCCATTGGTCCCTTGTCAAATGCCAACGACACCATGGATTTCGGACATTATTTGTATTGCTTAAGCATTTTTGGCCATTGGCAAACTGGTGTAATTATGTTCTCGATAGCGACCTACACCGACTACAAGCGATAATGGACCAACTGTAAGAAGATTACCATTATTAGGTGGAAGTATGACATAACCATATTTCCCGGGTTTTCTGCGTTTACACCTATCGACTTTCAATCTACCAGCTTTTATGAGGAGTTTAATGTTCCAAGCCTTACATCGAGTCTTAGATCATTATTTCTACTGAGCGTTATGTACTGTAGGCGGATTTATAAAATTCGTAAGAAATGTATTTCTCGGGTTTTCTGCGTTTAAACTTATCCACTTTCAATCTACCAGCTTTTATGAGGAGTTTAATGTTCCAAGCCTTACATCTACAAGTGCATAACAACTTGCCATACAAGATACATAGGTACGATCAGAGCCGGCCGCCTTACCAAGTTGAATCCAGCGGACCAGAGCAGGTTCAAAGATGCAGATAACTTGGTAGTGTGCACAGTGCCGGTAGGGAAACATGGTAGGACTTGTCCTGGTCACCTCCAAACTAATCGTGTGACGTCACTGTGTTTCCCAAGTGGTTCGGGATCCACTATAATCAGGAGGTCCCCTGTCCTATGGGCCCACACCGTGGCCTGGGACTGTGTCCAACCATACTACTACTATGACATAACCAAGTACATATACGAGTCAATGTAATAATAGAACATATTAAATTAACTTAGAAGATAGAGTAACATACTGTACACGAAACATCTTTCTGAAAAAGGAAAATGGGAAAATGTTAACATTGCTCGGAAATTTAATTTTAACACAAAGCTAGTGCAGCTTTCCCCTGCATTAGCTCCACTTTAAATAGAAAAAAAATTGTAATATAGGTCAATATAATATGGGAGCTCCACTTCGCAGAAATACGCAACTCTTGAACGCAGGTCATAATATTAAAAAGCTTTCTGTTGTGACGAGAAAGTTCGATCAAACAGCGTTAACAGAGTTTCTCCTTTGACGAAAGATAATTAAGTTTTTCATTTCCATTACATTATCTTTGAGAGGGGGAAATTGGCATCCAAACGTTTTAATAACCATTCATTTCTACTCTTTTCACCAATAACCCCATTCTCCTCTAGCTTAATTTATTGCTTATTCATTGCAAAATCCATAACGTTGTTGCAACTAGCTGAATAACTAAATGTGTTTAATGTTAGAGTACTTCCCTTTTTTTCATTTGCCTCTGTCTTAGGTCGAAACTGGCTCGTATCTGTACTTGGTTAAGTCATGCCTTCGCCTGTTACATTGCCTCAATGGTAAGTTTGTCGCAGCTTTTTCATTATCCGCTGTAGCCGGCGTAGGTTGACATCGAGAACGCTTACAGTTTGTCAATGGTCAAAATTGCATGCGGAAACCAATATAAAGAACCGGTCCGAGTTTACTCGAACATGATTTCCAATTTATCAATTAGTAGATAGAGGAAATGAGTACTTTCATGGCAAATAATTTTCCTATAGTTAAATTTCGGACATCTCGGGGGGAGGGGGGGGGGACCTGTCCGGTTTCGTTACTCAATTTAACACCTAAAACATGCTGAAGGTAGAAATCATCGATAGAAAGGTTTCGCAGAAAAATTATTTTTTAGTCATTTTTCATTAAAATTTAGTTATTTTTATTTTTTTACCCCCAGAAGCAAACTATCAAGGGGCAAGCGACCCCCCACATTTTATTAACATTAATAACGACTACAATATATGTGAATTTAAAAGAAATCGTTGGTGCCGTTTTTGAGAAATAATTTTTTTAGGCGTTTTTTTTTAGTTTTTTGAGAATAAAACCCCCCCAAATTGAGTTAGCCCAAAATAAAACAAAAATGGTGTCGAGGAATGATTTTTGTGAACCTACATGCCAAATTTCATCATCATTGGCCGAGTAGTTGGCCCGGAAATCGATGAACAGACAGACATACAGACAGACACACAGACAGAGCGACCGACAGACATTTCGTAAAAAACACTTTTTAGGTTCCTGGGACCTCAAAACGTGTAAATCCGTTGAAATCTCGGAATCGACAATTTCGACCATCACAAGGCTACGTATAAATTGGAAAGCAATAATGTCCTAAATCCATGGGGTCGTTGGCATTGGACAAGAGACTAATGGGCCACTTTAAGTAGTTCAGCCAAACCACTCGGTTTGGAATTGTTCTAATTGTATTTTTCCGTCGTATAGTATTACAAAATAATAATAATAATCTTTGCTTTGCATTGAACCTTTCGCCCACTCCTACAATTAATCCATACGAGATATCTTCATGAATGAAAAGCCATCAAAAGGCGGGAACATGACGGATTTAGGGTCACCCACTCTTACAACTAACCCGTACAAGACCTCCAAAGGGGTGATTAAGAGATTAAGAATTCCTACAATTTTAGAACTGACTGTCACCAATTATATTCATGTTGAATTGACCATAGATCTCATAAAAGGTTGGCCCAATTAGGAACTCATCGTACCTGGGACGGTGACAAATCCTTCTGACCTTTTTGAAAGAAAAAAGAAAATCTCCTCTCTGTCTGCAGCAGAGCTGAGCATCTCTGGTAGGGATTACGATGTGTGCTCCGCAGCTCAGCTGACTTTTCCGACGCTCATTTTTGTTAATGCTTCCTCAAAAAAGAATGAAATATGATCTTCAATGATTCCAAAATTCGGACAAATGTTGGGGCTTGTTATTATGTCTTTGAACGGCTTTTAAGGAGGTAACGTCTAGTGCCTCATTGAGTCTCTTACTCAATGTGAACGACCCAAATGATTTTCCAATATAACTGGTCAAAAACTGGAAAGGAAGAAAGAAAAATTGGTCTTTATTTACTCCAATATTCGGGCGATTTTTAAGATTTTTCTAAAGTCTGTACTGTACTGTACCTGTAGTGGCCCATTGAACCTGTTCCCAATTCTAACGACCCCAATAATATTCTGGATATTGTTGGTATGGAGTTTTTGGTCGTTGCGTTGATAAACTGGTCCATTTCCTCCATGTCAACCTACACCAGCTACAGCTACACGCTGGGACAAGCTTACCATTTACAAATTGTAACTTAACCGAGTATGGGCACTATTAACCCTTCTTTGAAAATTAGTTTTAAAGAACCGGTACTAGTAAGCCCGTACATGCTGTCCTATTTATCGATTAGCACAGATATAAGTAGAAATAGATAAGTACATGGAATAGTAGAATAGTACATGGTGACTGTAAGTGGTGACTCTAAGTGGTTTACCAATGAATTCTTTCGAGCCAAGTGCGCGAAGGCTCACAGGACCGACGCCGCTGGGCATAACCGTGCCCAGGGGGTAGTCCATGGGGTCCAGACCCCCCCCCCCGAAATGAATTTTTGTATGTAAACCTAAATGGTTTGAAGAATTTATCCATTAATTCATTACGTTAAATAATTTTTGGGACCACATTTGGGAAATCCGTGGGAGAAACTAGTGCAGAAGAAAGACAGGACGCCAAAGAACCTACCCAGATACCAATCAGTGGCAAAATTTAGGTTGACAGCGGGTCATGACTACCTTCAAAAACACCTCCAACGTATTTAGGTGTAGCAGCGGAACCTTTCTGCCCTCTGTCCGACACCCGGGAAGAGATGGACCGAAAACACCTTAAGACGTGCCCTGCTGAGCAGAGGTTCACCAGATTATGTGTTGTATTGGATGAGCTGATGGCGGAAGCCATATGCTATGGCGTAATTTAAAAAAAATATAAAAAATAAAAACATGGTCGATAATCTCATTAGCAATTAATGATGATATAGTAATGTTGATAATGATAATGATTTAATTGATGAATTGGATATTCATAAATTATGCGTAACGTGGTTACCCCATTATTAAGCTTGCCAATTCAACGCCGGCTCATTGTAAATAAAAGCAAAAACACCGAAAGAGGTCAAAAGGAAGCATGATGAGAACCGAAATATTCCGAGGAAAATCAGAAGAAAATCCAAAGTTGATTTGAGTGTGGCATCTGCAACGGATGGGGGAGCGGAGGTGAGGGTGAAGTCCCCCCCCCCCTGAGAAGTCCAATCTAATTTGAGAGGCTGGAGTCACCTCCTCGCCCCCCCCCCCCTTCCCCAAACCCTCCTTTTAGCTGAATATCAACACTCAATATTGGTTCCAGTGAAGCGTCACATCATTCACCGTGCTTTTTAAACCGACCAGTCTTTTTTTGAAGGGGGTGGGAGTGTGACGTCACATCACAGACTTTTTTTGAGTGCATAGCGCATGCTCTTACGAGGGAATCACCTATTAATCGCTGTTTGGACAAAATCGAATTTAACAGCAGGAGATGTTGATTTCAGAGTCATAATTTAGATAAAATGTTTCTTTACATTGTGAAATACAGTGTGTAATGAGAAATGAAATGAAAAGAAAAACTATCACTATATATCACTCAATATATGACCGTTTTCGATTCTCCAAGTGCAGGTAAAGTGGAAATGTTAGGGAAACCGGTTTCTTTTGGCATCATTTTTCTAATAGAAAAACTGGAGTTCTATTCTTTCATCTTACCTCAATCTCCTCCTTTCCCTTTGGATAAACGCAACACAGTGAATACCCCTAGTGACTGGTCATAGGAGACGTGGCAGGTGGCCCAAAATAAATAAAAAATTCATTTGGCGGGAAGTGAATGTCACATATATATACTAGTGGACCCGGCGAACTTCGTACCACCTAACAGTCAATGAATGTCGTGTCAAGGATTCCGTCAATTTTCCACATTCTCCGTTGCCTGCATTACATTTTTCAGTGGGCATGTTTTTCACCCATCCCGTCCCGCGTACTGCTCCGCAGCAGGGTTTTTGAAAATCGCGATCTACGTTTTCCTGTGAATTTGCGATTATGCAACCATGTAATGCAGACAAGTAATAAAATAATATTGCGACTATGAATTGAAATGTAAGCTATCCTAACTTTCAAGTTGGGTCGAATTGCACATAGTGTGCAAATCAAATTTAAAATCGGTTCAGTAGTTTAGGAGTCCATCGCGAACAAACACGTGACACATAATTTTTATATATAAAGAAGATAGAAGTCTGGGTTCTATGATAATACATTAAATAGTGAGGTGTCGAGCGGGCAGGTTTGGTGGGATCAGTTTGTTGTGGCAAACCGACATTTTATTGATGATGCCATATCGTAGAATCACTCATTTCATGAAATGCTCGAGAATCTCATGAAATGTTTCATTGTCATTTTGGGCACATCATGATATGGTTTGGGGCAGATTTCATGAAATGAGCAACTAATTCCCGGTTGGCCGCGACATGTATAAAGTGTAACATTTTATTTTTGAGAAAAAACTGATAGCGGGTGTCTAGAGTGTCCTATTCCCTCTTAAACTTTTACTAGTCTATTGAGTATTGACTACTGACTATTGAGTCACTTGCTCCCACCAGAACTTGCAATGTAATTTTTTTGAAGGACTTTTTATGGACCCAGGTCTACTTAGTGCCTCATAGGTCCCTTGTCCAATGCCCATGAATATCGGACATTATTTGTATTGTTTCCATATGAATTTTTGGCCATTGCCGAACTGGTATACGTTCTCGATGTCAACCTACGCCGGCTACAAGCGATAATGAAGAAGCTTAGACAAGCTTACCATTGACACAATGAAACAGGCGAAAGCATGACTTAACCAAGTACAGATACGAGTGCTCCCACCAAGGATTGTTTTGAAGTGAAACAAATTTCTTCTGGGTAAGGTCTTGATAGGCAATCTTTTTCTATGACGAAACCGATAAAAAGAGGATAAAGTAAGAGTAATATTATTGTGGAAGTGATGAATTTTGTATCTATCTTTATTATGATAAAATGAGAAACGAGACCTCCTTAACTTCTGATATACTAATACTTCTGAAGTGTTGATGGAGGGATTGTCAGGTTCTCGCTCGATTGTCAGGTTCTCTCGCTCTTCTCGCTGTACGGCGCGGCGTCAAACCTCCTACACACCCCATAAACTTCTGATATACTTAATTTGCTAATAGGGCGGATCGGGATCAGGAAATGCCTCAGTGTTACACTTTCTTATGCGGTTGGTTGTCCACTATGCTTAGGGTTACCACTTACCAGACATCAGGGATTCGCCCTGGCAGTAAGGGATTCAGACAGCCGTCAGGAATGGCCGGGTGAATGTCGGGAATTTTACGAGAAGCATGCAAATAAATAAAAATAGTTAGTTTAGTTTAGTTTATCCAACGCCCACTCTTGACTTTTGAGTCATGCGGTGCCGCGCCAGCCAGTAGAGCGATGAGAAGTGATGCGGGCCCTGGAGGGTGGATTCCTCCCTAACGTCCGCAAGCCCAGGGCAGGAGTTGAGATGTTCTGCGACCATTGAATGGTGACCACACATGGTGCACTCGCCGGAGGCCGACACCCCAATTCTCTGGAGGTGAGCTGCTAGATAGTCATGTCCGGTAATTGCTCGAAATGCTGCCACGGCAACTTGCCTGGGTAGGCTTCTGTCAATGGGTCCAACTGTGGCCAGTCTCTCCCATGACTTCCCTGCGGCGGCCAATATGTGTTGCTCCTTGGTCTTTTGGCTGCATTTCAAGTTTATGGTGTTTTTAGCAGAGGTAAGGCTTGCTGGTACTTTAGGTTGCGGTAGTGTGTTTCCAATTTTCGCAAGAATATCCGCTTTTTCGTTACCGACGAGGCCCACGTGACTCGGTACCCATTGTACCGCGATTGTCCAAGAGCTCTTGCACATTTCGTTAAGTGATCGACGGCATTGGAGGGTGCGGCTGCAGTCAGTGTCATTGTTTCCTGTCACCGCGAGAACAGCAGCATGTGAGTCGACCAGAAAGACAGCTTTGCTATAAATAAATAAAAATGGATTTCGTAACGTTAAAAATGTGAAATAAAGACTGAAATGACAAATACTGAAATGAAAAAATTTTTCGCGCTTTAACTTTAATTCAAAATTTGGCAGGAACTTATGACATTATAAAATATAATATTGCATTTTTATTTATTTTAATTCTAGCACAGCAGTATTCAACAGTGAAATGCATAAATTTACACTGGATTCGTTTATAATATGCCTCTTCAGAAGGAACTTTACACTATCTACAATGACACTTTCGTTCAGGTGTCAGGAATTGAGCTTTCTGAAATCTGGTAACTCTCCAGCTATGCAGCTTATTCAAACAGTTGAAAGTTCAAAAGATGAATGAACGTATAATAAATGAATAATAAAATGTTTCCTGCAATACAAAAGCTTCAGTTCTGCCATGTATCTTTACGATACACACAGGCGCGGATCTAGAATGAGACCAAGGAGGGGGCTAAAATTAAAAAATTTGAAAAACAGGGCTGAAATATTGGGGTTTTACTCATTTTCAGAGCAATAAGGGTTCTATATTATAGGTAATTAATACAATGGAGCACAAGGGGGAGAAAATTTGTGAAAAATAAGACTGAAATAGTGGGGTTATACGCATTTTGAGGAACCTAATGGGGGGGGGGGGGGGGGCGGCTCCGCCTGGATACACATCCCATTTTCACTTTCTTATTTAATCTCTTATTTTAGTAGAAAGCTTTGTTTGTGATGGTAGAAATTTTCGATCGCGAGATTGCAACGGATTTACACGTTTTGCGGTCACAGGAACCCAATAAAGTGTTTTTTACGAAATCTCTGTCTATACACCGATTTGTGGGCAAACTACTCGTTGGATTTTGATAAAATTTAGCTTTTATTGTAGGTTCATAAAAATCACATCTCGATAGAACTTTTCTTTACAGGGCTAACCCAATTTCGGCGGGTTTTACCCTCCAAGAACGCCAAAAAATAAGGCTAAAAAACTTTATCCCTAAAACGACTCTAACTATTTCTTTGTATATTCACATATAATGTAGTCGTTATTAACAAAATTAACAAACCCAATTAGATAGCTGATAGTGTCAAGTGTAGTTCTGAGGGCAAACCAAATATAATAAAAAACTCTATTTTCATGAAACATTAGTAAAAAACATGTTTTCTGTGGAACCTTTCTATAGATTTTTTCTTACTTTTGACATGTTTTTGGTGCTTTATAGAGTTACAAAACCGAACAGGTTGCCTAAGCGAAGGTTTGGGGTTTTCATGCCCCAATACATTGCACACCCTGCAAGGGCGGATTTTGCCTCCAATTTAGGGGGGGTTCAGCGGGCAGATTCAGTGGAATATAACATTAAAAAACATCATTATTTTTAATTTCCACTGTAAACCCATATTATCCAGTGTAAGTTCATTTAATTTGGGGGGGTCCAGACCCCCTGATCCCCCTCAAATCCGCCCATGATACCCTGCCATTATTACTGTGTTGTCTTATATTGGTCTTCCCATTCTAGACTATGCAATCGTCCCATCGATCAATTAAGTGCTTTGGGATAGGGAAAGTTTAGGCACCCGAAATATAACCCAAGGCCAATTATTTACAATAGAACTACTCATATTATCTATCGGTACCTATACTAATTGATAAATCGGTACGGGTTCACTCGTGCCGGTTCTTTGTATTTCAGGTGCCATTTATCCATTCAACGAAATGTGGTCCCCATTAGCAAAGCCTATATTCTTCGACCAATCAGGGGGCCCCCAGGGTATAGTACTTCCTAACCATAAATGAAGACTTCTTTATCTTTACATACCTTGTTGGTATTCCCTCGGGGTGTCAAGGGACTCTAGATTCCGTCATAGCAAATTTTCTGTTGTTTGCACGATTTTTGAATGGGCATTGGCATTTGGCTCAACTATGGAACATGGCGCCAACAAAGCCTTCGTGCGTTACAGTTTTCCTTCTTCTTAAGGTTACAATCTTAGCGATTGGTTGGCAGCAACTCCCTGCATATCGTCCTCCAGTTTACTCGGTTATTACAGTTTTAGAGAGCTCAAAGTAGAAACTAGAGGGGTGCGTTACCCGAGGGGTGCACGTGACCTTCAATTGGCCACCCCAAATTCAAACCTCCGCGTCGCTGTACCTATTGTACGTTCTTGAGGGCTAATAAGGGCCAAGGGGTCTCAAGCCCTCAAGTCTCAACCATGGGGCTAATAAAACTTTTACTATGCCTATGGTCTCAACATACAACACAAGGGCCACGAAGATCTCACCTCTCCCCAAATACTGATCCCTATTATGTACACGGTTGTTGATGGGTCACCTGTGACCGACCCTTGAGTGCACCCATGGCCGTGCCCAAGGGGTGGTCCAATGGGTCCGGATCCCCCTTTCCTAGTTGAGTGTAAGAGATTATTATTATTATCCAATGCCCACTCTTGGCATCTCTGCCATTCGGTGTCGCGCAAGCCAGTATAGATCAGCGAGGAAATATTCTCCTGTGTTCACCGACGAGTGTAAGAGATAGCTTATAGCCCTAACTCCGCTAGGTTGCCTTAGTAATATAACAAAAAGTCCTTATTTATTTACTTTTATTTACTTCAGATTGTTTGTTTTGGGCAAGTTGCTGCGAGTCAAGTCCTAGTAAGAAGTACTCTATGTTTCCATAAGCTACGCAAAATTGCTTCTAGGACCCTTTCGCAACTTTGGCTTTCAATTATCGAGCCTTTAAATGGCAAATAGGTCAGCAAGATAGTTTGTAATCCAATGTTCTATTAAAATTAAGTTAGGAGCATAGCCCATGATTTCAAAGAAAAGGGGTTCCACAAAGGGTCAGACTCCCATGTGTGTATACGTACATATCAGATCTCTTTTTCCCTTCCGGGGGAATTTCGGAAACAAATTTTGAAGTTTCAGTGAACCTTATTTCCTTCTGATGAATTTCCCGTGGAGAGTTTCTTCCTGTATAGATTTTCAAAAATCATTTGTTGGCTTCTGGGAATCTACTAGTAGTTCTTTGATGACAAGTTACTCAAATGGATCGGAAGTTATTTTCAAAGCATTTTTTAGACTATCTGAAGATCTTATTTCTATGTGCTTCTAAAATTCTTAGCACTAATTTCTGTTTTACAAATATAAAACTTTTGGAATTCTAGGAAATTTTTATAGGCTTATATAATTCGACTTCTAACCGACGGACTTCTCCCCTGCTGTTGTGGAGAGGTGTTCGAAGGCCGAAGCCGGTACCTCATATGGTATGCTGCTACCTTTCATCTGCAAAATACTAACTTTCTTGTCACATAATTTAAGAGGCTTTCAGGCAAGGAGGCAATAGAATCCAGGCTGATGGGCCAATATGAAAGCATACTTCCAACTGCAGCACCTGCAGTGGCAATACGTAGACTATGTGTAACTATAGACACTGAAGACGACCCAACAAACCGGATTCTTTTTCCTACCAGTATTTTTATGGAGAAATCCAAAGTTCTGAAATAATTTGCTACGTACGTTATAGAGATTTGGTTGATGAAAGTTGTAGATCCCGGGACGACCAATATTTATAAATAAATAAGGACATTTTGTTCTATTACTAAGCTAACCTAGCAGAGTTAGGGCTATATAGCCCTCTCTTACACTCAACACTAGGAAGGCCTGGGACCGCCTACTTTACATTCCCTCCGAAGCATGGCCAGAAAACGTAGGAAGTGCAAGACTCGAACAAACAACCTTTCGGGTGGTAGTCAGAGTCCCTAACACTACTTTATACATGTCCCGACTACAAAATGGCATTTCAATCAAATTTTCTGTTAAGCCTATTGCATTCAAACAAACGGACGCTTTTCGCAGTCGCGATTAGCCGACGTCTTTCTTGTCGATTTCGGCGTGAAGCCGACCGCACAAAAGTACAAGGGTTTCCCCTAGGCAAGCCAGGCCAAGAAATCTTCAGAATTAGACTCTTTGGTTTTGCAACGACCATTCACCAAGCCCTAATCCCTACAATGGAAAAACGACGGCAAACCGCGACTGGGAGAATCGCCCGTGTGTAACGGGTCTTAGTCAAGAACTGAGGTGTAATCGTGCAGATCGTACTCAGTAAATAGAAAACCGGTGAATAAAGGGAAACCCGAGAAAAATGCTGTGTACTTGCCAATATTATTTTTGATTAACGCAAACAAAGACCTGTAATATGCCCCACATCATGTACGATCCTCTTCTCCCTGCCCCATACCCTTTTCTGTCTCCTTCCCCCTTTTGTAATCTTCCCATTCTGAGGACTGTTCTCAACCTCATTTTTAGCTCCAAAAAAAAACCAATGGGACTTGAACTCCACTGGGAAATCTTCTAGAACCATCATGCCCAGTAGAGCTTAGAATGCTTTTTGTCATTTTTAACAAGACTGCTTCCCCTGGTTAAATTTTCATCTTCCTCAATTTTGAAAGTGCAAAGAGTTTAATGTCAATATATTTTGGCATTTCTCTGAGTTGCGTTTATAATTTTGAAGGACTCGTACTCGCCCTCGGAAGTTCCTTTGCTCGAGCCCGCACTTAAATAAATAAATAATGGCTTTAATATACATGAGACCACCCTAGCGGTGGCCTGCTTCAGAGGCTATGTTTAGCAGGTGGTCCCGTGCAGTTCCAACTAAATAAATAAATAAGGACTTTCTATTGTTTCTAATACTAAGCCAAACTAGCGGAGTTAGGACTATAAAGCCCTCTCTTACACTCAACTAGGATGGCCCGGGACCGCCTGCTTTACATGCCCTCCGAAGCATGGCCAAAAAATTTAGGTAGTGTGGGACTCGAACCAACAACCTTTCGGGTGAAAGTCAGAGTCCGTACCACTACGCTACATGTCCTGACGGTAAGAGAGGGATATAATTGCAAAGGCTTCCGCGACCGGAGTTACGTGACGAATCAGTAGAATCCGGGATGGTTGGCCGTGGTCGTTCTCACCTACCCGAACGATGACTTGGTGAACCGCTATTGGGAAGCTCGGCGACGAATGGTTGAACTACCACGTTCGGGCGTTGGATAAATCAAGTCGTTCTGAACGCGTACTTCCAAATCATATTATAATATCAATTTTCAAGTCATAATGGATCTGCCTATTTTACATGCCCTCCGAAGCATGACCAGAAAATGTAGCCAGTGTGCGGCTCGAACTAACAACCTCTCGGGTGAAAGTCACAGTCCGTACCTCTACTCTGCACGTCCTGGTAACAGTACGTCCCGCCCAGACGTGACATTTCTGAACCACTTGGTTGCAGTCACTCACTTGAATAATTTTTTTATTATTTTACAATGGGTGGCGGGATGACACAGCGCGACAGGACCCTACGGCTTTCACCAGCAACTCAATAACCGCCTCGCACAATTTCCAAATCCCATGTGACCAGTAACTGTCTAGCCATTTCTATCATGTTCACGTTCACTGAGGCCAACGAGCACAGCTGTATAATGTATGCTCATGTTTTTTACAGGTTGCTGCAAGTAAAGTATCTATAAAAAGGACTGTTTCCATAAGCTATGTCCTATAGCTACACATTTTTTGTCAACATACATATCAATATATATTTTATGTACATATATATAAATTAATAATTGTTGTTCATTATTGTATATGCTAGGCGTTGGCGGCGGAACACTTATGCTTTTGGGCTTTTCCGAATAACCTCTTCAGTCGCCTTTGTAGGTAATACCTGTGTTGAGTTACGACAGGTCACCGATCGCATGATGTGTAGAGACTCACACAAGTACGAACGAGCTACCACCATGCCATCGAAGTCTATGCTCAGCTTTCTCTTAAACAACTCTAAATTCAATAATTTTGAAATTTTGAAACTAAAAAACGTGTGTTTAAAGTTCTGGTTGAATTATCAAAATAAAAAATGCCTGGCATTTTAAGAGTGTGCAGCCCGTAGGAAATTGGCAACCCGAAATTTATTCCTTTTTATTTTTTATTTAATTAACTAAGTATGTTATTAAAGATTTGGCTCATCATAGTTGTAGAAGACTACTTCATCCATCATATTATAAGATATTTTTAATTTTCGAAATTGTAGTTGTTTCATAAACATGCAGATATTTTATAAACAACAACTTTTCACGTAAAAGCGATTTTATATAAAAAAAAAAAAAACTACAATTTCGAAAACTAAAAATACCTTATTATATGATGCATGAAGTAGTCTTCTACAACTTTGATGAGCCAAATCCTTAATACCATGCTTAGTTAATTAAATAAAAAATAAAAAGTAATAAATTTCGGGTTGTCAATTTCCTACGGGCTGTACACTCTTAAAGCTGTGAACAGATTTATGTATGGAGACACTGACAGAAAAGCCGAAATACTACTGATGCTTTAGGAGAGAGAAAATTAGTGTGTGGACTTATGCTAATTTTTGGTATCCCATGTCGCTTTTGTGAGTTGGCGTGATCCTCCCGTGTATTCAAAAGTTACTCTGATTCCCTCTGAAAGGCAGGTTACATAACTTAATTGTTATTCATGAATACAGCCGCAGGAGTTCTACATGAAAGAGAACCGACAAAACCGAAATGGTTTACCGCCAATTTTGAATCCCTTTAATTAGTAATAAATATTAAATTTTGTTTTGATAATTTTGTGAAAGAGTTTCAAAATGATTCCGTTCATTCCGCGATTCATTATTGATTTAAAAGGGTTGTCTTTTCAATGTTTCCTTATTTACACGTTGGTATCAGAAATACAACTAATTTTATATACACTATATAAATCTATATATTATATTATTTACATTATATTATTAAGTAACTCCGGAGATCTTTCCTTAGTGGGTTGAAAAGGCTACACTCCCTGACACCTGATGAAGCCAACAAATACCTAACTAATTTGGATATCCTGCTCTAAATGTCTGGAATGTTTTAAATTTTTTTAATTCTGACATGCGTGCGTTAATTTATTTACATACTTGACGTGTATTTCTCACACTAGTTTGTTACATCTATTATCAGTGGCGGAGCGTGCATGTAAGGCGGGTAATGCCGCATTACCCTAAAAAAATCGATGAAGGGAAAATGTCTTTTAGTTAAATAATAAAACTATACGATTATGCACAAAAAAGTTTGGAACATGACTCATCAGCCTGACATTGTGTAGCGATATAAGAGTAGAGAACTAGGAAGGCAGCAGGCCACCCGGCAGGCGTAGTCATTTCTGTGAGGCACTAGCATTTGTGTGTTAATAAACCATATGGGGCCTTAACATAGGAAAAAAAATAGGTAAGCTAAGTACACGCTAAAAACTCGGATTGCAGTTTTCAAAATGTGTAGCTACGTGGCAACAAATTCTTAGAATGTATTTAGAATTTAGTTGAAATCCATAGGAAGCCACGTTCAAATAAGATTGTGTGAGCATGATGTTGTCAACGCAGTCTAAGAAAATTAAGAATCTCGCCACGTTGTAATTCAAGTATTTTCTTTTTTGTTTTCAAATTTTAACGTTTTAAGAAGATCCAACATGCTATATAAAATGATGCATGTTTCCTTCTTCTTTAACTTCAACGACATAAATAGTGGGAAACATCAAAACAGGGCTGCCATTTTCCGGTAAACTCTCCCAATTCCGGGGAATTTCAATAGGCTTCGAGGGTAGCGTTGTACTGTCCTCCCCTAAACGCTAAGGGTTGCTTTATTCCCATTTCCCCGGAATTCACTTACTTCTTTGACCGCGTGTGCGTTTT
This sequence comes from Psococerastis gibbosa, assembly GCA_963971405.1. Lineage (NCBI taxonomy): Eukaryota > Metazoa > Arthropoda > Insecta > Psocodea > Psocidae > Psococerastis > Psococerastis gibbosa. The sequence continues at coordinate 17,182,839 of OZ020492.1, read as the reverse complement.
CAGCCGGTTTTACTTATTATTAATTAATTATTGTTTTGTTTTTAGTTTTTCTTTGCATGTGATTGTGCAATTGTTTATACGGTTCCAAGTGACCATGTGTGAATGTCTGATTGACGAATTAAAGCAGAAATCTTTCTCTGCTTGTACATATGGGGAGAAACGTCGGTGCCGTAAAAAAAAAAATGCCTACTGTACTTGGTATCTTGGGGGGGGGGGGGGGGTAGTTGTGGGTCAAAATAGGAAAAACATATGTAGGATCGATTAAATCAGAGCATAATAAATTAATTTACAATCGATTTACCAAATTTTTTTTTTTGGGGGTGCCCCCCTTCGCTGTACCCGTCCTTGCTTCGTATATAATAAAATTGTTCTTCAAGCATTACACTCGCAATCATCCCACGCTCCGCCGCTGTCTACTATATACAAACATATCAAACGCTGTGGCTTGACAGCCGTTGAGGGTAATAGGTCTGAGTACAGGTTGAGCATTTCGGGTAGATTTTCACAATTTTTCCTTCTACTTCCTACTAAAACATTTATGGCGCCCCGTCGATAACAAATTTTATTCAATTTGTCTGAAGTGACGCGCCTTCGAAACAATTACTCGCTCATAAAATCTGCAGAAAATGAACGGAAAGTGCGAGAAGAAGAATATAAAACGGGATAGACTTATAGGGAGAGGGGGGGGGGGGGCTAAAAGAAAAAGGGCAAGAGGAGGGTAAAGGGAATTGCAACGTTTTATAACATTTTTATAACCTATGAAACTTCTTGCCCCTCGCATTCAGTATTCACAAAATGTAGCTGGAAATAAAATTGCAGACACTTCTCCTCTTACTGGAATATTTAACCCATCAGCCAGCAGAAGTTGCAGTTCACCTACAATATTGACTTACACATATGTTATTTCTTTCAAATATGTTACCGATATTGTTATTAAACTTTTTCTTCTTATTAGTTTATGCCATGCTATTGTATTATCGATTCACACTGAAGTTCTACATAGGAGAGAAGAATCAGAAACGTATTAGAGCTAGGGGGAGTTAGAAATGATATTCCCATCAAGCTATGTATTTTAAATTTAGTCAATACGGGTGGAAAGGTCTTTTGTCTGGTTGGTAGAGAACTTACCTTACCTTTATTGACCGGGAGGAATTTGGCTTTTTGGCCTGTTTCTGACCACAAAATCCCAAATCGAGGGGTGGTCAGTAGACAGATGGGTCACCCTCACACATTACGGCTCATGAAGCACATGTTTGAAGTTTACATTGAATTCATCTCTCTTTATCAGTTTTCAGACCTAGACGACATTGGGATGGCGTGCCACGGCGCTTTTTATGCACACTGGACTTCTATCTGACAGAGAAATCAGGAAATTTTGTATAAAAAAATTAAGTGGGGGGGGGAGCATTTGATCGAAAAATTTAGTTACCCTAATTGACTCGTATCTCTACTTGTTTAAGTCGCGCTTTTACCTGTTACACTGCGCCAATGGTAAGCTTGTCACAGCCCTGTCCATTATCACTTGTAGCCGGTTAAGGCTGACATCGGGGACTTATACCAATTTTCTTACGGAAGCAATGTAAAGAACCGGTCCGAGTCTACTCGAATATGTTTTCCAATTTATCAAAATTAGTAGATAGAGAAAATGGTAATTTCATGGTAAATAATAAATTATACTATGGTTAAATTTCCGATATCTCGGGGAGGGGCTGTCCGTCCACCTGACATCACTGGAGGTGAGGTAAATTCTAGATAGGTCAGACCAACACATTAACACACAGTAATACTGGCAGGGCACGCAATGCGTTGGAGTGGGAATTTTTTCAGAAAAACATTTTTTTGTACAAAACCAAATACTTTTCTGAGAAAGCAACCTGTCCGATTTCGTTATTCAATTTAACACCTAAAACATACCTGAAGGTTGAAATAATCGATAGAAAGGTTTCGCAGAAAAATTATTTTTTTAGTCATTTTTCATTAAAATTTAGTTTTTTTTTTTTTTTTTTTTTTTTTTTTTTTTTACCCCCAGAAGCAAACTATCAAGGGGCAAGCGACCCCCCGCATTTTATCAACATTAATAACAACTACAATATATGTGCATTTAAAAGAAATCATTGGAGCCGTTTTGGGGAAATAATTTTTTTAGACGTTTTTTGGAGTTTTTTGGGAATAAAACCCCCACCAAATTGAGTTAGCCCCAAATAAAAAAATTATCCCAAGGTATGATTTTTGTTAACCTACATACTGAATTTTATCATAATCGACCGAGTAGTTTGCCCGGAAACCGATGAACAGGCAGACAGAGCGACAGACAGACAGCCAGACAGACAGACAGGCAGACATTTCGTAAAAACCACTTTTTTTGGTTCCTGGGACCTCAAATCGTGTAATTCCGTTGAAATCTCGGAATCGAAAATTTGGACCGCCCCAAAGCTTTCCTTATTACACTACGTATGAATTGGAAAGCAAAAATGTTTAAGTATTAAATTTCCGGCTACCAATTTCCGACGGGCTGTACACTCTTAACAAACTACTGCATGGTGTTTTCAAAACCTATGGCTGTAAAAGGGATGAAGTCTTAGTTTGGTGTCAGTGACTTTTGCCCCCTAAACTCTTGAACTAATCAAGTGTCTTCTCTTTTCTTCAAGACACCCCTTCATTGTTCCACCCTCTAATGAAGGGCACGGCTGAAAAGGGTTGTGTTTACCACCCTTGTTCGCGGGCCGCAACCCCAACTCTATTTAAGCTCAACTTATCCGTCTGCTTTTTCATGAACTTTTCCAACCTTTTTTAGCTTTTGAAAATGACTCTCTATGTTTGCAGCATATTGCGGTGGCAGCAGATGTTTGAGTTCTAAAAAATGTGTACTTAATTTGATATTTTTCTGCTTTCATTTTTTTTGCTTTTCTATTTACACGTTAGTGTACAAAGTGACACCGGTTAATGTTTTCCCTACTCCCATGATACATTAATGTTTTTGAGTATTTTTAATATGTATTGTCTAGCTAGATGTTAGTTGCAATCGATTTCGTGGTATTGTAAGTGGTCTATTTTGTAGATATCGAGTTCCATGGTTGTGCTGGCGGGATTGTAATGTTTGAGCAGTTTTGTGTGTGAAGGTCAATGTTTCTAGAGAGAAATTAATAGTACCGTAATACAGTATACAGGCACTCATTCATTCACTTTCACACATAACCCCCCAGAAATAGTTTACAGGCTGAACTATATTTTCCCGAATGATTCTCTGTCCTAGTTACTGGCAAGAAATTCCAAAGCCTGCGTTCACTGCGAAGGACAGATTCAAAACCTTATCGTTTTCACCTTAATTTTAAAAACTATTTCTCGGCAGAGGGGGAGTATAGACTACACCTACCACCTACACATTGTGACCCCCCTCCCTCCGAGAAAACCCATTGAAGACTGGATAAAATGCACTCGCCACGCAAAACAAATACAAATAGTTACCATAGCATGGAACCAACTCCGCCCCCCCCCCCCCGAGAAATATTTCTGAGTCCGCCTTTGCTCCTAAACTTTCCGCTGGATCCGCCTTTGCTCTTATACTGATTGAAGGGCAGCGCATATTTGAAATTTTTAATGAACATAAACAAGCAATTTCGTACCGGTTTTGCGCAAAATTTTCAAATCGTATTTATAGCCATAAGGCGGGGATTCCACTGACCTCTAAGTGCAAAATACACATACGGTGACGTGGTAGCAGATATCATGAATAAAGGCGGAGTTTCCACCGACCTCTCATTGCAGAATGCAAATGACATGAAATTTTTGTTTTACTCTATGCCATAGTTAAAATTGATCAATGATCATAGAGTAAAATCACAAACAAACAAACTAAAATTAAAAAATAGCTTCATGGGATATGTTAAGTACTAACATATTAATAGATTTCTATAAAAAGAAAAATTCAAATTTCCGTCAATGTCATTTGCATTCTGCTATGAGAGGTCGGTGGAAACCCCGCCTAAGTCTTGAATGTCAGCTACCACGTCACCGTATGTGTATTTTGCACTTAGAGGTCAGTGGAATCCCCGCCTTAGCCAGTGAAGCTCGATGGGATTGAATATTCCAATAGTCAGTGAAATTAATTTTGTAGAGATAAATGTAGATGATGAGCTCACCTGGGCTCCACATGTTAAACCAGGCTGTCATGAACACAACACGTATCTTCGTATTGAGCTGGTTTTCCAAAACCCTCCTTGAATTACCTTGATATTATACTGTATATGTCAGTGGAATAGTCCAGTCGGTAGGGAACTGGACATGAAACGGAAGGTCAAGGTTCGAGAATAAACAGAGAACGAAAAAATGTTCCACCTGGTTCCCCAACCCTCATGTTGTTGTTTCTAACACCTGCTTTCAGCATTTCTGCTTTAAGCAACCCTGTCAGCCTGGCGGGGGGAGTGAGTCTGTTTATTAACATGAGGCACCCTAAGTAAGGGCAGACTCCTTCACTTCGGAGAGCAGTGGCGGTTTTAAAATTTTCAAAAGGGGGGAGGGGCATTGACAAGAGATCAGAGTATTGGCGAAAAATCTCAAAAAGTCTGGGGTGGGGGATTAAGTCCCTAATAAAATAAAATAAAATAAAAAAAATAGTAAATCTTCCAGAAGTCTCGCTCTTCTCATTAAAACAAAAAATAAAAATAGCTTGGGATATTCACGAAAGATTATAATAGCAATACTCAGTGGCGTAACGATAGGTTTTCGAATGGGGGAAAACCGTTCTCATACATACAGCTTTTAAATTAATGATCTTAGTGTCCTCTGGGCAGGAGCCCGAGGAGACCTGCAGCGGGGCCCGGCAGAGGCGGTCCCAGACCTCATAAAAGGGGAAAGCTATTGTCAGTGGCGTAACAATAGGTTTTCGATAATCTGGCGCCACTCCTCACATTTTCAAAAAAGTGTAGAAAAGAGATGAAGCCGCTCTCATGGACGTACGCAGCTTTTAAATTAATGACCTTAGTGTCCTTTGTGCAGGAGCCAGAGAATTGCCCGCAGTGCCGGTCGCTGCGTCCGTCGCCGAGGCCGGGGTCACCCCCGTGAGAATTTTTTTTTATATTTGGCTTGTAATAGTGGGATTGTACGCATTTTGATAGTAGTAACGTTTAGATTCTACTGGCGATGAAAATAACTGGGCAATAAATTTATAAATACACCCAATATAGCGACTTCCTACAAAATCGTGGGGCCTAAAGGCTGGTCGCTTTATTCGCTTAATGTATGGGATAATGCGTATCAATTTTATAGTTATTTAGGACTATACTAAAATGCTCCTGTGAACTGTCAAGGGGAGGGGGCATAGCCCCCATGCCCCCCCCCCCTTGAAATCGCCAGTGTCGGGGAGAAGGGTAGTTGGTTGACAGGGTGGACCTCGTGATTATAGTGGATTCCGAACCACTTGGGGGACAAGGTAAAGTCACCCTATTATATCGGAGGTGACCAGGAGTCGACACGCACGTAGACTGACTGGTATAGTCTCAGCGCGTTATCTTGTCTCACCAAGTTTGTCGCAGTTTGAAACATGCTCTGCTCTCATGGATTCAACATGGTAAGGCTCTAATGGGTACCTTACCTTCACCGAAATTAAGCGGGGCTGCGGGGCATGAGAGGTGTGTATAACACTCAAATATGCAGATCATGGACAATTAATCAAAATTCAGCGTTATTTAGCATAGATAAATAAAGCATTTTCAATCTTATTCTCTAGGCAAACGTCTTTTTTTTATTAATTTTTTTTTATATTCCAAATTGAGAATGCTACACAGCGACTTACTCGACAATTTGTTATTTTTATTGAAAAAATGTATGATTGCAATGTACTGGAGGCAGAAAGGAGCATTAAAAAAAATGCTGCTCACTCGTTAAGAATTGGAAAATAGTACAATTATTAAATATTTAAGCCCCTAAGGGCGTTGCGTTATGATTATTTAAAAAAAAATTAAATATATAGTATATACCTTTTCTAATTAATTTTCAATTTTCACCCCATATCTAGTGACCCACTAGATGATGTGTATTTTGCAGCAGCTAATGTAGAGATATGTAAATACAGTAATTAATAATAAGCACTTTTTCTGTATTCCATTGACTTGCCCTTTTCTGCATCTCGTATATTCTTCCAATTTCTCGTCCTCGATGTCAACCTACACCGGCTACAAGCGATAATGGACAAGCTGAGATATGCTCACTATTGACACAACGTAACAGGGGTAATTGTGATTTAACTAAGTGCGAGTCTAAAAAGTCATTTTAATTTTTTTAGACTCGTATCCGTACTAATTCACACTTACGCCTGTTACATTGTGTCAATGGTGAGCATGTCTCAGCTTGTCCATTATCACTTGTAGCCAGTGTAGGTTGACACGGTCCAATTGTGGAAACAATATCAATAGTGTTCAAAAATCCATGGGGTCGTTGGCTTAGAGTACTGTAGTAAGCCTAGGCCCATAAAATGTCCGTCGGGGTATGATTATTCTGTTAGGGCTTTGAATGCGACAAAGGCCTTATTAGAGAGAAAACCGAAAAATTGACGGAAACAGGATTTGAACTCGAATCTCCCCCTCCTAAATTGGAAGAGATTGGCACTATGGAATTATCATGAAGTATTTGTTTCAAAGGTATACGGAGAAGAAACTTCAAAGGTGTTTCAAATGAAAATCATGGGGAATGGGCAAACGTGACCTCAATTTTAAGATTCGGCTGTGAAAATCTCAATCGATAAAACCTGTCAAATCCAATATGAAGGCGGGGCTGTTACTTTTGGGCGCAAAACTATATGCGGAGAAGCATGGGGCATCTTAAAAAAGTCATATAGGCGCACGTTATTTTATAAGTTGACAAAAATAGGCTCCATACAATGTTTTTTGATTTGTTTCTGTTTTTTATTTACAAGGTTAATCGCGTACAAACCATTTAATGAATGTATGCGATTAACCACTTCAATCTCTTCACTAATCTTATAGGTACTTGTGTCAAGTTACGACACGTCTCCGATCGCAAGGTGTGTGGAGATTCGCACAAGTAGAAGCACGCAACCACCTGGCCACCGAAGTCGCTTGTAAGGAAGGTATGAAAAAATGCTGGAACCAATTAAATTGCGTTCTTCCAGCCTATATTGAACTAAGTCTCTCCTGCGGACCTAGCACCAACGTAGGAGAATAACTTATGTCAGAATAACACTTGTAAATTAGTCTATATAATCCCCATATACGAAAATCGAATTATAACAATAATAGCGTATTAAATATAAAAATCGTCATTGTTTCTCAACAGAGATTAATTGCTATTAATTTGTGTATATAGGTATGCAATAGGCGAAACATGCTTGAATGAGTGAACCCGTGAATTGTATTTTACAATAGGTCAACAGTATATTACAATAATTGGTGGTGGGTGGAACGCCAATGGATTAACCCGTGCTTCCCCCCCCCCCCATGAATAGGAAAGCAATAAATTAAGAACCGGTCCGAGTTTACTCGAACATGCTTTCCAATTTATCAACATTAGTAGATAGAGAATATGAGTAATTTCATGGTAAATAATTTTCCAGTGGTTACATTTCCGAAATCTCGGGGGGGGGGGGGGTCGTCTACCTAACGTCACAGGAAGTGAAATAAATTTTTGATAGGTCAGTCAACACATTAATTACCACAGCAATAATGGCAGGGCACACAATGCATTTGAGCGCGAATTTTCTATCATTTTTTCAAAAAATAATTTTTTGTGCAAAACCAAATAGATTTTTGGGAAAGCAACCTGTCCGGTTTCGTTACTCAACTTAACACCTAAAACATGCCTTAAGGTAGAAATCATCGATAGAAAGGTTTCGCAGAAAAAATATTTTTTAGTCGTTTTTAGTTACTTTCATTTTTTTACCCCCAGAAGCAAACTATCAAGGGGCATGCGACCCCCCGCATTTTGTCAACATTAATAACGACCACAATATATGTGAATTTAAAAGAAATCGTTGGAGTCGTTCTTGAGAAATAATTTTTTTAGACTTTGGAGTTTTTTGAGAATAAAACCCCCCGAAATTGAATTGGCCCAAAATAAAAAAAAATCTTCCCGAGGTATGATTTTTGTTAACCTACATGCCGAATTTCATCAAAATCGACCGAGTAGTTTGCCCTGAAATCGATGAACAGACAGAATTACAGACAGTCAGACAGACAGACAGAGCGACATACAGACATTTCGTAAAAACCACTTTTTGGGTTCCTGGGACATGAAAACGTGTAAATCCGTTGAAATCTCGGAATCGAAAATTTCGACCATCACAAAGCTTTCCTTGTACTACGTATAAATTGGAAAGCAATAATGACTTTTGTTCTGATACTGAACCAGGCTAGAGGAGTATTAATTGACAGAGATTTTAAGCTGTCTTGGGTGGAATATGGTACTGGACCGGAGGGCGGTGACTCATGTAAACTGACTAATCTAACCGGCTCCCCTGTTTCGGACTCGTATTCGTTTGGCTAAGCCACGCTGACGCCTCTTACATCTTGCCAATTTATTGTCTCAGCTTGTCCATTATCACTTGTAACCAGTGTTGGTTCACATCGAGGACCTGTTCGAGTTTGTCAGTGGGAAGCCACTGCGTAACATCTTACGGCCTGCAATGGCCTTAGGAAGAGCTTCCTTATACTTAGTGGCACGGCGTCGGATGGCCAAAGGCCACGTGCGAGCGTTGGCTCGCGTAAGTTTGTCAGCGGCCAAAAATTCATGCCAAAACAACACCAGTGATGTTCGAAAATCCATGGGGTAGGAGCAAGATTCAGGTAGGCCTATGTCCGTAGAAGGCCTTCGAATGCAATAAATGTTCGTTCAGCACATGTAGAGTAGTGGTACAGACTCCGACTTTCACCCGAAAGAGTCTTGGTTCGAGTCCCACACTTCCTACATTTTCTGGCCATGCTTCGGAGGCCATGCAAAGCAGGTGGTCCCGGACCTTCCTAGTTGAGTGTAAGAGAGGGCTTCATAGCCCTAAATCTGCTAGGCTTGGCTTAGTAGTAGAACAAAAGTCAATATTTATTTATTTATTTACTAATTTATTATTTTTTGTTGGTATGTTCTTTTTATTATTTATTTTTTTATTACATAAGGCATGAGGTACAAGTTTAGTCACGCCTAACTCGTGACTATATCATCCAACTCCCTAGCAAGGCATAGGTTAACCGAAGTTACCCCTAATTCAAGGTCGAGTGCCATTATCTCCCTTACGTACATTCCTAACCTAACCTAACATAACCTAACCTGTATGTAACTTTTGGTAGCTTGTTGCTTTCCGAAAAATATTTTTTTTACAGAGGGCGGATACTTTTTTAACCCTGCATGGCGAATTTCGAAATGCCATAACCGTCCAAATCCCCTCTTTTCAAGCGTGCCTGGGAGGGAGTACAAATGCCACATTACTCGCACCTGCAAATTAGGTAGAAACACCCGTGATTGTTTCTCTGCACTGGCGGTCCCGCAACAACGGCGGTATAACATATAAAACTAAAATACCTCTGTAGAAATGTAATGCTGCTGTTCTGCAGAGAAACCTATATCTCCAGCAGCAATCGTATAGAGGAACATCCGTTTCCTGTTTGCCTCGACAATACCACGTTGTAAACTGGAGGCGAAGGGGGTTTCAGGTCGAACCTGTTTCCGGGCCCCCAAGGAGGAGAGGGGAGTTTTATCAGGGCCTAATTGGGGAAACGGGAGAGAGAGAGATGAGCCAGCCGAGTCCCGGGGTCTACTTGATTATCGTGCTGTCCTTTCCCCCCTCTGCTTTGCCCCACTTGAACAAACAGCCCCCTAGTTAGCCTTTGTTCTTACTCCAGACTTCCCCGTTTATGTTATTGTTAATTTCTTTTGAAGCAGATTTTCTTTTTTTTAAATGTACCATTATTTACATTTCATTTTCTTATTTTCACATAATATAATAATAATATAAACTGTATATAATATATATCCTATTTGTGAAATTATACTGCAGTTATATGAAATGCATTAATTCAACGTATTATTACTGTTTAACGCTTTTATTTTGCATGTAGCCCAACGCTTCTCGCCCTACCGACGACCCCGTCGATTTTTAAACATTATTAGTAATGTATTCGTGAATTTTTAGCCGCTAGTAAATTGACTCACACCTCAATGTCAATTCACACTGACTACAAGTGTCAACGGGCAACTTCAGATATGCTTACCATTGTGACAGGTGTTAGCTCGACTTAACCAAGTACGGGAACTGGTCTAATTTAAAAATTCAGTGTGGGGCTCGAACCAACGACCTTTTGAGTGAAAGCCTGGGTCTGTACCACTACACGACTTATTCTATAGCAACCTTACTTTGCTTACTTTACTATATCCAACGCCCGTCCGTGGCTGTTGAGCCATTCGACGTCGAGCTTCCCAGTAGCGATTTGTAGTGTCATGGGTAGGGTGTGTTAAAACAGATACCCTCAGATGATCCTCATTCATTCATCCGATGTTGCACAGCGGGAAAGTCTCGTCAACGGAGAGACTAATGCAATTCTGTAGCAACCAACGATAAACATATTCTCCAAAACATCTGTCGTGCCAGAATCCGTAAACTAGAGCAAACTATTACGTGGTCGACGTCTTTTATAGGAGTCAGGTGCAGATGGGAGGCGAATATAAACGGTTAATATTCTGGGACAGTATTCCGATTAGTTAGAATTGCTCTCAACCGTGCAGGGATCAGGACTTAACATTTTAGAGGTTGGTGGGAGCGAGAAGTTAAGATAAACCTTCGACTCCTGAATTAGTCAGTCTGGGGCTGGGGGTTAGCCCCCCCCCCTTTCTCCCTAGCCACATTTTGCCCCCCTTCCTCTACACCCCTGATTCTCCACAATTTACATCTGAGCGAGGATTCTGGTAGACTGGCTTTTCTCTTCTACTATATACTCCCCAACTTCACTCCCACTGTCTCTTCTTACCCGAGGTCCAATTTATGGGGCAATGTGTTTCTTTTGTAATCAACTGGATGGGCTAGTTTATTTTCTCTCTAAAGCAGTTAGACTATTTACAATCCGGTTTTGAGAGTGTGTTCGTTTTCGGCAGTATTTTCTAGAAATAGTTAGGTACGCGCCTGCTACAGAGGGCCTGTATTGTGTTTCATGTGAGTGTAATTTGTCATAGCTTGTGGAAAGACTCGGCTCGTTGAAAGTCCTGCGTTAGAGACTCTAGGAAACAATTCTCAACAATGTGAACTTTGATGCTATGATCAGCGCACATCCAGCTTAAGCGGTACGCGCCTGCTACGGAGGGCCTGTATTTTGTTTCATATGAGTGTAATTTGTCTTAGCTTGGGGAAAGACTCGGCTCGTAGAAAGTCCTGCTTCAGAGACACTTCAGGGAACAATTCTCAACAATGTGAACTTTGATGCTATGATCAGTGCACGTCCAGCTGAAATTACTTCTCTAGCAATCCATGCTAAGTTTGGGGCCGTCTCCGTAGAACGTTATCGCTTCCCTGGGTCTTCTGCCGAACATTTCTTCATAGAACATTGCCATTTCTCTAGGCCATCTAACGAAGATTGAGTCCGTCTTCATAAAACGTCTTCGCTTCCCTAGGTCTTCTTCCTAAGTCGGTTTCCCTAGACCCTCTAACGAAGTTTAGGTTCGTCCTCATAAAACGTTTTCACTTCACTAGATCTTCTTCTAAAGTCGGGGTTGTCTTCGTGAGGCATAGCAGCATTCCTAGATCTTCTTCTAATTACCCCCCGGCTTTCAGTTCAGTCCAGGTAGTTGTAGTTTGCTATTTGCCATACATACTTACTTACTTAGCGTGTCCGAGCAACACGCAAGGGCTAATTCTTTCAACAGCATAATTTTTTTCAAACCCCCATTCATAACTTAGAGAATCTCACAAAAAAAAAAATAAGTCTCACATACCAAATACTACTTCAAAGTATGAAGTGTTTTGGCTGTCATCCATTTTATTATGTCTGAAAAGTTTTCAATAGCGTTATATAGCTATTAAAAACTCATGATCTCGAGAGCTTTCCTGATTTTTTTTCAAGTAAAGCTGTATTAAAAGAGGAATACAGAGCTACTAATTAAGCCTTTTGGGCAACCTGCCAAATAATAGTCTCCAGTCCTCGTCACGTCTAGAGAGTTTTTTTTTAAACTTTCGCCTGATTATTGGTGTTTTTGAAGTCTTAAAAATGTACAATTGAATTAGAAAGGTGATAAGAAAATAGATAATTTATTTTTTCTTTCTTTCTTTCTTCAAATAACAGGTCAGGAATAGTCCAGTAACGTTAGAGACCTGGACTAAGAAATGGACGGTCGAGTTTCGAAACTAGACATAAAACATTTCTCACCGGTCCGGGGTCAACCCAACCCTAATGGGCGCCTTACATTCATCCACAGAGAAAACGCGGCTGCCAGGCTTGTTGCTGGCCATAACATCCCAATTAGAGAATTGGTCAAGGCTCCTCTTTCTTGACTACATGTCCAGCAGCCGCGTCTTTTCACTCTCAAGAAGAGCATAAAATTTTATTCAGATAATAGGGCATGACACATAAAGTTATAGAGTATATCTGACAGTTAGGAAATTTTCTCATGCCAAGGTTATTTTTTTGTATTTCTGGTGCCACCACGTCTTCTTCCACCAATCACAGCACGCCTTGGACCATTACAAACAAACAAAAATTCTGTAACTGCAAAGGCTTTCACGGCCGGAGTCAAATGAAGAACCAGTAGAATCCGGGCTGTTGGGCAACCTTCGAAGTCTACGCAGCGCCACTGAAGATGTCGACCGCAGATGTTGACGAAACGTATGGAAGTTCACTTTCAATTCGCCCACGGCCCATCAGCCCGGATTCTACTGGTTCTTCATCAAATAAAAATTCAGTCGTGGCTGCAAGGTGAGCTTTGATTGGTCGATGTAGATGTCACACCATAAATATCATATCATTATCATATCCTTGGTTTTAGCGAGTGTCCAGTCCCTCTCATTTAGAACTACAGGACAGGCAGTCATAGTTGATAATAGGCGTTAGGCGTTTATATATATATATATATGTTATTATGTATACCACAGACAACATTCATCCAAAAAGGTTACATTCACAAAACACTGAAAGTGTTACAAAAATCCAGGTACAGCTGTTTCAAATTATCGCAATTAAGGCAAAGGGGCCAAAATTGCAATAATTCTATGTACAAATCCTTGCATGGGATTGAGACGGGACCTTAATTCCACTAGGTTGGCTTAGTAAATAGTAAGTAAGTATTAATGTCCCGGAGTACTTTTTATGGACCTAGGCCTACTTATCCTTAGGCCCTTGTCCAATGCCAACGACCCCATGGATTTTGGGAATTATTTGTATTGATTTCGTATGAATTTTTGGCCGTTGGCAAACTGGTAGACGTCCTCGATGTCAACCTACACCGGCTACAAGTGGTAATTGACAAGCTGAGACAAGCTTAACATTGATACAACGAAACAGGCGAAAGCATGAGTTAACCAAATGCTGATGCGAGTCTAGTGTTGGCTTAGTAGCAAGCCAAAAAAGGCCATTACCATTATTAAAAAGTTAATGTTAAAACTTAATGTTAATTTTAAAGTTCATTTTATTTTATTTTTGCATTTTAATAACACGTATGTATTTTAATAACTTTAATCATTTAAATACGTTGTATTTTAATTACACGACCGGAAGTTAATTGTTTTGTTTATAATACAATTTTAAAAGAATTTGTTTTGTATTGTACGTAGATTAAGTTCAGAATAAGTTTTAATGTAAGTGTTATCTATATTAAGTCGAGGGGCCCATCACGGGAATTCCCAAAGGTGCCTCTGTGAGCCACCAATAAAATGTATGTAAAATGTATTTCTCGATAAATAACATTTAGTTTACTTTATATTCTTGTCTTGTTAATTTCTGAATAATATTTTCCATTCTGTCGAATTCTAAAACAACCGGTCCGAGTTTACTCGAACATGCTTTCCAATTTAACAATTAGTAGATTGAGAAAATGAGTAATTTTATGGTAAATAATTTTCCTATGGTTAAATTCCGGATACCTGGGGGGGGGGGTCCACCTGACGTCAATGGAGGTGAGGTAAATAATAGATAGGTCAGACCAACACATTACCGCACAATAATTATGGCAGGGCATGCAATGCATTTGAGAGTGAATTTTTTCAAAATATTTTTTTTTTCACAAAACCAAATAGTTTCTTGGGAAAGCAACCTGTCCGGTTTCGTTACTCAATTTAACACCTAAAACTGCCTGAAGGTAGAAATCATCGATAGAAAGTATCCGCAGAAAAATTACTTTTTAGTCATATTTTTTGTTTTGAAAAATGGGTTATTTTTATTTTTTACCCCCAGAAGCAAACTATCAAGGGGCAAGCGACCCCCACATTTTATTAACATTAATAACGACTACAATATAATTATGTGAATTTAAAAGAAATCGTTGGAGCCGTTTTTGAGAAATAATTTTTTTAGACGTTTTTTTGGAGTTTTTTAAGAATAAAACCCCCCAAATTGAGTTAGCCCAATATAAAAAAATTGTCCCGAGGTATGATTTTTGTGAACCTACATGCCAAATTTCATCAAAATCGACCGAGTAGTTTGCCCGGAAATCGATGAACAGACAGTACTACAGACAGTCAGTCAGACAGACAGACAGAGCGACATACAGACATTTCGTAAAAACCACTTTTTTGTGTTTCTGGGACCTGAAAACGTGTAAATCCGTTGAAATCTCGGAATCGAAAATTTCGACCATCACAAAGCTTTCCTTATACTACGCATAAATTGGAAAGCAAAACATGGGTGAAGCTCAGTGTAGTGGAGTCGTCCATATGGATACTGTTTTGAAAGGAAATAATAATAATAAAAAGCCGTTAATTTTCCACCCCAATGAGTCTTAGAGATTATGGAAAATAGTTCTTCGCAAAATTTTAATTATAACCCAACTTTACCTACAGGCCAGCCTACGGGGACATTTACTCTTGCAAACTAATTTTCTGATTATGCAGAAGGCTGAAGAGATCTTGACTTATAAATTGAACTTTTTTTTCAACTTTCCTTTGTAATTTTTCGGACGTAATTTTTTGACATTCCAGAAATCCGCTCTTAGCCCGCTATCTCTCGCAGTTTTGAATTAAATTTCTTTCGCAGAGTCTGTGCATTTTCTTCATTAAATTCTTCCCCTCAAAAACGTATCAGATAGCTCTTGCAAGTTGATTATTAATGTTCCTACCGCAACTTTTTTCCTCTCATTTTTACGTAAAGGTGTGCTTTCTCTCCTTTTTTTCTTTTTGGATCCGGGGGCTATTTAGGGTAACGTTCTTGTTCGGTAATTATTATTGATTCAAAAATCAGATATATCAATTTTCGATAAGATCCAAAAGTGCCAGCAGACCAGCCAAGCTGACCTGTTGGGAGGGAGGGGGGGGGGGGACGTTTCGCTTTGAATTCTCTTTTATGAAAAAGAAATTTCATTACAGATAATAATTCTTCGACGGTGAATAAAAATATGAAACAAGAATATGAATAAAATTATATTAAATTGCTCATCCCATTATTATACGACAGAATGTACATTTTTCATCAATAAATAATGACTTCTATTTCTATTACTAAGCCAACCTAGCGGAGTTAGGACTATAAAGCCCTCTTTTACACTCAACTAGAAAGACCCGGGCCCGCCTGCTTTACAATGCTGTAACAATTGTGAGACTCAAGCCGACAACTATTCGGTTGAAAGTCTGAGTCCGCACCACTAAAGTAATAATACAGGTACAGCGAGATTAGGGCGTGCGCCGCCTATGGTCCTCTCTTGGACCTGACTGTACATATCAACGATAGTTTAAAATTGAAAAATGGTGAAAGATGAACAACTGATGGAAAACGGGAATTTATAGAGCATCAAAGAAACTAACGTCATGCAAAAGTGTTAATATATACTATAGGAGGAATCGTGACTAACTTTTTTTTTTTTTTAATTTGAGTAGTAAAAGGTTTAACTAATAAGAAGTAAAAACACTGTTAAATAAAGACTGACTATGAACTTATACTATAGAGGAATAACTTACTGTTTTGCTCTTCTGTTCCTTCACAGAACTTTGTGGAAGAAAAACTTTCAAGTCTAGCTAGGAAAATTAAGTTGCCAAGCTAAGTTGATAAGTACCTTGTAAGTCTCTACATTCGCTTCCTTCCAGTTTTTCTTTTATGGAAAGGCTTTGATTGTCTCCCCCAAATGATAATTTATGGCTGTTACGAGTAACTTTACAGTCTGTAGTTGAACAGTATTAGTTCTTCCTTTACTCCTATATATATATATATATATATATATATAAAGGAAGGGGAAGTTTAAAACTTTCAGCTCTTTGCACTACCGGCAGGAGAAAACCTTACAGGTATAGAAAATAAAATTGAAGATGAAATATTGATCATATGGGAAATGGTGAAATATTGTGTGCAGTGGCGTAATAAATTTTTGGGGGCCCTTACGCAAGACAAAGCAATGCCCACTACCCTACAATTTTTTTCAATTACACTAGGCTTCAACTTTCATCTTCTTTTCTTAAATTAGTTTATTTTTATTTAAAATTTTTATAGAATTTCTTTACCGAGACTCTTCAACCGACCGTGGGACTTCCCCCAAAAATTACCAGTGGTAAATTAACCGTTTTCTTGACCTGCTGATATCAATTCAACGATTCCCAGCGCGATATGGCAATTCTGAAAAAAACATTCAGTCAGGACATGTGGAGTAGTGGTACGCACTCTGACTTTCACCCGAAAGGTTTCGAATCCCACATTTGCTGCGTTTTCTCGTCATGCTTCGGATAGCAAGTCAAGCAGGCGGTCCCGAGCCTTGAGGTTGTGTATAAGACAGGACTTTATAGGCCTGACTCCGCTAGGTTGGATTACTAATAGAACAAAAAGTAATTATTTATTTATTTATTTATGAATTTATAATAAATCAATAAATAATGACTTTTGCCCTACGAAGCATGGTCTGAAAATGTAAGAAGGATGGGACTCGAACTGACAACCTTTCGGGTGAAAGTCAGATTCCGTACCACTGCTCTTCATGTCCCTTATTTATACCCGTGAATGCAATATCGCCGGCAATATATATAAGCTTTGCAGCAACAGGTCTAATTCTATGGTGGCCGATTAGTAAATGTCTCTTTTTTGCAAAAAACAATATTTTCGATGGTAACATGAACATATGTTCCATCAAAATTTCTATGATTTTCTACTTATGCTCTCATGGGACGCCCTCGAAGTGGAAAAATAGATTTCGGGAAATTGATATTGCTTATTCTTTCCCAACAACACCGCTATTTTTCAACAGATCAAATTCAAATTCTTTCTACATTTTTATTCGAAGGTGCTGTTGAAATGTATGCATACCAAATTTCCTAAATCTGTGGCTTTATTTTAAATTTTCAATTTTCTTCTGTTCCCTCTTCTATTTTCATTCCTTGCTTCACATTACATGTAATACATACATTCTGCCCTTTCCTTTTTTGTGCGCATTTGGAATTGACGGCCCGTGAGATTTTGTTGGACTGAACGAAGATTTAAAAAAAAAAAAAAAATGGGCTAAAAGCAATGGCAAACCCACCCGACGGATTTACTACTATTCTGTAAAATCAGTTTAATGCACACTACCTCTCCAACTTTTCCAGTACGTTTTTTGAACCTAATAATATTTCAGTGAAAATGTAAATGTTCTGCAAAAACGTTTATTCTCTGAATTTTTCCCATCTTTGTGGCTGTATAAGCAGGAATTAATTATTTATTAATTATTTCGGCTAATTGAGTCGGGCATTCTTTCTTTACCAATATTATTATTTTTTTAAATATTTATATTAGAAAAATACTTATAATATAATGCATAATGCAATAAAATACAAAAACAAAATAAACAATATCATCAACTATGCAAAAATGGAGCAACTACTCTTCATTTTAAAGACTAGTTGACACGCGCTCTATCCTCAAATCCAATGAGGTTATCACTTCTCTGATGATGGCAATTTGCGAATAAATACGTTTATTATATTTTGACCCCCCCCCCCCCCCCGGCAATTATGCCACCGAGGAACGAACTATCTCATTTCATGAGATCGTCGCCCCGGTAAGCCAAAAATAGTGGTTTTGAATCTCGCTCTAACCAGTTTTTTCCTGATGTCCGTTTTCAGATATTAGGGACCGTTTCAAAAACGCAAGGTTTTGTTAATGGCTGTTTCATAAATCACATTTATAGTCAGTGACTACTACTGAAAACATCTTTTAAGGGTGCTAAAAATGAAGGAAGGTATAAAGGCTCATATTTTTTTGGACAAATGGCTTCTGGGTCTTTAGTTGAACATTTATGCCTTTTGATTGCGCTATCCTCTGGGGAAAGAATTGTTTCGTTCCTTTCATGTCTTTTTCATTCCCAAGCACAGAACTACCCGTAACGTACCCGGGGGGGGGGGGGGGGGTAAATGTGTGAGTTGCTGGAAAAAGTCGTAATGTGTTGGATAGCGATCGTAACACAGCTTGTCCAATATCGCTTGTACAGGTGTAGCCTGTGTAGGTTGACATCGAGGTCGTATACCAGTATGCCAATGGCCCAAAATTCTTTCGGAAATAATAACAATACTTGTGTATTGACCAGAAAATTGACAACTACATTTAAGAGAAAATAAATACATTTCTGACAATACATCAATGACGGCGATGAGCGTATACCCATATAGCCCGGAAACAATGTAAATAATGCCCGAAATCCTTGGGGTCGTTGGCATTGGACAGGGGACCAATGGGCAAGCAAGACTAGGTTCATAGAAACGTCCTTGGGGACTTTATTATTCTTAGTACCGAATACTTAGTGTGTATCAAAATGTACATGACCGTTTTCAACTTCATACCAACTCATTTATGGCTCTATGATCGATATTTTATGAGAAATTTAATTTTAAGGCAAAAGAGTCTGGAGGCTTGTCTAATTTTCTCTTTCGATTTTTTTCACACACTTGTAAGGTTTTTCGCCTCCATTTGTCAGGACATGTAGAGTAGTGGTACAGACTCCGACTTTCACCCGGAAGGTTGTTGGTTCGAGTCCCACACTTGCTACATTTTCTGGCGATGCTTCGGAGGGCATGTAAAGCAGGCGGTCCCGGGCCTTCCTAGTTGAGTGTAAGTGAGGGCTTTATAGCCCTAACTTCGCTAGGTTGGCTTAGTAATAGAACAAAAAAAGTCAATATTTATTTATTTATTTATTTATTTATTTGTCTCTTATGGGAGACGTAATTAGTTACTTTAAAGAAATGTATACCTTTAACATTGCCAGTAACCATTGTTTGAAATTACTTCTAGCAGAAGCCAATCCCCATCGGATTTCTTGAGAAATGGAACTTGTCGAAAGCTTCCAACCTTCTCTGTGAGCCCCTCCCCCCCCAACTTTGAAGTTGGATAGGGAGAAGCAGCCGCGGGGGGGGGGGGGGGGTGAACTGTGAGGGTAGAAGGTTTATATTATGCTGATTCTCCGTATGAATATTAATGGATACTTGGTGTTCTCTAATTAACATTTTCACTTGAGACGTTTTAATTTTTTTATAGCATTCTTCCTGAATTTTAAGCTCAGGCATGCCCTGGGTAACATTACACCAGTATAATCAAGCTTTCAACAGTTTCAAGATATTTCTAGAAAGTTTTAAGTAATTTCTATGGTAAGTTAGCTGCCAACCATATAATGGAGAAGTTTAATTTTCGGATTTCGGAATTCTTCGCTGTTCTTTTATAATATGGCAATAGGGAAAAATACTAACAGACGTATAAAATTAAATAACACATGAAATATCGACCTTAGCACTGTCTAAAATATCACATCCCTCAAAAGAAATACTCCTCTACATTTTATTCTAAGTTCTGAGCCTCAACATTGATTGGCCCCAATTTTTGAACTTGACTTTTAAAAAAATAACTGCTAGTAACAATGTTTGTGACGGCCACATATCATTTATCATAAAGCAATGGAGCATTTCTTCAAACGGAAGGTACATTATTCTATCTCCACGACGGCCATACCAAGTTGAATCCACAAGAAAGAGCCGAAACTACAGAAAACTCGGTAGTGCACGCAGAGATAGCAGGGGAACATGGGGGGACATGATAACGCGCTGAGACTACCAGTCAGTCTACGCGCGTGTCGAGTCCTGGTCACCTTCAAATTAGTCTTGTGACATTACTATATTGCCCAAGTGGTTCGGAATCCACTATTATTATGAGGTCCACCCTGTCAGCCAACTCCTCTTCTCCCTGAGGTAAAGGAGTGAGCCCGTAGGGTGCCATTTTTTTAATGATCTTTTATGGACCCAGGCCTACTTATAGTGAGTGGCCCATAGGTCCCTTGTCCAATGCCAACGACCCCATGGATATCGAATATTATTTGTATTGTTTACGTATGCATTTTTGACCATTGGCAAAGTGGTATACATTCTCAGTGCAACCTACACCTGCTACAAGCGATAATGGACAAGCGGAGACAAGCTTACCATTGACGCAATGAAACATGCATGACTTAACCAAGTACAGTGTAGTAGTCCATGGTACCAAGCCCTATGCCAAAAACCCCTTTATTCTTTCTAATTGCTCCTGCATGAGTTTTTTTGAATTGCGTTGGTAAACTGGTACATGTCCCCGATGTCAACCTACACCGACTACAAGCGAAAACGGACATACTGAGACATGCTTACCATTGACTGCAATTTTTTATTTAATCCCGTATGTTATATCCGTTGCGGTGAGATAACCTCTTGGTGAGTTTTCCTTGGTGAGATGTCCCCCTATATAAAATGGAACTTGGTTCGTGTAGGCCTGGGCTAGGCAGAACCTCGGATATTAAAGAAGATTATTTTTATCTTTTCAAAGTTAAATAAGGACGCGATGACCCTTTAAAAAATTAGACGTTTCAGAAATCAGCCGCCATTATTATTTCCACGCCATGCCTGGGTCTAACAGCGTCTTATACTCGTATCTCCAGCCAGGTGAAAGATTTGAATTCGAGCTTCCTGACCTGTGTAACAGACAATTATAAAAAGGCACTTGACCTACAAAAGTTATAAAAAAAATCGGGTTTCTGAAGAGGTCAAAACGTGAACTTTGCAGCATTGCAATGCAGCACAAGAAAAGTACCAGAAAACTCTAGAGATGATTTTTCTGGAAATCTAATGAAATTGCAGCGCAATGCAGAAGTTTGAAGGAAGGTAGTAAAGTAATTGAGTGAGTTTCATAAGCAGCGGTACGAATTAAATTAAATTTAAAAGTACTGGGGGCTCTGTTTCAAGCAGTTCCTTTTGAATAGAAGCCATGCTGGGTACCCCCTTCCCCTCACTGCTGACTACTTCTGACCCAATCCCCGCCCCCCACAACTTTTCCGACATAAGGGCACTCCAAACTGCCTCTCGTGATTTTTACCATAACACAAAGGCTCTTCACACAACCCTGCCGGTTTTACCATTTGAAATCGAATCTTAATTCACTTTAAACCCGTTCCGCCATTCTAATTTTATGTAAAAACCGGTACATGCTTTCCTATTTATTAGTAGACTTTCCAAGTCAAACTGAGTTTCTTTTTTGTTGAAATGGATTCTACTTTTAAAAAATAGGAAACTTTCAAATTTTCACTAATTTCCAAAGATTTTATAGTTTATTTATAAAAATATAAAAAATCACATATTTTAAAATACGCGCCATTTTTAAAATGACGTCACACTTGATTAAATTCCCATGATGGCCGCCATCCACCGAAGAAAACGTGGGCCCAGCAAGGCGCAAACAAGGGGATAATCTTGAAATTTATGCAAGCGTGAGGCCTTTTTTTTAAATGGCGCGTAGCCTGTAACCTAGTCGGGACTGTCTACATTAATAATTACTACAATATATGTGAGTTTAAAAGTAATAGTTTCTGAAAACATTAAAGTATAGTTTTTTTTTTGTCTGTGAGGGGAAAACGCCCAAAATGAATTTAAATGCCATGAATGCTTAGGACTGTTAGTGAACCGCCTTTCTTGACCATTGCTAGCAGTAGTAGTAACTTAGTTGCAGTACAGTGTAAACAATACCAGTACCTCAAATGCTTTGCTAACAGTGAGCGGGAGGTGAGCCAGGAAATTCGCAGCCGCATTGAGCAAGCTCGAAATGTCTTCATCACAATGCAAAAAGTATACTTCGGTGTCGTAATCTGCGGTTAGACCTTCCATTGTGAATGGTGAAATGTTATGTGTTCCCAATCCTTCGATATGGTATGTAGGGATGAACGTTGACACAAGTTTTGGAGAAGAAAATCAGTGCATTTAAGATGTGGGTATACAGAGGAATGCTGCGCAAATCCTGGAAAGATGGTGTCCTCAATGCTGAGGAACTGAGACGAATGTATACAGATTTGTTGCAGACGGTTAAGAAAGGGAAACTAACATACATGTGATGAGGAACGAAACGTATCGCTTTCTTCATGTAATAATCCAAGGGAAGGACCGAGGCTCTTGGCAGAAGAAGAGGATTCTGGCTGAAAAACCTGAGGCAGTGGTCTGGCAAGAGCACAACTTCCCTTTTCAGGGCGGCAGTCCCTTAGGCCCAATTGCCATAATAATAATATAAGATGTAAGAGCCATTAAAAGAAGAAGAAGACCATTGGTCTATTTCGGACGATGTCAGTGGCATTTTCGGCGGCCACTTGAACCCGTTTGGGGTCGGGTGGAACCACACCGCTTCTTTTAGGTCGAGCCTCGAACCTCTCCCTTCCGATTCATGTCCCAAATCTCTACCAATTACAGCAATTTGAAATTGAGGAAGCGACGGAAAGTTGGTAGCAACAATCTCCCTTACTGGTGAGGGTAAGGTTTTTTTTATTTTATTTTTATTTTTTTTTAAAGAGGTTAATCACATGCAAACAATTTAATGAATGCATCCAATTGACCTCTTCAGTCGCCTCTGTAGGTTAGTAAGGTGAGTTACGACTTGTCTCCGATTGCATGGCGTATGGAGACTCGCACAAGTACAAGCACGCTACCACTTTGCCACAGAAGTCGATGGTGCCAGTTAGGTTCGGGTAGACCTCGATTCGCCTACCTCTTCTTCCCATACCTCTACAAACTGGGCAATACCAGCAGTGTACTATTTAGAGTAGTTCCCACCATCGCTTGAAAAGTTTAGGTAAGGAAACCAGCTCGGCACCTCCATGCTTTGGCAGATGGCGGTACTGTCCAGTATTTCTTACTGATACTTTTCAAACGATAAATAAATAAATAATGACTTTATTTTTAGACGGCTATTCCACTTGTCAATTTTTCTTCAATTTTGATAATGTCATTGACGGAAAATAATCAATGTTGCATTTATATTTTTACACCTCATTCCACTTGTCTAAACAATAATCAACCATTTTTGTATTCAATTTCTTCCAATTTTGTAAGTTTGCCAACCGTCTTTATTTTACTTTTATAACTTGCAAGAAATTTTATGATTTAAATTATGAAATAATTCGTTTGTTCTCAAGAAATTAATTACAATTAAAATAAGGAAATAAATAAATAATCGTATATTCCATCAGGTATTAATGAATACATGGAACAAGTCATTAGTATAGCACAATACAACAAAGACAATAATCAATGAATTAATCTAAACTAAAACTAAAACTAAGACTGGTCTACCTTAGCTCAAGGCCAGGCATGCCAATATTATTTTATTATATATATTATTATTTATCATATCCAGACGACGCCATTGTTTAATTTTAGTTTGTTATTGTTTGCAAAGGGTGATTTTACTCTATGATTGTTGATCAATTTTAACATGCGGAAAATGGACAATGACATAGAGTAAGGAAAATAATAATAATAATAATAATAATAATAATAATAATAATAATTGTGTATTGACCAGAAAATTGACAACTACATTTAATAGAAAATAAATACATTTCTGACAATACATCAATGACGGCGATGAGCGTAAGCCCATACAGCCCATCATCTCATCAATTATTGCAGAAAAATTGACAAGTGGAATAGTCGCCTTAGCTGAGACCACCCTAGCTATAGGCTCTCTCTTACACTCAACTAGGGGTCAGCAACAAAAACAATAGTGGTGGTAGTATTAGTCTTGGCAAAAGCGTTAGGAAATGTTACAGACGCAGGTAGCAACATTATTAATCAGAAAATTACGTGTGCGGATTTCAGATGATGGTCCCATGGAAATTGCTATTTGGCGAAGAACAACCCTTAGGGAACTACCTACCCTTGAGACGAGGCCCAAAATAATTACTTTCACCATGTTTCAGCCCAGGGTCGGATTTCCTTATGACACCCCGAGGCACGAAGCTTTCCACTAACTGTTGGCATGTTTAAATTTTTGACACAGAAATTAACTATTTAACATGTAATTTATTGTTCTCTAGTGGAAGTCCGGCTGGGTTTTTCTCTGAATAATTCTGATATTCTGATAGCGATAATATGCGCTACAATACGAAGGGGGTGGAAGTGACCACCTTCAGACTCGTACCCAAACTTGGTTAACTCATGCTTACGCCTGTTACATTGGGTCAATGATAAGCTTGTCTCAGGTTGTCTATTGTCGCTTGAAGCAGGTATGGGTTGTCTTCGAAGCCATGTACCAGTTACCGCTGGCGGATCCAGCTATGGGCTCATGGGACTGCCTTCTCTAGCCTAACTCGAACAAGATAAAACGCGCTTTCTTTTAAACGGCATTTTCACGCATCCTACGACGGCTACCAAGGTCCCAGAGCGTTTGAACGGCCTAGCGTCGCTCTCGTTATACCTTCATAAAGATACGGAAGTATGGACGGAGGAAATATTAAATGACCAACAGACATGTAGATTAGTGGTACCGTACGGACTTTCACCCGAAAGGTTGTTGGTTCGAGTCCTACACTTCCTACATTTTCTGCTTCACAGGGCATGTAAAGCAGGCGGTCGAGTGTCAGAGAGAGCTTTATAGCCCTAAGTCCACTAGGTTGGCTTAGTAATAGAACAAAAAAGTCAATATTTATTTATTTATTGAACACCCGTTTCTTGAACTCCTACCTCAGGATTACTAAACCAGACGTTATGACAGGCTATTCACGATCCCAGCTCATATGTACATAGTTAATAAATAAATAATTAATTAATTAATAATAGAAACTAGCAATAGTGAGCACAAATTGTAGGTATAGAGGTTTTTAATCAACTTGAAATAATGCCTTTTCCCCATTATTTGTTTATAAATTACCATTGTTGGGGAAACAGAAATTAATTGATGACTCTTGTGTCCCTGGAAACTGTAATCATTGATACCCTACCCAGAGGTAGAGAGGACACTTGATTACAACCGAACGAAAAGGCTGGAATTACTAATAAAAGCAAAATATTTTGTAATTTGTTTCCACGAAGCATAAGAGTACTTAGTTCCAAAAGGTATTTGATTTTACTAGCACTGCTATTATTGTATTATATTTGGTTATTTTTAAAATGGCTACGTGATTTTACTCGTACCATAGGTAAACTACGCAGAACTAAGCCATATGTCACAGTAGAAAAATCACGGTAAGAAGACTGAGGAATTCTGCGTAACTTCTACGCGAATATAAGTCATCTTACAAAAGATATGTGCGATATTAGCTTTCATATATAATATATAATTTGTAAGATGGCTGCTGATCTCGAAAATTGGGTTAAAGATAATTTTTATTTCAAATTTTAATTGGGCGCCTGACAATTTTGAAAAGTTAATAATAATAAGACACATTTAATTTAATTTTTTTTTTTAAGATTTGCGGAATTTTTCCCGGGTACCGCACTACCCCCCCCCCCCTTAATTTGGATCCCCCCTCGCCTGCCTATTGGGTTTTGTTTACATCAATAACGACTACAATATATGTGAATTAGTGGAAAATCATTAGAGCTATTTTTGAGAAATAATTTTTTTTTGACATTTTTTTTAAATAGTTGTAAAACCCCCAGACTGACAGGCATTTCATTAAAAAATATATTTTTTGGGTTCGTCAAAACGTGCAAATCGAAAATTTCGACCATCACAAAGCTTTCCTTATGCTAACGTATAAATAGGAAAGCAATAAAATGAGAAGAAAGAAATAAAGAAAATTGTCTTTATTTTCCATATGGACGAATTTTTACAGGTAACCCTTCAAATAATACCTTTTATACAATTAAAATTATGCAACGATATGATTGTATGTAGATGGATATAAAACCCTATCTAAAGCCCATGGGCTGGAACGGTGAGAACCAGTACGGGTTCATATGTTTTTTGCTTTCCAATTTATACGAAGTATAAGGTAAGCTTTGTGATGGTCGAAATTTTCGATTCCGAGATTTCAACGGATTTACACGTTTTGAGGTACCAGGAACCCAAAAAAGTGGTTTTTACGAAATGTCTGTCGGTCGCTCTGTCTGTCTGTTCATCGATTTCCGGGCAAACTACTCGGTCGATTATGATAAAATTCGGCATGTAGGTTCACAAAAATCATACCTCGGGACCATTTTTTTTTTTGGTTTTATTGTCAAAAAACTCCAAAAAAAAACGTCAAACAAAATTATTTCACGAAAACGGCTCCAACGATTTCTTTTAAATTCACATATATTGTAATCGTTATTAATGTTGACAAAATGCGGGGGGTAGCTTGCCCCTTGACAGTTTGCTTCTGAGTAACGACACCGGACAGGTTGCCTTCCCAAAAAACTAGTTGGTTTTGTGCAAAAAAATGTTTTTTTGAAAAAATAATAGAAAATTCACGCTCAAATGCATTGCGTGCTCTGCCATTATTGCTGTGTGTTAATGTGTTGGTCTGACCTATATAGAATTTACCTCACCTCCAACCTCCAGTGACGTCAGGTGGACAACCCCCCCCCCCCCCCCCCGAGATGCCCGAAATTTAACTATAGGAAAAATATTTACCATGAAGTTACTCATTTTCTCTAGCTGCTACTTGATAAATTGGAAAGCATGTTCGAGTAAACTCGGACCGGTTCTTATTTAAAAGAATAGTCCACACCTCTAACAACAAAAAATTGGTTAGAGTATTCGTTTTCACATCGCCTTTTGTGGTTATCGACCCCTTTTTAGTGCTCAGTTCAAAATTTCCTTTGAGGGAAGGTGAGAGAGGCTTTGCTGTCATCCATCACGGTTGATGTGTTTTTAATCACGACGGTCAAACGATCTGTAGCCTAAGTCCTCATAAAATATATTACGCAGCTAGGCTTCGCCATGGAAACGCTGATTTCCCAAATATCAGCTGCTCTGACACAATTAATATGGGTCAAATTTGCGTACTCAATCGCTTAATATCGTATGTTATCCGCTAGGTTGGCTTAGTAATAGAACAAGAAAATCCAATATTTATTTATTTAGAGACAACCTATTTAACGCCCCCTCGCCCTAAATGAGAAAAATAAAATGTAAGACGAAATTAAGTACTGTGAGTTGTTGTAATGCATAAATAATTAGATTACTCGTGACTTCGTGGTATTTCATTTTTATAAACAAAAAATAACAAAAACTTAGAGTTTTAGAAAAACTTGTTATAACAACCCGAATTAGTAAAACCCAAATAATCGTTAAGAAATTAACTTTGTCTAAGAAACCCACTTGTGTTAATATAAAACCCTGAGCGCTTTCGGCAAGAACTGCCATCTACAGAGGGAAACCCACTAGCACAGTTACACCTTATCTGCGATTTGAGACTTGCTCAACTCGAGGAGAAGATGCAAATGTGACTAGATGGCATAGTAGATGGCAGTTCTTGCCGAAAGCGCTCAGGGTTTTATACTAACACAAGTGGGTTTCTTATATAGACAAAGTTAATTTCTTAACGATTATTTGGGTTTTACTAATTCGGGTTGTTATAACAAGTTTTTCTAAAACTCTAAGTTTTTGTTATTTTTTGTTTATGTTGTAATGCATAATTTGCCACGATGAATACTTTGGTCAACAGTGAGCGGTAAGCGGTTCGGTTGATAGAATTCAAAGTCGTTTCGGTCCTCGGCCCACGGCGAGTTGACAGCTAGAGGAGAACCTCCCGATAGTAATTTGTACATTTTGTACAGTTTGTTCTCGCAATCTGTCGCAGTCATCTTTGTTTCTTTCTTTTGTAAAACGGACTGTGACTTCTCCGTTGAGTATTGCGTCTGTTTCGGCGTTGTTACATATGGGCCTCCTCAGGGGTCCATAGATTTTAAATATTATCTTTCTTTCTAATGCGTGTGGTTTGTTGGCGTCGTCAGCATATAGTTCTGGGTTTCTGAGTACTGAATACTTTTTTTCTAACTCCTGTTTTCAGCATTTTTGCTTTAAGCAACCCTGTCAGCATGGCGGGGGGAGTGAGTCTGTTCCTTAACTGTAGGCACCCTAAAGGCAGACTCCTTCACCTCGAGGAGAAGGGGAGTTGACTGACAGGGTGAACCTCCTGATTATAGTCGATTCCGAACCACTTGGGGAACATAGTAAAGTCACACGATTAATTCGGAGGTGACCAGGACGCGCCACGCACGTAGACTGACTGGTATAGTCTCAGCGCGTCATCATGTCCCACCATGTTCCCATGGCCAACGCTGTGCACACTACCAAGTTTGCCGCAGTTCGAAACACGCTCTGCTCTCATGGATTCAATTTGGTAAGGCTGTTGGCTAGTACTGAATACTCGACACAGGAAATGACAATCTTGAACCAGCTTGGGCTGCGCTATTTGCCCTAATTTAAGTAACGATCCAAATGCTGCTATGGATGTAACCTCCGCTGGGGCTGAGCATCAATCAAACATGTCCATTACTTGTCTCTTATTGTCACAGCTCTCCACGTGAGCTTGGCATTTTCAAATGGTACCTTCCCGTGCTGAACCTGTCACTTACATACCTAATTTACATCCCATTACGTTGTTCAAGTGCTTTCTGTCAGCTTATAAATTTCCTAGTGAATCTTGCCTTATCGTGGTTTTCACCGTTGTAGTGACGGCCCCAGGGGCCCCCGTCCCCCCGGAGAAAAACCAGCGAAGACTAGCTAGACTTGTCACGTAAAACAATTTCTAATACGTTAATAGTTACCGTAGCACTCCCACCATGTTTCGATTTCGATTGGTACCTGGCACTTATTTTCTATTTCTGGTCATAGGAGACGTGGCATCAGAAATTCAAAAACATATTTTTGGCGGGAAGCGCTCAAATAGGAGCTGCTATATTAACTCTACTTAATGAGACCTGAATCTGTCAGAATCAATCTGATAGTGGATTATCTTACGTGACCATTCCTCTATTTCCTATGTGTTGTGGCAGCCCTAGTTTTCCACTACTCATGACGGTAAGGTGGTTGGGGCTGGGAGGTCCCAGACTAGGTGAAAAGTTTTTCTTTTAATAAATAAATAAGGACTTTTTGTTCTATTACTAAGCCAACCTCGCGGAGTTAGGGCTATAAAGCCCTCTCTTACAATCAACTAGAAAAACCCGGGACCAAGGCCCACTGCTTCAGCGAATCTCGCCATGGCTACGGGTTGGACTACTGGAGCCCGCCCGCTTTACATGCCCTCCGAAGCATAGTCAGAAAATGTAGGAAGTGTAGGACTCGAACCAACAACCTTTCGGGTGAAAGTCCGAAGTGAGAGTCCGTCTTTTGTGTTTATCCTCGATCCTTTCATTCAATAGTCCACATTGTAACGGATTTAAATATGTCGGGAAATGGCTGGAGGAAGAGTGGCCATGCGCAAGCGCGACACCGATAAGTGATATGCAGACGTTATAAGACTTTATACAGATTTTATAAATTTGTTAATGAACATACTCAATCATTGGAAAGAAATGGAGTAGGGAGTACCCATTGGCCTACGGGCCACCTGCAGCAGAGTCCTAGAGTTATTAAAGTTACAACATTTCCACTAATTCAGCTGTGCCAATTAATACTATAATAAGAATCTTGCTCCCAATCGGAGAAAAAGTAAAGATTCTGTAGCATATAATAGAGACATTGATAAATTAGATTCGCCTCACATATATCGTACCATTATTCTTCGGCGCTTCCCGTAACTCCATATAAAGTTTCTTTCCCATTATTTCTGCTTACCGTACTATGTACCTTTAGAAGTACCTTCTTTGTGATAATACAAACAACTTAGGAACTCAGATGAGATCGTTCTTTGTTCATGGATTTTGAATAGCACGTGAATTAGGGTCGTAAGGCTGCAACCCCCCCCCCCCCTCTCCCGATCACATAATAATGCATACTTAATATATCGACTTCGATGGCCAGGTGGTAACGTGCTTGCACTTGTGCGAGTCTTTACACTCCATGCAATCGGAGACGTGTCGTACTCATCACGGGTAATAACCTACAGAGGCGATTCAAAAGGTCAATCGGATACATTCATTAAATTGTTTGTATGTGATTAATCTTTTTTTTAAAAAAAAAAAAAATAATAATAATAATTAATAAATAAAAAATAAATATAATGTTCTGACGGAATGGAACTAATTGTGGCCCATTGGCCCTTGCCCACTACCAACTGCTCAATAAAATAAATAAATAATAAATAAGGACTTTTTATAGTTTCTATTACTAAGCCAACCTAGCGGAGTTAGGGCTATAAAGCCCTCTCTTACACTCAACTATGGTGACCCGGGACCGCCTGCTTTACATGCCCTCCGAAGCACGGCCAGAAAATGTAGCTAGTGTGGGACTCGAACCAACAACCTTTCGAATGAAAGTCACAGTCCGTACCACTACGCTACATGTCCTGACACGCTACATGTCCTGACACGCTACATGTCCTGACAATGGTTTTCGTACATTATTGTTATTGTTTACATTACAGTTTTTGGCCATTGGCAATCTGGAACACGAGCTTGATGTCAACCCGTACCAGCTAGAGTGACAATGAAAAAGCTAAGACAAGCCTGCCATTAGTACAATGTAGCTGTTATAAGCATTACTTATAACCAAGTCTATTCTAACACCATGACCGTGCCCAGGGGGGTGGTCCATGGTATCCAGACCCCCCACCCCCCGTAATAAAAGAGCTTTACACACATTTAAATTTAATTTTATATTTTAGGGACACAATTTACCATTTTATGTAAACCTGAAGAATTAGAATACATTTATTTCAATTTGAACACTGGATAGAATGGACTTAAATAATTATCATCAAATCAATATCATTAATAAATTACGTAAAACCAATTTTGGTTCCCCCCGAAAAAAAAAACCAAAACCACATAAACAACACATAAACTTAAAAAAATAATCTCTAGTGGGGCGCCCCTGTAACTTTATATTCTTCTAAAAATTCAACAATGCAGTGCTATGAAGTTCATGTTTGCCAAAGGAAATTAGTTTTCTGACATGCTACTAAATATTGACAAGAGAAGGTAAAATAAAACTGGGGTTTGAATATAATATTGAAATTTCTTTATGGTTGGTAAAGCAGTTAAATAAAGTAGGATTACGTCAAAAAAGTCGGAAAGTTTTGCCAAGTGAATTGCAAATGGCTCAAGACTTGAAGTTCCTAGGGATTACAAGTTTCAAAAGCGAGTTTATAAGCAGATTTTGGGTGCCTCAAACAAAGATAACTTATAATTCTATCAACAGTTAGAAATTTCCAACCCCCCTTTCCCCCCCCCTCCCGCCATTTCTTTATTATTACAGTATTTCTAAGGGTGGGAGCGATGTCAGTTTACGGTAGGCAAACTGCCAGCAATATAACTTTAAGCTAACGACTTGTCGCTCATTAAAGACAATAAACTCATTGATTGTCTTGCCCTAAGAGGATAGAGACTGGTAGAGGATCTTCACTCTCGATCACTGCTATATTAGGGATATTTAGGTCAGCAACATGCCCGGCTGCCGCATTTCTCCCCTGCCGGTGAAGATAAGGCACCCATTAGTATTGGATAACCTCATTTGGAGATTAAATCCGGAAAAAAGATTCGAGAAAAATCTGGACTATACGCGACTAGAACTCACGATCTGTGCCTCTCTGGGGCATCGCGTTACCTCAAACTAGCTACCCCGCGGAAAAGGTTGATCGAGTCCCTCTCCATTTTGATTTTTTCAATTCCCTTTGAGAAAACTTCCTTTGCTGTCTTGTTTCTGACCATGAACCATGAAAAGGGAACCGCCTGCCTTTATCAGGTACTTAAAAATGCATAAATGTCTAAAGACGTGAGACCCCCTGCCCGTCCTTACAACAATGTTGAAACGGAATAGCAGAACAAATGTGTAGAGGGCCCCATAATGCCAAGTATCTCCCAAGGTTTCTCCTACAGTACAATAGTATTAATTAGGTAATTAGCCGTACATTGTGGGTAAAATCAAGAATTAATATTATAAAGTAAAAACAATGAATAATTAAAACTTTTCACTATACAAGAAACATTTTACCTGGTGCAGATGTAATGTAATAAAGAATACCTTGAGCGTAGAAATGGTAACTAAATTGCATTAGCATCTCTCGGAATTTTTTAATAATAATTAGGGAAAGCTAGCATAGAAATGTTTTGCTTTGTTAACATTTTTTTAACATGAAAAAGTTTCTGCATTTTTATGTTTGCCCGACTGTGATACAAGGACAAATGTTTGTAGTTATTCCATCACATCATCCAAACATAAATGCGCAAAGGACGTTGTGTTTAATATAATTAATTACATTGTGCTGTGCATTGTAGGTAAAATTGGGTTAAGATGCGTTCACAATACGTCTGATAGCGTTATGTTAATGATAAACATGACAAGACAGCGGGGGTTGGCAACACTGTATATCCGCATTTGATGCATGACACGTTATATAGGCAACATGTGAGCTCAATGTGTACATTTTCACCGGAAAAGCAGTTGAGACAAATAAATTAAATTAAAAATTTAATTATATTTGTGCCCCAAATAAACACATTTTGAATAAGGTGCCCATTCCATTGACCGGCTAGGGCTATTTCCAAAAACGGTGACGTGGTAGCAGACATTCAAGACTTAGGTGGCGTTTCCACCAACCTCGCATTGCAGAATTGACGGAAATGTTTATTTTCCTCTATGCCATAGTTAAAATTGATCAATGATCATACAGTAAAATCACAAACAAACAAACTAAAATTAAAAAATGGCGTCATGGGATATGTTAAGTACAAACATTTTAAGAGATTTCTATAAAAAGAAAAATTCTAATTTCCGTCAATGTCATTTGCATTCTGCAATGCGAGATCGGTGGAAACGCAACCTAAGTCTTGAATGTCTGCTACCACGTCACTGTTTTTGGAAATAGCCCTAGCCGGTCAATGGAATGGGCGCCTATTGAAAACATGATAAAGGCTGCTCCGAAAGTATTAACCAATCAAGGATCAAGTTACAATGACTACATTGCCATAAAAAAACGCCGTGGCACGACCGCCCAATAAGGGTCCAGGCCTGAGCACTGGCAGGGGACACTCTCCCATTACCACTGCTCTATTTTGGATATTGTGGTCAGCAACATGCCCAAAGCTCAGTAAATTATATATTGTATATGTATAGAATATCCTCATCACTTTTCGATAATATTCATTATTTTGACTAAGAAAATTGGTATATGCGGCCGTTATGTTTTATCTTGTCCTATCTTAGGCAATGATTTTGTATTAATTAATTAATACATTTTTAATCAAGTTAAGTTTGATTTGTGAGGTTTATCTCGCGTGAGAACGTGTGAGCCAAGTTCCTCCACTCCGCTATTACCTCTTGACACACTTTTTTACTGTAAATATCTACAGTATTGTATTCAAATATACAAATTAAATACTAATGCATTTTATAATAACGATGTAAGGTAAATAATACCATGAGAAATTAGAGAAAACATTCAAGAAAGAAGTTTGTTTAAAAAAGTTCATTTTTTATCACATCACAATAATTTGACTGTCAAATTTTGACATTATGCGATCATAATAACTTGTACATTATTCCAATACACGTCGCATTCTTTTCCAATATGTACTTTTTTCGCCATTTAATTGAGTTGCTTTTTATGTACCGTAGCTAAGCTAACGCAAGCCAAGTTAAATTAAATTAATTAGTAAAGAACATAACCGACATCTTATTTTTTTATTTAATTTTACTACATTATTTTGAAATAGAAATTACCTACTTTTTGTGCACTCGTGCGGCAGGTTGAAATACGATTCCCATTTTCGTTCACTCTTTTTTCCCGGGAACATTGCCGGATTAACCCCTGGGGGGCCGGGGGCACAAGATATGTTGGGGCCGTGGGTGCAACCCAGATGCGGTCCCAGACCACATAAAACGGGGAGGCACTTGACAGTGGCGTAACGAACTAACGATAGGTTTTCGAAGGGGGTGGCGTATAATTTGGCGCCCCTCCACCCATTTTCATAAAAGTGAATAAAATGGGGAAAGCCGTTCTCATGGACGTGCGCAGATTTTAAATTAATGACCTTAGTTCGGTTCGGAGGATATGAAGGGGGGCCCGGGAGTCTCCCACGGAGGAGAATTTAAGGAAAACAGACCTGATATAGTTTGATTTTACGCATTTTGATAGCAGTAACTTTGAGTTTCAGGCAATTAATATAATTGCGAACGAGGGGGGCCCGGAGGTGAAAAATTTTGAAAAATAGGGCTGAAATATTGGGGTTCTACGCATTTTGAGAGCAATAAGGTATAATATAAATTACATGGAATTAATATAATTGTTGGGAACAGGAGGGCCGGAGGTCTCCCCCGGGGGAAAATGTTCGCTCTGTGCCCATGGGTTAATCCGGCACTGCCCAGGAAGACTTGTTAATAATTTTCACATAGTATGTTCAGTACTGTCAAGACATGTAGAGTAGTGGTACGGACTCGGCCTTTCACCCGAAAGGTTGTTGCTTCGAGTCCTACACTTCCTACATTTTCTGGCCATGCTTCGGAGGGCATGTAGAGCAGGCGGTCCCGGGCCTTCCTAGTTGAGTGTAAGAGAGGGTTTTATAGCCCTAACTCCGCTAGGTTGGTTTAGTAATAGAACAAGAAAGTCCTTATTTATTTATTTACCTATTAAAAATATAAAAA
This sequence comes from Psococerastis gibbosa, assembly GCA_963971405.1. Taxonomy (NCBI): domain Eukaryota; kingdom Metazoa; phylum Arthropoda; class Insecta; order Psocodea; family Psocidae; genus Psococerastis; species Psococerastis gibbosa. Next base: position 17,147,749 of record OZ020492.1, on the reverse strand, counting down.
AATAATTAAGTTCTCGCGGTTCCTACCTTCGCCACTTCCAGATACAAATATATTTCCTGCAATTATTTTTAAAACAACTCAGAAGAGAAAAATATGTTTTATTCAAATTATAAGAAATGAGGTAAATATCTCACCTTTTGCACCTATTTCACCTTTTGCAATGACGTTGAGAAGCTAGTCTAACAAAGTTATCATGTCGTAAATATCGCCTCTACATATTTTATAATTATTTCAATTTTAAATATTTTTGTCAATACATTTTTAATGAGATTTTGGCAAGTTATGCTCACCAAGTTCTCTCGCCACTTCCAGGTACAAATTTTTTTGTCATTTTTTTAAAGAATTTTTTCAGAGAAAACAACAATTTTTTGGCTAGTTTTGTTGTGGTCCAGCTCACACCGCAGGTTGAAAGGCACGTTCTCTCCTCGCCTCATAACTTCACCACTGAAAGATACACATTTCCTTCCCGGAGAGTCTTAAGTTATAAAATTTTACAGAGATATACATTTTAAATTAAAACTAAAAGAAATAAGTTAAATCTTACCGTCAGAAATGAGGAGGTAGATAGTAAAGAGAAGTTTAACGGTGCGGTACCGCATGGCGAAGTATTTCGCGGACGCCCGCGGTACTACCCCTTCGCTGTCATCCCCAATACTGAAGCCAACGCAGCCGATCCTGCCGATCTGCCGATCCAGCGCTCCCTGAGTCCCAGCATCCAACCCCTACCTTCAGAGCAACATCCCCTCTATGGCTAATTTCTTGGTTTCCACCGTTCTCCACCTTTGTACCAGCCATTGTCTCCTTCCAACCCAAAGTTGCCACTGCTAAGGGGTTAATGAAAAATAAAAACTGTTTGAGCTTTTTATTGATAAAAGTTTTAGTATTTTCGGTTTTTTGATCAAAGTTTTATCATAAAATTGTTATTACTTCGAATAAATTTACATTGATTTGCTTGAAAAGTTCGGAGAATAATAAATATATCTTGTCCCCCCTTTTTGTCTAAGATGTGACAACTTCAAAATTTTGCCATTGAATTTATGAATGTTTTGTATTTTTTCACGTTCTTTGTTTTTTTACTTTGTAAATAAAACCGATTTAGACACTGTCAAAACAGCTGTTTATTTATATAGTTTCTGGTAGTTTTTTTTCAGCTTTATATATTCTTCTCCATCTTCCCTCCCCTCATCTTCTCCTTGAACTTCTCATCCATGCGCTGCTTGTGAATATATAATACCATTGAATATATAATAGTGTTATATATTCAATTTTAATACCTATCCAATAGTGGACCACAATACCGTATGTTTACAATTTTTCCTTTGTTAACGTTGCATGCAGTTGGGGACTAGGCCAGCGGGTAGACGGGCATTTACCCGGCGGGTCGGACCAAAAATAGTTGTTTGGGGCCGGACGTCCAAAGGAAAAAAATCGTAACATATTTCAAAAGAACCGGTCCGAGTTTACTCGAACATGCTCTCCATTTCATCAATTAGTAGATAGAGAAAATTAGTAATTTCATGGCAAATAATTTTCCTATGGTTAAATTTCGGATATCTCGGGAAAGGGGGGGGGGTGTCCACCTGGGGCCACTGGAGGTGAGGTAACCACACAGTAATAATGGCAGGGCAGGCAATGCATTTGAGCGTGAAGTTTCTATCATTTTTTCAAAGACCTTTTTTTCGCCCAAAACCAAATACTTTTTGGGAAAGCAACCTGTCCGGTTTCGTTACTCATTTTAACACCTAAAACATGCCTGAAGGTAGAAATCATCGATAGAATGGTTTTGCATTAAATTAATTTTTCAAGTAGTTTTTATTTTTATTTTTTCCTTTCACATTCCAACGCGAAGTAGCCGCAGCTGGAGGGTCAATGAGAAATAAAAACTGTATGAGTATCCTATGTATCCTATATAGTCATGTAAGAGTTTCTCCCGTGATTTCATGAAAGTGAAACATTACCCAATATACATACAGCAAATATATAAAATAAAATAAAAATAAATTTATTATTTTATAAAATAAAAATAAATGTATTATTTTATTTTATAATTATTATTTTATATACATATTTAAAAAAGATTATTTACTTACAAGCAATTCAATGAATGTATCCGAATAACCTCTTCAGTCGCCTGTGTTGAGTTACGACAGGTCACCGATCGCATGATGTGTAGAAACTCGCACAATACGAACAAGCTACCACTATGCCTATACCTAATAATTTTATCGTATTATATATTATAACATAATTAATATACTTCTGTACAATGCCACAATACCACAATGCCATCGAAGCCCTTATATTCTATATTATAATAAAATTATATATAATTTGATTTTGATTTGTTATGTTATATATTGATAAAAGTTTTTACTCTTGCGGATCCTTCAAGTTATACTGCGTATAAATTTACACTGAAATGAGTGAAAAGCATTTTTTGGTTGTTAGAAGTTTTTTGCAGTCTTTCGGTAGATGTAAGTTAGTTGAACTGTTTTTCCGTACTATTTTAATATTCTCGTCCCTTTTCAACGCGCCATCGCCAATGCTTCAGATCAAAAGGGTAATGAAAGGCTCTGTTTTTGCTCTTTCGGATCTTTGATGAAAGTTATGTCATAAATAGATACGACGTTGTCACTTCTAAGGGCCAAAGGGATGAAAGAGGCTCTTTTACCTTTGCATTGGTAAACGTTTTTGATATCTCTCGTTGAAATAACCGTTGATGAAAGGTTACAATCATAAATAGACATTTCTGCGGATAAATTTGTCTCACAGTCCTAGCCAAGGTACCATGATAATTTAACACTGCGGGTTAAAATGGTCCTTCGTTTGTTGTTTTCCAACGCCCGTTTCAGCATTTCTGTTTTAGGTGCCCATTCAACCGACCGGCTAGGGCTATTTACAAGAACCGGTCCGAGTTCACTCGAACATGCTTTCCAATTTATCAAAATTATTAGATAGAGAAAATTAGTAATTTTATGGCAAATATTTTTCCTATGGTTAAATTTCCGATATCTCGGGGGGGGGGGGGCGGTTGTCCCCCTGACGTCACTGGAAGTGAGGTTAATTCTCGATAGGTCAAACAAACACATTAATTACCACACAGCAATAATGGCAGGGCATGCAATGCATTTGAGCGCGAATTTTCTATCATTTTTTTCAAAAAATAATTTTTTGGGCAAAACCAAATATTTTTTTGGGAAAGCAACCTATCCGGTTTCGTTACTCAATTTAACACCTAAAACATGCTTGAAGGTAGAAATCATCGATAGAAAGGTTTCGCATTTTTTAGTCATTTTTTCATTAAAATTTAATTATTTTTATTTTTTTACCCCCAGAAGCAAACTATCAAGGGGCAAGCGACCCCCCGCATTTTGTCAACATTAATAACGACTACAATCTACGAGAATTTAAAAGAAATCGTTGGAGCCGTTTTTGAGAAATAATTTTTTTAGACGTTTTTTTGGAGTTTTTTGAAAATAAAACCCCCCCAAATAGAGTTAGCCCAAAAAAAAAAAAGTTCCCGAGGTATGATTTTTGTGAACCTACATGCCGAATTTCACTCAAATCCACCGAGTAGTTTGCCCGGAAATCGACGAACAGACAGACCGACAGACCGACCGACAGACAGACATTTTGTATAAACCACTTTTTTGGGTTCCTGGGACCTCAAAACGTGTAAATCCGTTGAAATCTCGGAATCGAAAATTTCGACCATCACAAAGCTTTCCTTATACTACGTATAAATTGGAAAGCAAAAACGGTGACGTGGTAGCAATCATTCAAGACTTAGGCGGGGTTTCCATCGATCTCGCATTGCAGAATGCAAATGACATTGACGGAAATGTTTGTTTTTCTTTTTATAGATATCTATTAAAATGTTTGTAATTGACATATCCCATGAAGCCATTTTTTAATTTTAGTTTGTTTGTGATTTTACTCTATGATCATTGATCAATTTTAACTATGGCATAGAGGAAAACAAATATTTCATTTGCATTCTGCAATGCTAGGGGTGACGTGGTAGCAGACATTCAAGACTTAGGTGGCGTTTCCACCAACCTCGCATTGCAGAATGCAAATGACATTGACGGAAAATAGAATTTTTCTTTGTATAGAAATCTATTAAAATGTTTGATGTCTGCTACCACGTCACCGTTTTTGTAAATAGCCCTAGCCGGTCGGTGGAATGGGCGCCTAAGCTAGGGGATAATCTTGTTTATCTTCCATTCCTTGTGTTAGATAGGCCTATTTGTGTGTGTTTGGGTATGCAGTTATATGAGTCCATGGATACTAATGACCCAGCATAGCAATGTACGTATTCCCCTTCGTCAGCATTCTGCATTTACACCAATGTGCTGACTAGATTATTTAACTATAAAAAGACGTACTCCATCATATGCTCAGGGTATGAATGATACTTTTTTCTACTAGAGTCTAATAACTAAATTGATTGGCACGGGCAATACTGTTGAGTCGCAGAGGATACGCCTATATTACCTTCAGGCTACAACGAAGAAGCGAAGCTTTTCATTTAATAGCGATCTTTGTTTCGAGCGGTTGCCGGTGGGTTCATACTTAATTGTTCAGTTTGTCTGATCGGTTTGTTATTGAAGATGAGTGAGCGTGATTTGGTTGAAGCTGGACCTTCAAAGGTACAGAAGGCGAAGCTGATATTCACAAAGAGTCCAGGATCAAATTTGCTGCTTTTTCCGATCTAAATGTGTGGCTTAATGCCTTAAAGCAAAGCGTACTATCTCAATTAAAACCGCGGGAGGAAATACCAAGGGGCTGCTAAAACACTTGAAGTCACCTCAGAGGAAGCAATATGACAGTATGTATCCTCGTCAAGAAGAGAGAACTGTTGCTGATTATTTCAAAAAGGAGGGTTGTTCGGTTTTTCGGTGAGTTCAATTATTTTAGGCAGGATTCTAATATGCTCCCTAAAACGTTATTGTTCGTTTTATGTACCCGATTGCCGATATTCTTTGATGTAGCGATTAGTGAGTGTCCGACTCGACAACTTATACCGAGGTTCTTAATCGGGACTACGGTTGACCTCGAATGATACTCATAATAGATAAACATTGCGCGCGCTGTGTCCTCTATCTCGACAATTGTTCAAGATATAAAAAAAATTGTTGAAACAGTGTGGCAAATTTAATTGTCTAGTCTACAATTTTTATAATTACTACAAATATCATAAAGCCCATAAGAAACGAGATATTTGCAATAAATGGGGAAAAAAACTGAATTTTTGACCTTTGACCTTGGAACTAGACGCGACTGGGCGCTAGAAGGGAGTTCAGGAGCACTGTGGCTTACCTTGCGACGTGTAGGTGACGCTTACCGGTACCGGTGCTGAAGTACACTTGCGAAGTAGTCGGAGCCGCCACAGTGTGGTAGGATGAGGTGATTGGCAGGAAGAACGAAACAATAAATAAATAAAGATATGTAAAGGTGAACGCGTGAGCTTAAAGGCAAGACCTGAACTGGACTGCTGCATGAGAAAAGGACGGCACCAAAACTCAACTTGCTGAGTTTTGCACCAACATGCTCAACTAGGAACATCTGTAGACGCGGACACCATACGATTGGTAGGGTTTGAGATAAGTTTTAGGGCACCCAAATAAAGGTTTATGCAAGTGCTTAGTTGCAGCTCTACCAAAGAAAGCAGGCACCTCCAAATGCCAACAGCACAGAACTCTTAGTCTGCTATCCCACGCTTCGAAGATCCTCACCAATATCCTGATGAACAGAATTAGGCAAAATATAGACGAAGCACTAACTGATGACCAGTTCGGTTTCCGGAAAGGTAAAGGCACGCGAGATTCATCCCTGGCACTAAGGATAACCCTGGAGAAAAGGATACGGATAGATAAAGATACATATATCGCCTTTGTAGACCTGGAAAAAGCATTCGGCAAAGTCCTATGGAGGAGGCTCTTTGATATCCTGAAGTCTCTAGGAATAAAATACAAAGATAGAAGGCTCCTATGGAACCTATATAAGGATGAAATGGCTGTGATAGCACTTGGTGAATGTAAAGCAGAGGCAAGAATAAGACAAGGAGTGCGACAGGGTTGCTCAGCATCCCCGCCTTTATTCAATTGCTACATACAGAAGGCCATGGACGAACTGGAGGAAGCCCTAGGAGAGGTAGAGGGAATAAGGATCCAAGGGGTTAAAATTCTGTCATTAAGATATGCAGACGATATCGCCATGCTCGCCGACAGCCCGGAAGAGCTGAGCGAGGCACTCAACCAGCTATCAAGGATACTGGAGGCGTATGGCATGAAAGTCAACAAATCCAAAACAAAAGTAATGGCTGTTGGAAAGAGACCTCCCGGCAGAATAGATGTAATCCTTGACAACATAAGAATTGAGCAAGTGAGAGAATTTACGTACGGGGGCATTATCACAGAGGACGGCCGCAGCAACAGGGAAATAAATAATAGGATTTTCCTGGGAAAACTGGCCTTCAACAAGAAGACGAAAATCTTTCAGTCTGCAAATATAACCCTCGAAACCCGGAAAGCCCTTCTCCAGTCCCTTGTGTGGAGTACAATGCTGTATGGATGCGAAACTTGGACTATAGCGGAAACTATGCGGAGCCGAATCGAAGCCTTCGAAATGTGGTGCTACCGGAAAATATTAAAAATAACGTGGACTGACCGGATAACCAATGAGGAAGTGCTGCAACGCATAGGGGAAGAAAGAAAACTGAGGGCATCCATCGCCAAGAGGAGAGCCAACTGGATTGGACACACACTACGCCATGATGGGCTACTTCACACGATCCTGGAAGGGCACATGTATGGAGGTGCCGCGGTAGGCCGCCCCCGTAATGAGTACCTGGACCAGCTGCTCAGGGACTTCAACTGTACTACGTATGGACAACTGAAGAGGCTGGCAGAGGAAAGATCGGAGTGGAAGAGCCGGAGCAAAATGCTGCAAGCCAACCCATGAGGGTTGTTCACCAGAAGAAGAAGCAAATTTATAGCTTGTTATCTCTCATTCCGAGGTGAAACCCTTATTTTCCTGGACTACAATGGCTAGAGAGCATTGGATGCCGCGAAAATCGGCTAAACATAAGAAAGATAGGAACGAAGCCGATATTATATTGTGTGGGTCTCGTATGACTGGCTACCTTATAAGCTAAGCAAGGCTGCCTTATATGTTAGCGAAATTGTCAGCGACGGAGGCGAGATTGTTGATTAACTTGGGTATGGATGCATGGGCGCGTTGCTTGAGTGGAACTAATGTAAGATTATGCGCCACACCGCACCAATGACACAACAGCACATGCGTCCACGTTTTTCCTTGATTTTATATCTATATCCTCAATGCCTTGTAACCACGTCGTCTTTAATAAACTAAATACAATTGATAATTGCGGTGGGCCCCTCATCTCCGTAAGGAATACTGCACGACACTACCACGCATTGGAACATACCAAAATGTTGGTTACCCGTACACTTACCGAGACTCTTCAAGGCTCAAGCGACCTTGAAATGCGCCTTTATTGTAGGAGTAAGATGCAAGACGCAAAATTGACCCAAACCATTAAAATCGATAACAACAATTTCCTTCTTGTTTTTCTTTTATTCTTATTTATTTAATAATTGCTTGGGAATGATATTGGAATAAATTTATTTGAGTTAGAACACTGGATAGAATGGACTTTCATTAATAAATAAAATTACGTAAATTTTTTTGGACCCCCCCCCCAAAAAAAAAAAAAAAATCAAAACCTGGGTACAGAAAAATGATAAATTCACAACTACGGCAATTCAATTGAATCTTGGTACTCAGGGGGACAACTAGCCTATTTCCCAATTTTATAAATATCTGACTAATTTGGTTTTGCAAAATTCATTCTTAATTATTAGAAGAAAGGCATTTGAACTTACAACAAAGAAACAACGCAGAGAGAATGCTCATACTGCAAAAGGCAAAGAAAAATTCCAAATTCACAACAAATTTTATAGGTAATCATATTCAGAAAAGGAACCCTTTCGGTATAATATAATAAACATTTCACTTATTTGGCTATGCATATTTCAGTTCTATTTATTCAAGTATGGCCTTTGAACAATAAAAACAATGTAGAGAAAAGCTTCTTTAGGAGGTAATTTATTACACTAGAAGGTAAAAGAAAATATTTTCAAAGACACGTCATTTCTGAAATATTTTCCTCAATAAATGTATTTTAACATTTTCCCTTTGACGAAAAATGATTATTTTTTTCACGTAAATGACTTCAATATTTAATGCAACTGACACGCGGTCTCGTTCATTTTCTTTTGAATTGTATTCTATTCAAATGGCAATTACGAGTTTGGGTTAAGGAATATTGCTGCGTACTAAAATTCGAGCCATATGGGTAGCCTGGAAGTTCCAGGCTGGAAGATGCTATCTTCAACCGAAATTATAGGATTTTACAAAAAACATTGGACTTGGCGGGATTCGTACCCACGATCTACGTACGGCATAATACAGTGAGTATGCTTCTGCTTCCGTTAAATGGCCAACGTGGGCCCATTGTTTCCCCTTATAATTTGCAAATTTAAAAAATTCAGAACTCTTCTAGCAATTCCCTAGCGAATTTAATATTCTGATGCATAGAATTAATATAATTCTGAAATTGGTCCAGTTGCCTACCTTTCCCTAACCCTAATACAATTATGTCATCGATATACCAAAAATAAAAACCTGTCTTCCTACAGGACTGGTTAGACATGTGTAAAAAAAGTACTTTTTTAGTTCTCCATGAAAATGTTCACCAAGAGGGGGCAAGCACAACACTCCATCGCCAACCCTTCCGTCTGCAAGTATAACTGAAGCGCCTAGAAGTGAAGCAGTTAACTGCACCATGCTGTTACTCTAACTACTAACCACTATTACAACTACAACCAATAGGTTGTTGGCTCGATTCCCATTTTCTGGCCATGCTTAGGAGGGCATGTAAAGAAGGCGGTCCCGGGCCTTCCTAGTTGAGTGTAAGAGAGGGCTACATAGCCCTAACTCTGCTTGGGTGCGCTTAGTAATGGAACAAGAAGTCATTATATAGGTATATTCATTTATTTATTTACCACTATACTGTACTCCCCTGTCAGCTTCAGTTACTAACACATCCACATTCTCGTTAAGGCCGTAGTCCCGGGGTTCAAACCTCCCCCAAAAAGAAAATCCTAGCTATGGCCTATGGTACCTATAGGCATTGGCGTAAATTCCCAAAATTTCTGGGGGGGGGGGGCTTTAGGACCCCAAGACTTTGATCCCCCGGAGAAAAAAAAATCGATGAATGGGCCCAAATTAGTGAGGTTTTACTCATATTATACCCTGGAGAAAAGGGGGCCCGGTAAAAAAAAATTGATAAAAGGGCTCAAATTAGTGAGGTTTTACGAATAGCCTACCCCGGAGAAAGGTGGGCCCGGGGGTCTCCCCCGGAGAGACAAAATTGATGAATAGGCCAAAAGTAGGGAGGTTTTACGCACTTTGCAAGCAGCGCAGATGAGATTTTACGGACGAATAAACCTACCACTGAGGGGGGCCCGGGGGTCTCCCCCAAAGAAAATTTTTTTGTGAAAGTACTTGGTCAAAATGTTGATTTTAATTTTCTAAGAATTGATTTCCCTTACATTATGTGGATACTATGCCTTTAGCCTCCAGAACGTCTTCGTCACCAAAAAATCCTGGGGGGGGGGCTACGGGTGGACCTGGTGGGTGCTAAGCCCCCCCCCCCCAGGACCCCCTAATTACGCCAATGCCTATAAGGCAGATCAAGGAGAACTGGAAAATTGCCTCTTTATGTAAAAAATATCATTTTTAAAGTCTTGGAAGATTAGAAATTTAAAGATTTAGAAATCTACTTGAGCAAAGAATGACTATTATTATTATTATTGCTTTCCAATTTTTATTTTCTTGGAATAGGCTGACGTAGGCTAAAGCCCTTTGAACAATCATAAGTCACTTCACACTTTACAAGTCTGTTTGTTTAGTTTTATTCACGAACACAGCCAAGTTCTCCAAGTCGATGGCCTTGACTTGCTGGGGATCCGTGAAGGCAGCCCCTGGCACTCGAGTCTCTCCCTCCAGAGAACACCACACTTGCAGAGAAGGTGTTCTACTGTTCGTCTTCCGGTCCATAGCGGTGACATTCCATTTTTGTAGCCAAGCCTATTCTCTCCAGGTGGACAAACAAGGCGTTAAGCCCCAAGTAACAGCCCCGGTGAAGCCTTTCCAAACGGCACTGATGTTTTGCATTGCCCGGAAAATTAAATAAATAGAAACTTTATAAGTGGAAAATGTTATTGAAATTGTTTTCCTGTGTTGGAAAGGCGTAAAAGCATATCTCTATTGAAATGCAAAAGCCTGGAAAATTTTTGAAATTCCAGCCGCTTTGACCAGCTGTCAATACCTCCGAAGGACCGTCTGAGAGCTTTGGAATGTCCAAGTGAATTTTTAATAAGCGCTTTTGGAGGTAGATGGCGCGCGAATTTCTCTTCCGAAAACATTGGCGGAGAGTTCTAGGAGAGATCGGTCATTTGCAACACACTTTCCCGCCAAGGAGTGTATTTGAAATTTTAGCCAAACTCTCCGGAGCCCAAAGGTTACCCCACCCCCCTCCCACCCGGGGAACATTTCCCAAAGCCCCAACCTTCAATAGCCAATGGCCTCATAGCATAGCATAACACACTCATGTTACATAAATAATAATAAAAAATTAACTCAAAAAATAAAAGTATAAAAACTTGTAAAACACTTTTACATTTGGTGGCATAATTTGGGCCGACAGTTCAAACAATTTGAACAGCCAAACCGTATTTGCGCTGTTGTTTCATATTTTGACATTAAAACTTAAACTTCCCTTTTTATGTCTATAAACCTGTATAAATAAATGCGTTTGAGAAAGGTACCCCTTGTCAGTTTTCAACTACGCTTAAAATAATGCCAGAAAAAGGGGAAAAGCTACCCCTGAGTCGGCCCGGACCCCAGAAACATCCCCCCCCCCCCCCCGGGGAAATCTTAGAAACCCTGCATGTTGCTTTGCTGATCACAATACCTGAAATGGAGCAGTGGTCAAGAGGAAGGTCCCTCATGCCTCACTCCTAACGGTTAAACCCTCATTTATATAGTTATCGTGCCGCGGCGGTTTTTTGTTGTTGTTTGTTTAAAATACAATACAATACAATATATTTTTCCTTTAAATTATACAATACATGTAAAGTATAAGATAAAATCGTCAGAGTATCGTCAAAATCAGGTAGTTTTGTCATTGTCATTGTGCTAGTGCCTCATTGACAGTGTAAAAAGATGAGATGGTTTCTGAGCAATTTAGGGAAGTTAGAAGCATTTCTCGCCGCTCTCAGTTCAATCGGGAGTTTTCTAAGGTAGGCGAAACCTTGTAGTATAGGATTACATTAAAGGACATGTAGAATAGTGGTATAGACTCCAACTTTCATACGGAAGGTTGTTGGTTCGAGTCCTAGACTTACTACATTTTCTGGCCATGTTTCGGAGGGCATGTCCCGGACCTTCCTAGTTGAGTGTAAGAGACTCTGAGGGCTTAATAGTCCTAACTGGGCTTGGTAATAGAATAAAAGTCAATATTTATTTATTTATTTAATAAAAACTTCAATTAAATTTCGTATTTTAACTACGTACGGTATAATAACATATGAAACGACCAAACTTAATGGTGGTCTAATATGGTTTCAAAAGGATATTACTAATAAATCTCCTACTATCAGTTTGGCTTTACAAATTCAAATAAACTTCTTGGCGCGAAATTGTTTTGCAGATGTCCGCTCTCTCCTACATAAATCTCTTGCGCTCAAATTGCCGACAACTACGTTACTCGATTGACCTACATTTTCCCTCGAATTTTATTTATTTATTTGATGCTTAGGTTTTCTACGGCTCATAAATAAAATACAGGATTTTACGTTTGACCTTTCAATTAAAAATACGGGGTCAGCGTTGCTTAATTTATTTTTTTAAGTTTTTTCCCTGTTAACGTCCTTCTAGACCTTGGGGAAAACGAGGTAAGGACTTGAAAATTTTGATTTTATAAATTTATTCTAATAGCTGCGTTATTAACTTATTATTGTGTTGTACTTTGGAGGGTTTAAGGTGGCAATAGCTCCTGCACTTTGGAATGAAATGTATTAATTTTGGGGGAAAATTTCAAATCATCACATTCATTGAAATACTGTATGTTTGTTCACATTTGAAAATTTTGACCTTCGATGAATTTTATTCTAGGCCTATACCTACTTTAAATATATAAATAAAAAATGATTTCTTTTCTATTACTAAGCCAACCTAGCGAAGTATAGAGACTAGGACCGCCTGCCATACATTCCCTCCGAAGTTAGTGTGGGACTCGTAAAAATCGGATTCCGTGTCACTACTCTACATATCGTGGTTGCTAACCTAACTTATCCTACTTAGCTACATAGTTTTGATAAATATATCAGCCTCAAGGCTAAGGCTCAAGGTACCAGGTAGGCTTAAGGCCATTATTGATAGAAGAGGCGTGAGAGGTCTATTTGAGGCCTATTGGTGCCGATAAAGGTTAGGTTTCCACTAGCGTTGGATTGGAAATTTTTTTCATTTTTCTATTGATCGAATCTGGAACCTCGACCTTCCCGAGCATTCTTCAACTTTACCAACTGTACTACGCAGGCCCACATTAAGGTGATGTGCCAATATTGTAGCATCTGTTCCGAGTTAAGCTTGTTGGCCTAGTTGGTGTTCCACTACAGGCATTTTTTCTACCCCTTCTTAGGATATTGTGGCAGATTGTGCTCCCTACTGAGTATTACTGCTTCGTTGTTCCTCGAGACCCTTTTTAGGTTACATGCTTCTTAGCTCACTCGGGTAGAAGTCCTGTTTTTGTTTTGCGAAGGTCCGGGTATGCCTTGCCACAGCGAAGCCTCTCAACAGCACAATAGGCTACTTGCCAGTTGTAACAATAAAATATGCTAGATAAGGTAGCTTATGGGTTAAAAATAATAATACAATCTGTTTTTTGCATGAAAATTGCATTTTAAATGTTAACAAGAGCCAAAACGCAGGCAGACGGGGTGACAAGAAAATGACGTCACATTTCGTATACTAAACGAATGCTACTACTTTAGTAATTGTAGTAAATGCGGCTTACTCCGCGGCGTCACAAATGACGTCACATTTTGCAGTCCGCTTTTTAACCATGAAACTTAAATTGATGGGGCCAAATATATATTTCCCCCCTACTAAATAACGTTTTTTAGGAAGAAATAATGATTTGAAGGGGCATAAAATAAATCTACCAATGCCTTACAGTAGGTTCCTTTTCAAAAATGTCAGGTAGCCTAGTTTAATATCATCAGATCAGCAACTGCTTGCTTTTTGACAGTATAAGTTAATCCCTAACAGCTGTCAGTGAGATCATTAGATATAGCAGAATGGTGTACACCGTTCAAATAGCGTTCAAATCGCTCGGACTGGAGGTGGCTTCAAGGCAATATTTCCAACAAGAAGCACTGTGTTTCCACAAACCATACCAATGGCTTACTAATTATTTAATAAATGTGTTGAATTAATAATTAGAATTGCTGTAAAGTAGAATAGGAACCTACAATCAGTTTTTTTTTAAAAATAAATATAATACTATGCGAAACCCAGTGAATGTATTACTATGTTTTGAACAGTGTCACTCGGGTTTATCTTTTCATTAAAAATTACAACATAGTTAATTAACTCAAGAGGACATTCGGGCGCATTCATTAAATTGTTTGCAGGCGGTTAACCTTAAATCCCTACTTGTAGCCCGGTTTTCAGGATCTCTCGACGTGTCCCAGCCAGCGTATTTAGGGCTTTTGCACAGATCTCGAAGCTCCTGGTTGTTACATCCTATACGTCGTCTCTGATGCGTCGGTAGAGACTCCCCCACGTGTTCCTCTTCAAGCTAAGTTTGAACCCATGATTCACATCACTAGGTCATTCCGTGTATCAAGACTTTGGATTTGGGCTTAGGCGGGGTTTCCACATACGTCAATCGTCAATGGGACATGTGAAATTGAAGGTATAGCAGACATTAAAGACATACTAAAAATTCTGCTACCGCGTCAAAACCATATTTCTCATTGACGATTGACGTATGTGGAAACCCCGCCTTAGTAGCGTTGCGTTGCTTACTCCCTTCATATCTTCCTGCAAGAGATCATGCCCCTTATGCTGAGGTCCTGTAGCGAATTGATGCAGAATCCGAGTTGCCGCTGCTGACGGTTAGGAAACGGAAACTAACCTACTTCGGCCAGCCATGTGATGAGAAACGAAAAGTATCGCCTTCTGCATGTAATAACCCAAGGGGAAGTAGAAGGACTAAGGGCTCATGGCAGAAGAAGAACATTCTGGTTGAAAACCCTGAGGCACTGGTTTGGCAAGAGCACGACTTCCCTTTTTTAAGCAGCCGTCTCCAAGGTCCAAGTTGCCATTATGTACACCAATATTAGATAGAAGATATATTTAAAGGAAAAGCATGTATAGCTTTACGCAGCATTGATGCGATTGCACCCTTGCTGCATTTTCGGAGGTCATGTAGAACAGGTGGTCCCGTGGTAGTTGAGTGCGAAAGAGCTTTATAGCCCCAACTCCTCTAGGTTATGGCTTAGTAATAGAACACGAGCCATTATTTATAATACAATAGTTAATAAAAATTTGGTTGCAACACTAAGCCAACCTAAAAGAAATAGGGCTATAAAGCCCTCTGTTACACTCAATGGCGAAACCAAGGGGAGGGGGGATTAGGGGTCGTAACCCCCCCCCCCTAGTAGTAGTATGGTTGGACACAGTCCCAGGCCACGGTGTGGGCCCATAGGACAGGGGACCTCCTGATTATAGTGGATTCCGAACCACTTGGGAAACACAGTGAAGTCACACGATTAGTTCGGAGGTGACCAGGACAAGTCCTACCTTGTTTCCCTACCGGCACTGTACACACTACCAAGTTATCTGCATCTTTGAACCTGCTCTGGTCCGCTGGATTCAAATTGGTAAGGCGGCCGGCTAACTCTAACCCCCCCCCCCCTAAATGAGTTAATTCATATGGTAGTAAAAAATTGAATAAAACTCAAATTTTCAACAAAAAAAAATTACCTTTTAAACTTACATACAACTTATGACCCCCCCCCCCTAAATTTTCTGCTGGTTCCGCTCTTGGTTACACTAAACAAAGCTTCCTTATATTACATATGAATTGGAAAGCAGCTAGCGGCTACCTATGCGAAGCAAATGTAAAAAGTGTGGTACTCACACCAACCACCTTTCGGGTGAAAGTCAGATTCCATGCCACTAATCTACAAGTCGCGATTATTTAAATAGTCATTAGCGTATTTGCTTATTTATCCGTCAGGAAATTACACACACGCTATGACTGCAGTTGCTTTAAGAAATAAATTTTTGAAAGTGTTCAATGAAGCGTGGTAAAAGGGGCAAGGTCATAGCCTACTTTACAGTTTTCGTGCCCTCTAAAAATGTCAAGTCTATTGCATTATTTTTATAAAAAAAACTTAAATTGTCAGCTTCTTATGAACTGTACTTAGTTATGCATTGTTAAATAGCAGATTATAATTGTTCAATAAAGGCGTAAAAAAAAATAATGAAATTTGACAAAATAAGATCGGAAATCTATATCAGAAGCAGACGTGTGGTAATTTTTGTGCTGGCAGCTGGCCAAAATAGCAGCCCAATTGGCCCATTCTCTATTTTTTCGGTCACTCTGTCGGAGCTTCGAAAGCTCATAGGGTCGATTTCTTTGTTATCATTCCGATATGTTAGTATTATTCATAATTTGTGTAATATTTTGTTATACTGTGAAGTTTTTACTGTGATAGTGGAGTGCATGTGGTGAATGTAGTTTTAACCTATTGGTGACTTCGACTAACCCCCTCACAATAGTAATATAGCCTAGGGAAAAATGGTAGTTTTGGGGTAATAGTAAGTCTCTTGGGTAGAGAAGGGGACTATGAAACGGAAGACTGGGGTTCGATACCCTACGAAAAAAACACCCGACATGGGTCCACTCAACCCTAATAGCTAGGGTAAGGGAAACGCGGCTGCCGGGCTTTTTGCTGACCACAACACCCCTAATAGAGCTGTGGTCAGAAGAAGGGATCCACAACCAATTCTCAGGCTTAGGGTGCGTTGTCGTGCCTTTTATGTTTTGGGGAAGGGCAAATCTTAGCGAGAGACAAGTCGACCTACAGAGTATTTTTTTAAAATAATTAAATACTTCACCGGGTTTAAAATTAAATAAATTGGAAAGCAATAATAGCGTAATCACCAAATTAATTGAACAAAAAGGCCCTTTAGTCATCAACAACATACAATAGGTACAGTGACGCGAAGGTACAAATTTGTGGTAATGTAATGTAATGTATATATTTGGACAAGCAACAGAGGATAGATACTCAATGTAACAAAATTTCTCCAACCCCTTACTGTCTAAGTCAAACAATCTTATGGAATATGAATATATGTATATACAGTATATATATGTAGTCAAAAGCTAAAACCTAAAAACCAACGATATTGCACAGTGTATATATTAAATAATTTCATTTTAAAAATATAAGAGATTCACTGTTCAAAGGAGAAACGCACATCATATGGGCTCAATTTTAATAATAATTCCCTAACTGAAACTCTGAAGATCTTGACACTAGGCTCGTCCCTCAAATGCCGAGGAAGACTGTTAAAGAGCGCTATTCCCCGGTACTGCGGGGAAAAGCGAAAGCTCTCAAAATGCACTCTCAACCCCCGCAACACTCTACCGTTCCTTCCATCTCTAGTATCAAAAATTGATAGGTCCTTTCTCACGAACATAAGTAGGTTTAACGCATAGAGTGCTGGCAGTGTCAAAATCCCCAGATCCCTAAAGTATGGCTTGCAATGGGTGCGAGGATGGAGGCGGCACATGGTACGAATGGCTCGTTTCTGTAACACTAAGAGTCGATTTAAAACATTTTGAGGCGAGCCATACCAAAAAATTATTCCATAGTTGAGATGGGACTCAAAACAGGCATGGTATACTAGCATGGTGGCCGCTGATTGGCCCATTGAAGGTCAGGCGCACCCCTCTTACAAAACACCCCTCTACTTAGTGATTTAGAGAATAGTTTGTAGCTTTCTAAAATAAATAGACGTAAACGAAACTCGTAAGTCTCTCGCGTCCCTCGCAAAATGTCTTAAACATAGGCGGGGTTTCCATATACGTCAATGGTCAATGGTAAATATGGTTTTGACGTGGTAGCAGACATTTTTAGTATGTCTTTAATGTCTGCTAAAACGTCTATACCACATTATCATTGACCATTGACGTATGTGGAAACCCCGCCTAACTACTCAGTACTCATCCAATTTCAAGTGCCATCAAGTGGTCTTTTACCAGCCTGCGTGTTTTATTTCACTTTTTCATACTGCCCCATTGATACGGAAATGTACGAATATAACAATAACAGGTACCGATTGAAGATGAATGAATGAATGAATGTGTAATTGAACATTGAAGATTATTGGTGCAAGTCCCATACTTGCTGTATTTCCCGGCCAATGGCCATGCTAAGTCATTAGCCAACGACTAAGGGTGTTCCCACCATCGTTTAAAAATTATTGGTAAGGAATACAGCATGGATCCACCGCGCCATACATTGGTAGATGGCGGTACTGTCCAGCATTCCTTACAAATGCTTTTTAGAGAATGGTGGGACAGGGCTTTTGGAAGTTTTTCTGTTGGAAAATCAAAATTTCATCAAAGCTCATTTTGAACCACATTTGAAACCTTTTGTAGTGTCAGTCGTAATGCGTGTGTATAGTATTGTACCATAAAAAATCGGGGCATTAACTTTAATGAACTATAAAAGGTTTCAAAATGACAAAACCGGCCTTGGAATTTATTAATTTTTTTTATTTGAATATTTTCTTTACCTTGCTTCTATGAGCTAACTATTGTCATATTAAGTTGGAGAAATCAAAATATTTTTTTATCCCAAAATGGTCGTTCGAATTTGACGAAATCAATTTAATTCCAAATAGATAAGACATAGATAAGACATGGTCTTATACAAAACTCATAAAAATTACTTTGCCTGTGAATTTAATCTTTTAATCTGAAGTATTATTACTCCATATGATAATGTGCCCTAAACCCATTTTATAAAATAATTAAAACAGCTGCTTTTGTGAATTTTTCATCTGACTATTTTCATATACCTGTTTGCCGCTGTGAAGCGACGTATTAATTAATTAATTTCGTCTAAATAACACAGCTACTCTTTGTTTACAAAATATTTGGATACCACTGTCATAATTATGCATCAATGGTATACGTGGGTCTACATACATATTGCACTATAACCACTAAGCCAATAAACGCATTTCATTTATTATTATTATTATTACTTGTGCTTGAACATTGGCTCATGCCAACGATTCCATTCATGTTATGGACATTGTCGAAATTGTTTTTCGGGACACGTCCTTGATGTCAACCCACACCGGCTACAAGTGACAGTAGACAAGCTGAGACACGCTTGACATTGACACATTGTAACAGGCTTCAAGCTTAACTCGCGTACAAGTCAAGCCTAAGTTTAACTTCTACCATCCTGTTGAAAATAGTAATGTTTCAGCTGCAAAACTTAACTATAGCTTCCGGATTTTAATTGTCCTCAGCCTCGTAATTCATGGCCAGAGCACAATTTGTAATAATAAGTAAAAGTCAACATAGAGGAGTTAGGGCTATAAAGCCCTCTCTTACACTCAACTAGGAAGGCCCGGGACCGCCTGCTTTGCATGCCCTCCGAAACATGGCCAGAAAATGAAGCAAGTGTGGGACTCGAACCAACAACCTTACAGGTGAAAGTCGAAGTCTGTACCACTGCTCTACATGTCCTGGTTTTTGTCTGGTGGCACATTTCGTCACATTCCAAATTACGTTTACCCCATGGAAATGTCAGATGGATAATCGGTGCAACCTTAAGCCTAGACGTGAGGCCTTGTGTCTGTGACAGGAATGTGTTTCAGGTGGATTGTACAAACTGTGTTGTTCTGTATGCAGGGCCGACCGGAAGGCATTTTTAAATAATGTATTAACGAACACTAGTGAGGGGTTAGTAAACATGAATTTACTTCTTGATTAGCTCGCTGATCTATTTTTATCTTATTTCAGCCGGCAACATGTATAAATCCCTGATGGAGGCAGATCGCAAGCAGGACGGGAGTCCGTCGTCGGCCCTGGTCCCTACAAGGAACATCGTCGCGGCCGCTGCATCCGCGCCTCTCGTCGAAGGAGGTAATGCGTTTCACAAAATCAGATTATTGATTTTTTTCCAACGCCTTTCAGCATTTCTGCTTGAAGTGACGCAGTCAGCCTGGCGGGGGGAGTGAGTCTGTTTATTAACTTGAGGCACCCTAATAAGGGCAGACTCCTTCACATCGGGAGAAGGGGAGTTGACTGACAGGGTGACCCACTAATTTTGTTGCTGCCCATGTGACCAGTGTTAAAAAAATAATAAGGCAGGCAACGTGATATAAACCAACCTTTCTCATAATTGCCTTTCAATATTGATTTACCAATAAACCTTCTGAGTGGGAAGTGGAAGTTTTCTTCCCCAATATTCGCTAACCGCAAACGACGCACTAGTTGTCACATAACATTCAACGTGATCTCTGAAATAAATCAACCGTGGCGGGTCAGTGATAATTAAGCACACCCTCAATTCTTACAGCCAACTTTTGGATATTGTGTCTCAATATTGATTTGAACCATGGAAAAACCATTGAAAACCATTGAAAAACCCCCGTGTCCTCCCTCATAACATTTTCCCTAAACTTGCTTCCTTGCTTGCTTTCCAACGCCTACTTTCAGCAACCCTGTCATCTGGTGGGGGGAGTGAGTCTGTCTATTAACTTGAGGCACCCTATGGACAGACCTCGGGAGGAGGGGAGTTGACTGACAGGGTGGACCTCCTGATAGTAATGGATTCCGAACCACTTGGGGAACATAGTACACTCGCACGATTAATTCGGAGGTGACCAGGACTCGACACGCACTTAGACTACCTGGCATCGTCTCAGCACGTTATCATGTCCCACCATGTTCCCCTGCCATCGCTGTGCCCACTACCAAGTTTGTCACAGTTTGGAACAGGCTCTGTTTTCGCGGATTCAACTTGGTGTGGCACAAAATCACATTATATTCTTCCCTATTTCTATGTGTGGGTAATCAATGTTGGCTCTCTACGTCCAATTCTATATCTAAATTATTGTCAGATTAATTCGTCTCCTAAATAAAGCCCTTGAATCTCTGGGCTGAGGCGTGATATGGTGGTAGAATTGCAAAGGGGGCTGTCTCCACCAACGATGGTTTGGACAGGCTGCTGGCCTGCTTACAGAGACCAGGGGATTCAAAAAGGCTGTCCCATCTTACATTACTACAACAAACTTCCCCTTGAGATTAAAACAGCTAAAAATGTATCCATCTTCAAAAGAAATTTAGAGAAATGGCTGAGAACAGAAATTAATTACTAACAAACATTACTAATTGAATTAACTTTTATTAACTTACTAACTATCTACTGATACAACTACTAATACAACCAACCTGATTAATACTACTAACCAATAATTAATTAATTAATTATTTAACTACTGTATTGTATTGCGATTGAATTACATGAATTACATCTTCCCTATATAGACCTCCAGTTAAAACTATGAACGGCTGACATGAACCGTGACACTGACTGTCACAAAAGCCAGTAACTGTTGTTGTTGTTGTTGTTGTTTCTAACGCCTGCTTTCAGCATTTCTGCTTTTAAGCAACCCTGTCAGCCTGGCGGGGGGAGTGAGTCTGTTTGTTAACTTGAGGCACCCTAAGGGCAGACTCTTTCACCTCGGGGAAAGGGGGGTTGACTAACAGGGTGGACCTCCTGATTATAGTGGATTCCGAACCACTTGGGGAACATGGTAAAGTCACACGATTAAATCGGAGGTGACCAGGACTTGACTTATACTGCCTAAGCGAATAATCATGTCCCACCAGGTTCCCCTGCCAACGCTGTGCACACTACCAAGTTGCCGCAGTTTGAAACATGCTCTGCTCTAATGGAATCAACATGGTAAGGCCGTTGGCACAAAAGCCAGTAACTGGAACATAGCATTTACAGCGTAATCCACCTAGGGATTTTTAATTTCCCTTCATTTGATGTGTTTTAATGTTACAGACAGCTGCGCTTTTGGCTCGCTGCAGTATTTCTACTGGTGCGGGGTTGGAGGTATCCTTTCCTGTGGCGTTACCCACACCTTGATTACTCCCCTGGATCTTGTCAAATGTCGGCTCCAAGTCGATGGACCCAAGTACAAGAACCTTATTACCGGATTCAAGGTAAACTGTAATTGAGTAGATTTGGATAAAGATGTTCTGTGGAACAGTTGCGTCTCTTTTTATATTTAGAAGTATGTTCAAGTTCCACGAAGTCACTTGGGACACACTCACATGTTGCTTTTCCTTTTTATAAATAGGCCTACATTTCATATTTTTAATTTTTCAGAGTATTTTTCAAAATTGTATTTATAATTAATTTATACTCCAATTAATTGTAGCAGAATGTACCTATAGAACTCATCTATATATCTGTCGTTGCGACAATGAAAAAAATAGCCCAATCTTCATGAATCACCATAATGATTTTAAATTGGCTATGCTACATATTTATATTATTTATAAATATAATTATATTATATTTTGTCATTTTGTCTAATTAGCTGAATGCGTTTTTTCAGGTTACAATTGCTGAGGAAGGAACAAGAGGTTTGGGACGTGGCTGGGCCCCTACTTGCATTGGTTACTCATTACAGGTAGGCTAATTAGGTCCACCATGGCTTGTTAAGTATCAGTACGGAATACTGTAACAATGGATGGAGGAGCCGTACAGTATCCCTTACCCAGACTTTTCAAGTGGTGACGGGATCAGCCCTTAAGAGGACATGCTACGCAGAAAATGAGCACCCCATATTTCTTGTTTTTATTGACTTTTAATTTTTTTATTTAATTAACAAAGCAAGTCATTAAAGATTTGGCTCATGGAAGTTGTAGAAGACTCATGCATCATATAATAGGAAATATTAAATTTTTGGTACCGTAGTTCTTTCAGAAATACCAAACAGGACTAAAATTTCGCATATTCTTGGATTTTTGGAAGAACTACAAAACCGAAAAGTAAAAATACCCGATTACATGATGCACGAAGTAGTCTTCTACAACTTAAATGAGCCAAATTTTTAATAACTCGCTGAGCTGATGAAATAAAAAATAAAAAGTATTAAATTTTGGGGTGTCAATTTTCTACCTAGCATATCCTCTTAATGAATTTTGTAAACTTTGAAATCCAAGTAGTGAAAATGGTAGCTGTACCTAATAGTGGGTGGTGACGCAGCACAGTAGAGATGCCTGCCAGATGTACTGCCAGTGTCCTGTGTGCCCTAACCGTGGGCTGGGACTTTGCTAAATTTACTACTACTGCTATTTTACTGCCAAGGGGTACCATAGTACCTATTAAAACTAGCAAACTTACTGTCAATCAAAAAGCTATACATAAAAGGTTCTATTTGCAACACCTACAAAAATATACATAAGCAAGACGGACCCACACATCAACTAGGGCTCTATATTAGAGGGTATATAGTGCCTTAAGGCCAAACCGGAGGGTTTTGGCCTTGACCGTTGAGCGACGAGCGTTGAATACATAGAAATATAATAGAACTGGAGTGGCGGGAGTCATAATATGCCTTATGAGGCATCCGTTAACCATAAGCCAACTATCAGAGATAAGTACCAACGCAAAAAATATCAAAGTCTTACACATTGCAGCATAGCAAAGCGGATACCTGGACCCGGTCAAAAACACTGTAGTAAAATCTGTAGTAAAATCAATAACCGTACTCAACCAATTCAAGTCAGCCATTACTAAATTTCTGAAGGAAAATTATAGCACAATATTAACAATAATAAAAACCTAATAATATACCTACCGTAAAACTTTCTTTTAAAGTTAAACATATTCCCCTAAATTCATAAAATACTTTCCTTAATTATTACATTGCCATCAATCATCGTTTATAATAAATTAGTTTAACATAAGCATACTTAGTTAATTATATTTAATTTTACTATAAGGTCAGTTTAGTTTAGTTTAGTTAGAAGTAGTTAGTAGATCACGTAGTGTTAGTTTTTATTCTTAATTCAATAATTTCTATTTTAAATTTCAATAAATTAAGGGTTCAGCGCGGGTTTATCCCTTAGAGCCCTTACCATGAAAAAATGTAATAATTGTAAAAATGTATTGTATTGAAGGAAATAAATAAATATTGTATTGTATTGTTTAGTAGTTAGCTTGTACAGGCTATTTCCCCGCCGAATTGCGTCCTTATCTTGTGCAGGCTATATTAGCAGCCATATTGATAACGGTCTCCAGCCACGGGATCGTTGAATATCAATTTTATAAACAAAGCCCCGCGTCTCGTACCTGTTCTGTATTTGACTTGTATTATTTCAAATAATTGCAGTTTTACCTATTTCTGGCGCTTTACTGTCAAATTAAGTGTTGAGCTTCTGACTAAAGTGCACTTCATTACAAAAGTTGGAGGTTTTTCTTCCCTGTGGGGCACGTAAAAATGTTCTAAAAGGCATGTTTTTAATTGCTTCATGCACAAATTTTAGACCTAATATAATTGTAATTTTTGGTTTAGTCAATAGTGTAAGCATCTTTACGCGTATACTATACCCTTCTATCGGTTTTTACTATACCCCTGCGGTTTAAAACATATATTACGAACCCTCTGCAAAGACATTTCCAGGCCAGTCACGTGACCCCCTCCGGTTTGACCTTAACATCAACACAACACTAGGTACAGACAAACAAACCCACTATCCATACAAACGGTCTCGACAAGCTACTCGCAAAAGCAAACATCTTATATAGGCAAAAAGCATTATAACAAACTTCCTCTAAACATAAAAAACCAAACGAACTACCACCTACCGTATTTACAAAAAATTTATAAAAGTGCCTTACTGACATAGAAATTGCATAATAAAGGAAATGGGAAATAAAAGTGGACATCCTTGACTAACAAGTACATACAAATACACCACCAACACACACGAACAGAAACACACACACACCACTACACTCACAAATTCACTGTGACGAATGCCGTTGCGTGATTATTAAAATTATTGTAGAAAAATATATATCCACCCTAAAACGGGCCTAGTCCATAAATGTTGAATTTTTAAAACTGTATTGGGATATTATTAAATTGATTGATTGATAGTTCATAAGGTAGGAGGTAATTTTAAACAGGCTACTATTTTAGTTGTTTTTTTAGGGTCTCTGCAAATTCGGCTTTTACGAGTTTTTCAAATGCAAATACAGTGACGCTATTGGAGAAGAAGCTTCCTACGTGTACCGTACCTGGCTGTACCTTGCCGCATCAGCCTCCGCCGAATTTATTGCTGATGTTGCCCTCAGTCCCTGGGAATCAGCTAAGGTAAGCAGCGAGACGGGGCATATGTTCATGTATGCCCTCATTTTCTGCCTCATTGGCTTGGCTTGGCTTGGTGGATATGATAAGAGGAAAATGGAAAAGAATAATTTCTAGAGCGATCGGCGTGGGTCGATGCGAAGATGTCTTAAGCCCGAACTTGGTGAAGTCATTCTTATTCTTGTTACACTGTGTCAATGGTAAGCTTGTCTCAGCTGGTCCACTCTCGCTTGTTGACGGGGCAGGTTGACAATGCATATTTCCAGATTCAAAGTTTAGGTAGATAGAAGAAGCTAACCAGTTCGCCAATAGCCGAAGATGCATGAGGAAACAATAAGAATAATGTCTGAAAGACCATGAGGTCGTAGGCACTGGGCAATGTTCAATGGGTCAGTGTAAATAGGCCTACCTCTATAAAAAGCACTTCGAAAAATAATTATAAGTAGGGAATAATGATGAACCAACTAAGAGACTAGACACCAAGATGAGATGAGAATAAGTGACGTACAGGAGATACTAAGAGAACTGGTGGGGGCGCTCAACCAAGGACGCACAGAACAGGACTGTGTGACATTGATCAAGAAAGAGAGAGAGCGAGGGAAAGGGGGGACGGTCTATTCATTCTCAGCCCTAGACCCTTGTTGTTTGCCATGCCGCTGCGAATGTTTTTGATTTCGTTTTGTAAAGGCTTTTTTGAAATTCATGCTCGCCCATATTATAGACCGCCTCATAGGGAAAGCTTTTTAAGCTGTCAATGAGGCCCTAACTGCCTGCCACAATGACGTAACCACCTGAATCTGAAAGGACATAACTGTCGTTGCTAACAAGGTTACGGTGTTGTTTTTCAACAGCTGATTAATTGCCAATGGCCCTAGTATGAATGATTACACACTGCGGTGATCCCAATAATTATGCCGTTCAAAGGGTCGCTCATTTCTCTAAATATAATAATAATAATAATGTGGGGGCCAATACATTCGTGGAGCTGAATCGAGAGGAGTGGACGCATCGATGCCACCAGCCATCTGACTGCAACTTGAATACTACTACTACTAATAAAATAACTACATGATACCAACTATTTGACTATCGTACTTTCTACTTTTTTGTTATGTAATGTTTTTTTAAAATGTTAATAGGTGAAAATTCAGACCGTCCCTGGGTATGCCCAGACGCTGAGGGAGTGTATTCCGAAAATGATCAAAGATGAGGGCATTACCGCTTTTTACAAGAGTTTGGTCCCCCTTTGGATGAGGCAAATTCCGTACACCATGATGAAATTCGCCTGCTTCGAGAAGACTATTGAACTCCTCTACAAGTGAGTCAAAATGTTAAAGTCTCTGTACTATAATTTAAATTAAGTAATGGTCTCTAAGCAATTTAGGAAAGTTCATTCGGGAGTTTTCTAAGGTAGGCGAATCCTTGTAGTATAGGACCCAGTAGCGTGAGCTGAAGAAAGGGAAAAAATTAACGGGAGTAAAAAATCAAATGTCACTGGAAATATTGACTATCGAGACATAGATAAAGCGTTATAAAGTTAAAGAAATGTCCCTCTGCATGTGCATTATGTGGCCGTCATTAACACCGATTGGCCAAAGTCATCGAACTTGATATGTAAACCCGAGACCGAGCATGTCAAGTTGATGGAGTTCCGAAACTGTGACCTATTCCTTCTAGTGTCAGTTACATACTGTTCAGAAAAATGTAGAGGAACATTTCTTCTACGTTATGACATCTCATTTATGTTTCTACGGACTTTCGGGTGGTCCAATTGTCTCTTAATAGCTAAAACTGAAAAAAGTTGAGCTGGTTACAGACATGGATAATTGCTTCATTTAATTGTTTCTGATTCCAACCCAAATGAATCACTGCCCGAATATCAATCCAGGGCCTAGTGGATCCTTCTTCGTGATGTTGTGGTAAGCAACATGTCCACTAGTCGCTTTTCTTCACCGCTACTAAAGAAGTTCCGGGGAACATTGTTCCTTTTATCCGTTCATCGGCCAGTTCCACACCAACAGGACTATGCCAGTGCTTATCTGCTGCTGCCCTTGCTGCTCACCAAGGCCAAGGATACTTTTTTGGGGGCAGAGGGGGGGGGGAGTCCACCGGAGGTGAGGTAACGTCAATATATTTACAACTCCATTCCATTTAGTGTACGCTGCAAATATTTCGGGGGGAAGGTCCTGGATGCCCCCCTCTGGCTACGGCCCTGCTGCTCACACAGTAATATTTACATTGTATTTGCAGATATGTGGTCCCTAAGCCCCGTGACCAGTGCACCAAAGGAGAACAGCTTGTGGTTACATTTGCGGCCGGTTACATTGCTGGTGTCTTCTGCGCAATTGTCTCTCATCCCGCCGACACCGTGGTTTCGAAGCTCAACCAAAATAAGACAGCAACCGCCGGGTCTGTGCTCAAGGAACTTGGCCCTGCCGGTAACTACTTTTCAATAGCTTACTTACTTTACGCTAGAAATCTCCTAGCACTCTTTACGTTTGGTGCCACGCTTGCCTATAAAAGTTCAGGTCGTTAAATGGTGTTTACATACGTGCGATGAAGCTGAGTGGTGAGAAGCAGCCAGGCCTGGGTAAAACAGGTGAGCCTCCATGCAATCCTGACCATCTCAATCGAGTGACAAAAACAGCTATAGGCTGGTCATGTGGTATGGGATTGTTCACAAGGGGTTCCCAAGTCTGTCCTGCTATGCTGGTCAGTGGAGTGTTTTCGGGTTATTGCACAGTTGATCTGCTGCTTCGCAACGTTGGAGGAACTGCCATATTAGCTTGTGGCTATCGTGGGTAGCAGGTCCACCCCTTCGTTTCCAGGTTGGTTTCCATTGAACAGATAGTGTCCATACGGAAGCTTTCAGAACGGATAGGACTTCTCTACCTTCGATCGTCCGTATTATACCAGAGTTCATGCCTGAGAGTAAACCAGGGGGACGACTGGCCTTGGCTAATGATTGATCAGCCTTGTAGATGCGGCCAGCTGAGCAGCTAGTTCTCCGATCGAGACAATCGAGAATCTGTTCATAATTCCGGTTTTTTGACTCAAGTCATGGAAATCCTGATTTATTTGAGCAACAGCCAAGTCTTGTTAACGGTGATCCACCCAATTTAATAAGGGAACGAAAGGCATGAAAATTGAAGAAGAGTATGAATCGAGCTAGGACCTGACCTGTGTGGTGAGCGAACCAAGGCTGCAAGAGACAGTGGACAAGCAAAACACTGATTACTAGCGTATTAGCCAGAGATAACCATACTTGTGCATATCGCCAGGGTCTTAGAAATAAACTCAGGGTTCAGGCTTGCGGACTAGGATAGGTAGAAGCTCCTCTTTCTTGAACACTGCTATATTTTGAATATAGAGGTCTGCAAAATGCCCAGCAACTGTAGTTTTCCATTACGGATGAAAGCATAATGGGCTCAATAGTGTTGGGCGGATCCAGGTGAGGCCAATATTAATCAATTGAACTATACTAATTAATACGAGGGTTTTCAGTTGCATTCATTTCCATAACTGCTTAGTGCCCTTGTATGATTTCAGGTGTGTGGAAGGGTCTTGGTCCTAGGATTATCATGATCGGTACCCTGACTGCCGCCCAATGGTTCATCTATGACGCCGTCAAAGTCGCGTTCCGCCTTCCCCGACCTCCTCCACCTGAGATGCCGGAGTCCCTCAAGAAGAAGCTCGCAGCCGCTGGCCAGCTCTAGGAACTTCTAGCACCTTCTAAGTCGCATTCCGCATAGGGATTTACACATGTCATTCGAAATCGCTTTTGGAAACCTGTACATTGTTTTGACATTTTGGTAGCCAAATTTTCATGAACCAAAAGTGCCTTATATTGTTTACACAATTATGTACATTGTTCTAAGCTTTTTCTGTCATCATTGCCGGAATTGTGCAAAGATTATTCGAAATCGACCATTTTGAGATTGGGACCTAACATTCTGCCTAATACACGATTCTAGTCACTATTTTAATAATAATTTATTCACGTACCATTTATTTATATGTAAAATTCCCTTCATGCATTATAAAATAGTTCAAGGTAAGGTGACATCAAATGAAAAGAAAGTTTAACTGACAGGAAGCTATATCATACAACGTATAAGAATATATATGACCGAATTTAAGCAAATAGTGTAGTTATATCTTTTTATTCCACCTACGTATTACTGAACAAACCTAATGAAGTTAAGGCTATTAAGTAATAAGATGAAATGGTGTTGCCGGGGGCAACCGGCTTTGTTTGCCAGCTAATGTGAGACCGGAAAATGTGGGATATAGAGGTATAAATGTATCAATAAATGAACATTTTAACAAGTCCAGTCCAAGGAATAAAGAAGTCAGTCATATGTTAGACCTAAGATGTGTTTTATTACATATGTCACGCATTATGTAGGTACCTACACTTAGAAACCTTTGTATGTGATATGTAAGGTTTTTTTTTATTATTAATCGCATAGAAACAATTTAATGAATGTATCCAATTGACCTCTTCAGTCGCCTCTGTAGGTTAGTACTCATGTTGAGTTACGACACGTCTCCGATCACATGGCGTGTAAAGACTTGCACAAGTGCAACCACGTTACCACCTGGCCATCGAAGTCGATAGTTAAATGTTATTTCATCCCGCACCAAGAAAGCGGACGCGTAAGATTAAAAGGTAGCATATATTATAGTATTCTGTGGGTAGCACCTTTTGGGAAAAGCTGGGGACCATTACTTGCAACTCAGATCCTCAAAAAACAGCCTCGGAAATTGGCGGTGAACATCTTCAGGATGACCACAGGCCACAAATGCAACACCATCTGCACAAAATCGGGGTGGTCGACAGCACAGTGTGCCGCCTCTGCTCCCTGGAGGAAGACACTGCAGCTACCCTTCAACGAAGCAACGATGATGACGAACATTTAAAATCACGGTTGTAGTGACTGAGCAGCCAAGGACGGGCATTGGCTGAAGTAATTAGG
Organism: Psococerastis gibbosa; assembly: GCA_963971405.1. Lineage (NCBI taxonomy): Eukaryota > Metazoa > Arthropoda > Insecta > Psocodea > Psocidae > Psococerastis > Psococerastis gibbosa. Next base: position 17,118,176 of record OZ020492.1, on the reverse strand, counting down.
GCAGGGCAGGAATTATAAGACATTCCTTGAGGAGCACTGAATAATTATATTTGTCTATTTGGATGAAGTTATAGACAACAGAGAAATCTGAGGTTAACATGTATTTTGATTACCACTAAGTTATAGGCATATCTGGACTCCAGCAGGGAATCCAAAACAACAAAATTGTATAAGGGGACTTCCACCAAAATTTCGTCCTTTTGTTGCCTAGTTTGGATTTTTACCAGTTACCTTCGCTAAATTATGTGGTACAATGGTGTTAGATTAACCGCGGAACCTTTGCAAAAGGTACCGGTACCGCTAAATATTTAATTTAGGCTATTAATGAAACAGGCTCACACTGGTTTGGCATGGTAGGCTGATGTCCAATGAAGAGGTGGAAAGGCGTGCAAGAGAGGTAGCTGGTATATGCAGCAACCTGACAAGCCCATAACTATGTGACTGTGAGAGGTATACCTAGAAGATTTCTTTCAAGTTAAGTGCGGGGCAGCCCACATGACCGATGCTGCTGGGAAAACATGGAGAAAACTTGTGCAGAAGAAAGGCAGAACCCTAGAAAACTTCTATGTGTAGTGGAGGAGCCTTTCTGCCCAAAATGCGACATCCGGGAAGAAATGGGTGTGAAATATCGTAAGGATGGTGGAAGCCTAATACTAATATTTTTCTATCTTGGTTTAGGGTCTTTGGATGTTTGACTTGCTAGGCTATTGCTACATTACTATGCATAAGGGTGGATTCTACAATATTACGACCGATAAAGTATTACTTTCTATTTACAAGAGGCTTCTTTCCACAAAAAAAGTTCGTTATGGGATTGTCGAATCAGCCTCATCAACTTCCCTATAACGTAACTTATAGAAGAACAACTACAACTTGAACATAGCTGGTAATGTTATAAACGCAGCATTCGTCTATTTTATTAACCAATAAACGTAAATAAAGCAATAAACTGAATAGGCAATGACTTTCGAAAATTTTGAAAATAGCGCTTAATTTTTCGGGCCCTTTTGGAGCTCCAAGCCTGCGCTATCAAAAGTCTACAAGTCTAAAACAAAGAACTTCTGTTACAATACACTAGAAGAACCATTGGCGCTAGTGTCGCATGGTCATTTGAAAACCCAAATATCCGCCATATTTAGGCCTTCATAGCAGGGGGTATTATGTATTTTATTTAAAAATTAAGAGAAAATGCCTTTTTGTAGCCCTTATTATTTATTGCCTATAATTTAATTTTGCATTTGCTGCGTTTGAAATTTCATAGGGTACAGTTACTGTTTTGGATGATAATTATTTATTATTTATTTATGATTATTTATTTGATGCTATTGTTTCTTTTTAATCGACATAATTATCAGCAATTTTGGGAAGCATATTTATCATAATAATAAAGTTAGACAGCCTAAATATTTAATAAAGACACATTTTTTAGTTTTAAAAATATTGGTTTAGGCACCTTAAACTAGTGTTTCATTTGGCGCGAAATTTTGAGGCCAAAATATGGCGGATTTTCTATTTGTCACGTAAAACGAACATAGGGACTGATACTGATATATTTCCATTATAACAGCTGTCATTTTATTTATAAATTTAAGAATGGAAACTGAGTTTTCATCGCTCTCAAATCATTTAGAGATGTAATGTATGTGAATGTTAATTTATGAAATCATGGTGTCTGAATTCAACGACAATATAGCCTACATGCTAGGATTTTGGTACCTAAATAGATTACTTTATGTTATACCATACTTGATTTTTATTTAATATGGTGATAAATTAAACAAAATAAAAGTTTCGAGTAAGAAAAATAGCACAAAGTCAGAGTAGCTAGCGAGAAATTAAATAAAAATGCCGCAGTAGATCACATAGCCTATAATATGTTTTGACATCTATATGAACTGGCTTATACGGTTTTTGTTATAGGTAAGCCTACTGATAAATCTTGGCGATAGTGTATATAAAACGAATTACTAACCATTACGGCTTAGGGACCATATTAGGATCCGCCACCTTTTGTATACGTTTCAGCAATTTGTAATAGAGTAAGACTTGTTTGGAAACTTTAATTTTTGACTGAAGGGATCATATTTTTAAAATATGAAGCACTTCCCGCAATAACGCAAAACTACGAAGTTTAATGTTATGCATTCTTAAAGCCAACAGAAACATTGTTAATTATGTTATGCCAATAGCCTGTTATAATTATTTTTCAATAAAAATAAATAAAAATAACAATTCGTGTATTTGATGATTGACATAACAAATTATTTTGTAGGTCCCCTTAACCTGATGGTGTGCGGTGTACCCATAGATATTTATAATAATACTAGATAACGAACTCCCCTGCATATTTTGAAGCCAGCCGCCATTGCTATGAGTGGATAGAAAACGTTGTTTACATTCATTTTCACGTTGCCTTTTTATGAGATTTCCTAACATTTTCCGTGAAAATTACGTTCAAAAGTTCAATCTTTCAGTTTATTTTCAGTGGATTTTGATCAATAGCTACATAAAAGACAATATTGACTGAAATTAAATAAGATAAAATTTATTTCGTCAAGAAGTACTCATTTAATAACAGGTACTTTGCGTTCGTTCCGTTCTTTCTAACCACTTATAGCAATGGTGGATGGCATCACAACACTACCTTCAGGCTTCAGAGACCATGGGAGTTCGATAACTATTATTATTATCATTAAAATCTATGGGTGTACCTACCAACTCAAGTTGACAAAATTAATTAATTTAACATTTTTAAAATACCTATTAATGCCAATAAAAAAACAGCAAGTAATAATTATTGAAAGTTGTTTGAGCAATAATATCCTTAATTTTGCCTAAAAACATGAGAAATATAAAAAAATAAAACTATTAAAAACTTGACAACCGCAAAAAATAGTTTCCCCCCAAAAACTCCGGACTTCGGCGCACGCGCATTTGCATCAAATATCTACATCCGGTTCATTGTTGAGTCATCTTCATAAGCTAAGCATGGTTAAATGAAAATATTCAGGGCCCTTTTTCTAATAATTATTCATAATTTCCTCACTTCCAGTCCTAATTCACTGACCACTTCCAGGGTTGCCGTTTTGCGTGAAAAATCACGAAATGCGTGTATTTTCAGAGCTTGCGTGATGTGCGTGTAAAGTGCGTGTATTTTAGACAAAATTGATTTTATAACTAAATAAAAATATTGAAATTTAAACCAATAAAATAATAAAAAAATTAAAACCATGGAAAAATGAAAACTTTAAAAAAAAAAAAAAATGCCGAAAAATGCTGTTTACCTTACCTGATCTAGGACCACAGACCACAAGTGCCAAGACCCCAACACAACTCCAAAAATCATATTCCAAATCTACTCGGCCGGCGGGCGGCCATTGTGATTTGCTCATTATTTCATATTTGTCTGCCTCTGCGCCAAATGGGCGCAAAATCGAACAAGATAACAAACATGCATATTATAGAACAAAGGAATGCCACGTGTGAGAGGTCTTTTTCTGATTGAAAATTAATAAAAAAAAAACTACTTATTTACGAACCACAATGTCTCAAAAGAGGTTGAACTCTTTTGTTCAAGCGAATAATGCGACCACTTAAAGCCTTAAAACCTCAAGATTTTATAGGAAGTCAATATTTTGGGCCGAATTATTTAAAAAGTAATAACATAATAAAGTGCTCATCTGAAAAATCTAAACATTTTTGGCAAGATGCGTAAAACCCCGTATTTCAGGTCTATTGAACAGACATCTTCTCCCGGGGGAGACCCCTGGACCCCCTCGTTTGGAATTAGCCTATGTTCATCGCCTGTAAACATCGAAACGTTACTCCTATCAAAATGCATGAAACCCCACCATTTCATGCTCATCTTTCAAGAATTTGCTCGTAATTGGATTCATTGCCTGTAAAATCTAAGCGTTAACCTATCAAAATGCCTAAAACCCCACTGTTTCAGACCTATTTTTCAAAAAAAAAAAAAAAAAAAATCACCCGGGGGAGACCCCCGGCCCCCCTTGCTCGTAATTATATTCATTGTCTGTAAAATCATCAAAACGTAACAACTTAATAAAGTCGTTATCTACAAAATCTAAACATTTTTGGCAAGATGAGTAAAACCCCGTATTTCAGGTATTTTACAAAAATCTTCACCCGGGGGAGACCCCCAGACTCACTCGTTCGTATTTAGCCTATCTACATCGCCTGTAAAAATCGAAACATTACTCCTATCAAATTGCGTAAAACCCCCTCATTTCAGGCTTATTTTTCAAAAATTTTGACCCGGGCCCCCCTTGCTTGTATTTATATTCATTACGACCCTTGGGGGCCCCCGTTCACGTCTCCCGAACCCCCGGGCCCCTGTGCGACGGACAGTAATGTCATTAATTTAAATGCTGCGAAAGTCCTTGAGAACGGTTTTCCCCTTATTCTACACTATCATGAAAATGGGGGGGGGGGGGCAAATTAAACACCGCCACCCTCGAAAAACTATCGTTACGCCACTGGAAGTAAGAAAAATAATTCACACAGATTTTTCAGCCCCACTACAAGCTAAGCATAGAAATTGTTAGATAAAATTAGCAAAACAAATGACATATTTTTTAGTTACCATATTAAAAAATTTAATATAAATTATATATTATATGTATATATTATATTAATATGCATATATATTAGCCGATTAGTTGCTTGCGTGATATGTCGTGAATTTTGAACGTCAGTGGCGTGATATTTCATATGACACGTCCGGCAACACTGACCACTTCCTCTCTTTCTCTGAGTTTCTCTTCCAGTTCCATTTCATTGTCCACACTTTCATTGTTGGAGCGTCGCCATTTTTAGGTTAGTACATTTTCTCTTTTTATTTAACTTTAGTAAGCACCTATGTTTAAAATGTTAAATTTCTTATAAAAGCTTCAAATGTCAATTCGGGAAAAGTTAGATTTTTACTATTTCTACAGTAATTGCTTTGTAACACGAAGTTTGCATTGGCTTGCCTACCACGTGGTAGTTTAGCCGTGGGATAGCATTCTCGATTTATAACTTGACAAACTAAAAGTATAACTTTAATTTCGGGGTTTTTTATGTCTATACATTCGAAGTTTATAAGGCGTATTTCGTTACACTAATGCGAATTTGGACTACTCGATTTAGAGCATTTTGTTAGGTACCAAAGGGCAGAGTATTAAACGCTCACTGCCATGGGCGCCATGTAATGTTGGGATTATTTATTTATTATTTATTGGGAATATTTCCATCAATATTCAAAAATACTCAATTATATTTTCTACCAAGGTGTTTTTTTTATATTTTTGCCACCATTTTAGATTACAACAATTTGTTTACGGCTCATTAGGGCTCTATATTAGACAGGTATTGTCATCCGCCATTTTTATCCATCTGGTATGTTATATAAGCCAAGCATTGGGTGTTTACCTATTTATTATTAGAAATTTATCGTTTATTTATATCATTTAAATAACGTTCTACCAATTAGGAAAGTGTTCAATAAAAAATACTTAAACGTGTTTAATTTGAATTTATGTCTGCTACTTGAAATATAATATCATACCTAATACGCTCATTTTGTTACATTTTCCACTTTTCAAAGTCGAAATATTCGATAACAAAATTGTATTTTTTCCCACAATTATTAATTAATTATTTTTGCTACGATATTTTGATTTAAATCGTTGGTGCCGCTTATACAAATTATTTTTAACGTTTAATTTTAGATTAGAAAGGTAAAATTGAGTTAGCCCAAAATAAAAAATAAAATATAAACGTACCCAAGATATGATTTTTGAGAACCTACATGGCAAATTTAATCTAAAGCCATCGAATTGTTTGCCCACTAATCGACGAGCTGACTGGAACTATAAAATAAAAGCTGTAATATGTTTTTCGATACACTACAGTAAATATATTAAGTAAATTAACGTAAAAATCAGAGGTTTTTAGGTAGTCGTCATGGGGCAATAATTTACTATCGAACTATCACAGCACCTACACTGATTAATAAATAGTAAAGCAAATACGGGTTCACTGGTACCAGTTCTTTATGAAATCTTCAAAGACTTTTGTTGTGCATCGAGGTACCTATTAATTAATGTTTCCAAAATAACTTAATTCTGGTATGTTACGATTACGAAAAAATTGGAAAGTTCTCCCTTAGTTATCACGACATTGCGATAATGTATTTTTTTTGTCTAGGGAGGTGAAATCTGAATTTGGACTGTGTCAATGCGAGGATCGAAGCTGAAATTGTTTCCACTTAAGAGAAATGAGGATGCAACACTCGCATAGTGACATTTGCAATGCTTCAAAGTAAATACTTCAGAATGTAAAGAGAAGGAAATTAAGCCAATAAAGGTTATCAATGAATTTTATTTTTTAATAGTTTTGAATAGCGTAGCGTGCATGCACAGTCCACTAACTGCTGTTGAGTAACGTAAAATAACTCTTTAACATGAAGGAAGTAAGGAAATGGCAAGAAAAGCATGTATTATTTTATTTTGGAAATTTCCTCGGAGAAAGTGAGACTGCGTATTTGGATAGCGGTAAGCTTACACTCTTCAGGAAAAGACAAATTGATATGATTGCAAACGAGGGAAAAGGGGAAGGGCCCAAACCCCTATCCCTCGGGGGAAATTTTTTGAAAATAAAAGTGAAATACAACAGGTTTCTGCGCATTTCCACAACCATGTAAATTCATGATTTCACAGACAAAGAGTTCCTCAACTAAAAATAGAATGCCCCGATTATTCCCTATTTATAAAGATTTCGGTTTTCAACGCTAACATCTGATTTCAGCTCCGCCTTCCATTTTGGCACCCAGCAGCATTAGGATCCTCAGGCGAGTCTTCGGAGGGATTATAGAGAACGGGCAATGGCGAATAAGAACAAACCAACAGCTTCGAACTCCTGAGGATCGACGTATGTAGGGAGTTGGCGGAGAATCGCGCGCTTTCGAGGGGCTTGGTGCGACAGGCGAGAGGTCCTCACGGGCCGATGGAGCCACCTTAAGTCAAGTAAGTCAAAACAACATTAGGAATTTAGCAAGCTTCATTTACCTTAAATGTAACAGTTGCAAAGTTACAATAATCTGCAACACAATCACTGTTTCTAGCAATGCAAACTGTTTTTGACTGTCTTTGGGTAACTCGTGCTCCCCATCGGCATTTTGCGAAACCACAGACTTAACAACTACCCATATCATATCCTTTATAACGTCTACATCAGAACGTGCGGATACCCTATGGGTCCTGCGCTTTATATGAATTTTATTTTAAATAAGGGGTAAATATCAATGTTGAGGTTTACATATGAAATAAAATATCCTAGAGCAGAGTATACATATTAATAATTGAAATAGAGATACAGATTAAAATATATTGCGTTATAGACCATTCCAGAATGACGTCACTTTCGGTTTACTCCAATTGGTCGGATATCCAAAGGCGCCATTGGCGGCCATTGCCCCATGCATTTCCATAGGTTTTTTTTTACTTATCTCCATTTTTGTGCTTTTAATTTAATTTTGAAACGAATATGGACCTAAGTTCGTACGGAAGTGAATAAGCGTTAAACGTAAAGGCAAAATACATAAAAAAAATTCAGATTATCGGCTTGATCCCGTGAAATGGGACGGAAACCCGGGAGAGTGGCCGAAAGTAACGGACCTTCATACCTATACATACATAATTCACGGCTGCAGCTTTCACACAGCGAAGGAATTTCAAGCCAGGAAAGGTATAGAGGCCTTTAAGCGGTTTTGCTTGTATAGATCCTACCGGCATCGTCTCATATCCCATTTTTTTTATTGCTTCCAATCTGGATTTGTACAATCCTCTAATGCACTAGGTTTGCCTTGAAAAGTGACAAAAGGCTTCCTTGAATAAGTAATTGATACGTACATACATACTTTAGATATAGTAAGCCACCGAACAGAGAATAACCGCATCCGTAAGACCATTACCATATCCCAATTATGAATATAATATCTAAAGTATGTATGTACGTATCAATTACTTATTTAAGGAAGCCTTTTGTCACTTTTCAAGGCAAACTTAGTGCATTAGAGGATTGTACAACTCCAGATTGGAAGCCATAAAAAAATGGGAAATGAGACGATGCCGGTAGGATCTGTACAAGCAAAACCGCTTAAAGGCCTTTAAACCTTTCCTCGCTTGAAATTCCTTCGCTGTGTAAAAGCTGCAGCCATGCATTAGGTATGCATAGGTATCAAGGGCCGTTACTTTCGGCCATTCTCCCGGTTTTCCGTTCCATTTCATGGGATCAAAGCCGATAATCTGAAATTTTTTGATGTATTTTGCCTTTGCGTTTGCGTTTGCCGCTTATTCACTTCCATACGAACTTAAGTCCATATTCGTTTCAAAATTTAATTAAAAGCACGAAAATGAAGATAAATCAAAAACCCCCTATGGAAATACATGGGGTAATGGCCGCTATGGTTATCCAGCCAAAGTGGCTGCTTCTGCTAGGTCACGTGTTCTGGAATGGTCTATTATTCAAGTTCAACTATCTTGTAAGAAGGACACAAAAACACAAGTCTGCAACATAAACATACTTAAATAAATAAATAGATATATTTCTGTTACATTATACAATACAAGTACAAGAAAGTATAAAATAAAATATCATCAAAAGTAAAGTATCGTAAAGTTTTCTCAGTTGCGTAAACATTTAATTGACCATTGTAAGTGTTTGATTGTTATTTTTAGCGCATACTCTCACTATTGCGGGGGTGGGTTGAAGTTTCAATTAATTACCAATATGAAGAACCAGTAGAATCGGGGCTGATGGCCCGTGGTCGAAATGAAAGCGAACTTCCAAACGTTTCGTCAACATCTGCGGTCGACATCTTCAGTGGAACTGCGTAGACTTTTAAGAAGTTGACGGAACGTTAGGGAAGTTCGCTTTCATTTCGACCTCGGCCCATCCGCCCGGATTCTACTGGTTCTTCATATTGGTAATTAATTGAAACTTCAACCCACCCCCACAATAGTGAGAGTATGCGCTGAAAATAACAATCAAACGTTCACAATTGTCAATTAAATGTTTACGCAACTGAGAAAACTTTACGATACTTTACTTTTGATGATATTTTATTTTATACTTTCTTGTACTTGTATTGTATAATGTAACAGAAATATATTGATTTATTTATTTAAGTACATTCTTTTCATCTATTTTACCGTCGCAAGATGAGCCCTTACATTTATGTATGCTTATATCAACGGTTGTTGGGTGTTGCTACTACTCGACTAGGGGTAAGAGTTTACAAACGCCAATAAAATTTACAATACGGATGAAAAAAGCAGGGTAAATCGATGTACGAGACTACGAGCTGTAGAGTAACGAAACGAACATTGTGGAACAGTTGAATTTTAATAGAAATATGGACAAGAAAGTGAGGTTTTACAGCAGTAGGCTTTCAGGAAATGACAAATTGATATGTTAGCAAACGAGGGAAAAGAGAAAGGGCCCAAGCCCCCCCCCCCTCCGGGGGAAATCTTTTGAAAATAAAATTGAAATATAGCAGAACTCTGCCCATTTGCACACTGACTTACTTGACTTAAGTTGGCGCTGTCAGCCCTGGGGGACTTTTGGCCGCATTCACAACACCACGCCACCGGATCCTGTCCTTCGCCAGATCACACCAATTATCGGCCCGAAGGCCAACTTCCTGCATATCTTCGTTTAGCTGGTCGCCATAGCGTCGTCTCGGACGCCCCAAAGGTCTTCTTCTGTTGGGACATGCCATGCATTTGCACAATTATGTAAATTTAGGATTTTACAGACGAAGAATTACAGTTCTTCAGTCCATCTGGGTGCCATACGGTGTTCCGTTCTGGGACTTCCCACGCAATGGTGGGAACCGCCCTAAGGAAATGAGAGGATTAAATCCCCCTTTTTTTGCCCGGTTTGGAATGGTAGTACAGAATGCTAAAAAATAACATGGACAAATATTTTTAGTCTTTCATGTGTTTTCGTTTGTCTTAGGTGGAAGCTACAATGGCAGTAACCCAAATACGAGTAATTACATAAATGGGTTAATTGTAAGAGTGGGCCGAACGGCGAATGGAAAATAAAAGACATTTTCTGTCTGACTTCCTTTCTTTCAAGCTGCAGGAAAGGTGTCTGCCCTGCTGTGAGGATTGGTGGGTTATACAGCTGGAATGAAACAGTCGCTGCCAAGAGGTCGTGACAACTATCCATGCTGTTTCCATATATAAAACCAATGGAGTAGAACCCGTGCGCGAAAAAGTTGGCTGATATACAGAGAACCTTAGTGTAATGGCCCGAAAGGACACTTTACTGGTTCGGCAAGCAGTTCTCCATGTAGATCTAGTTAGCGAGTCAGAGGATTCGATCTGAAGTGATTTAGTGGTGTTGGAACAATCTTTCGACATGCAAAACAACTAGATTACCAACCGTCCGCGATACAGTAGCCCGAAACACATTGAGCTTTAGGCTGACTGTGGTTTCGGCATGTAAAACTATTGGACTGCACCCCGTGACAGTGGTGAATCATCTTTATGAGAAGAGGCTGACCAAGTGCTGCACAAGAGGAGCCACTGGGGTGGGATGGCCCGTGACAGACTTGCCCGCGGCTTTGAGTGGTGGGCAGTTGAGCACTGGGCACTGGTGACTGCTTGGACTGGCGAACACTGGACACTGGTGACTTCTTGGAGTGGCGAGTATTGGACACTGGTGACTGCTTGGACTGGCGAGCACTGGACACTGGGGCCTGCTTGAAGAGGCGAGCACTGGACACTGGTGACTGCTTGGACTGGCGAGCACTGGACACTGGTGCCTGTTTGATGTGGCGAGCACTGGACACTGGTGACTGCTTGGACTGGCGAGCTCTGGACACTGGTGACTGTTCCGTCTTCGAAGTTATCTACCGGCAGGATGGCCTCCCTATGTCTCTAGATCTGCATGAGGCAGCATTCACGGATATACACCATGGTAAGTACAGCTTTTTCTGTTAATTCACTAAATTCGACTGTGTGATCAATAAATGCATTAATCTTTGTCGTTGGCCCACCGAGGTGCGATAGACAATCGATAGGAGCCTCGGAAACGTAAAATTAAAGATTGCCTGTACTGGTAATTGGAACTGCTGTTACTTCGATATGAGGTTTTTATTGAGGCTTTCCCCAAATCCATTGCCAATGTACCTAGGCTGGGTGACACTCATGCCTATGGTACTAGGGGCCGGGATTACCTTGCGATCCCTCAGCATAAAATACCCTTAACCCCAATAGGTTGGCTTAGTAATAGAAGAAAGATCCTTGTTTATTTATTGAATAATTAAATTATAAATTGGCAGTTAAAGTAATTATTGGGCTTCAGAAGAGGGCGATATGATATCACTGTGGTGGTCTGCCTAGAGTCGCATCATGTCGTCTACATTTCAAAAGACTGGGTATCTTAACTGTACCATCTCTTTATGCTCTGGAGGTGTGCACCTATGTTAAGGTAAATGGCACCTTGCCTGGGCTGGGTGACACTCATGCCTATGGTACTAGGGGTAGGGATGATCTAGTGATCCCTATGCATAGAACCAGTAGGTATGAGGGTAAACCAGCCTATGCAGGGGCTAGATACTTATGGGCAGCCTAGGAACATTAGAGAGGTGGAAGGAATGACTGCTTTTAGAAGTAAACTAAAGAGGAACCTCGTAGACCAATGCTTGTATGTGGAGGACATGATGTGAACTAGACAGCCGGTGTTCTTCTCATGATTCTCAGTGCAGATATTAATAAAACCACTACCAACAACTGGTATATTGCTTTAGGCTATTTTTTAGTCTTTCATGTATTTATTGTTATTGTGCCTTAGGTTTTAGAACGCCTATTGTTACATCTTCACTCAATACAGAAATATTCAATTCTATTCTATAGGTACATGCTTAACTTTGACATAGTAATCAAGTCTAACTCATATTGATAGTGATACCCTAATTAGCCGCCTAACTCAGAAATAGAGAATTTTCTGAAGAAACAGAAAAATTACAAACTTACGTTAGAAAAAAATAAATCCCAACCATGTTCCATTCATGCCAATGTTTTTAACTAAGTTCGGGTATATGTCAATGTGTCATAAAAATTGTAAAAAAAAAAAAATCTGTTTACTGCTGGAGTTAATTGCTTTTTCCGCCCCAAATCAAACTCTGTGGAATTATGTTCTTTCCTATTTCAAAGATAAGAGGCTTTCATTTTTTTTCAATGGCTGGTAGTAGGAAAGGTGGCATCAAGTCAGCGCCGGACGATGGGTAAAGCGATCGCTTTAGTCCCAACGTCGAAGGGGGCGCCAAAACGGGCGAAAACATGGCGGATAGCCTTTTGGTATTGAATTGATGTCTACTATATTATTTTTTTAACCTTTTTAACTTGAATACATTGATCTTTACTTGCAATTGTGACACGGTCGATCCGGCTCTGGCTGGCTAGGGACTCTAATTTTTGTATTGTATTGTACACCCACTAGTCAACCGTCAATGCCAAGTGAAGCATGTAACCCTGTTTTATGGGATCAGATTTTTTTATTTTATTTTGTTAAGGGCAAACCAGAGTCGCCGATATTCCATTTTCTGTTCAAACTTCTATTTCTCGGGAAATATGGAACGCAGAACAATGAAAAAATGCTGAATGGCAAGAAGAATTTTTTCTCCTAATTTTGATGTACAGTATGTGGCCTTAACTAACCCCAATTCGCCACAGTTGATGAACTCCTGAGTGACCGTAATTTTTTACGTATCAAGTTCACTAACTATAGCCGATCGGTATTGATGATTGCAACATACTATGCATCAAAATTAGGAGAAAAAATTCTTCTTGCCATTCAGCATTTTTTCATTGTTCTGCGTTCCATATTCATGAGAAATTAAAGTTTGCACTGAAATGTAATATCGGCGACTCCGGTTTGCCCTTAAACTCGTGATGGCGGGTATCTGGTTTCCAATTCATGTGTCTCAACCCTCAATAGCTAAGTAGCGCAAACATTTTTTTGCTTTCCTATTTATTAAAATTCGTGACAGTATATAATATTATAAAAAATATATATAAATTATACTATACATTATTTTTTACATTATAATTTTAGCAATGGGATTTAAATTAACAGTCATAATAATTATTATTCAGTCAGTACAACCATTTGTAAAGGTTAAGTTAAGCTACCCCGAAGTACAAAGCTAATTTAGCTAAGTATCTTATAGTATCCCCAAAACGTTTGACAAGTCGACAGTGGCGGCGCTAGAAATTTTAATGCGAGGGGGGGGGGCATGACATCTATCTGGGGGCTAATGAAAAAACATTAAGCCGGGAAAACTTTCCGGGGGGGGGGGGCAGGCCCGGGCACACCCGTAGCGCCGCCACTGCAAATGGAAGCACCCACTGGCATTCCAAATACTTAAATGCGCAACAGTCGCACCTAATATGAAAAATGCGCTGAGCTGTCGTTCATAGCGCGATTGCAGAGGGAATCCAGTACCCCCGGGCCCCGCTGCTCGCGCAAGGCCAATATCGATCGTAGAAACAAAAAAGATGGCAAGCCTCTATCTACGTAGCTATGGCCAGCAAGTCTTCTTATACACGTTTGCGGAGCATTTCTTAATTTGTTCCTTCTATGGTTTATAATTTACATGGTCAACGCCATTTTCTTAAAATTCGTTGTGTTGTGGACTTCCATATTTGACGGTTATTTCCGTTGTGGTTCTACCATTGGCATCATACTATTATATTTCAACTGTGTTGATCTGACTTTTATTTTAATTTGATGGCTCTTTAACAATTGTTTTTATACCTTGTGTCCATTTCTTAAATTAAATACAGCGTGACTACTTAAGTTGATGAGGTTTTCCATAGAGTTTTTGTGGAGCTTCGTCATTTTCTTGAAATTACCTGCAGTTGCTTGGTTCTTTAACATTGATATACATGGATAGCAACTAGGGTTGCCAACTTATTCTATTTCAGAGTATTGTACTCTTTTTCATGCATGTGAACTTTACAAACTGAAGGTCATTTAGAGTAGTCTACGCAAAAATACTCTTTTTGCTTTCCAATTTAAAGAACCGGTCCGAGTTTACTTTTTTTTTTTTAAATTACACCATAGCAGTTAGCACTAGGCTTCCGTCATCAGCTTTCTTGCAGCCCAATACAACACATAATCTGGTGAACCTCTGCTACTGACAAGAGCCTGGCACGTCTTAAGATCATTTCCGTCCATCTCTTCCCGGGTGTCGAAGTTTACTCGAACATGCTTTCCAATTTATCAAGTAGTAGCTAGAGGAAATGAGTAATTTCATGGTAAATAATTTTCCTATAGTTCAATTTCGGGCATCTCGAGGGGGGGGGGGGGGTTGTCCACCTGACATCACTGGAGGTGAGGTAAATTCTAGATAGGTCAGACCAACAAATTACCACATTACCACACAGCAATAATGGCTGGGCACGCAATGCATTTGACCGTGAATTTTCTATCATTTTTTCAATTTTTTTTTTGGGAAAGCAACCTGTCTGGTTTCGTTACTCAATTTAAAACCTAAAACATGCCTGAAGGTAGAAATCATCGATGCTTTCCAATTTATCAAAATTAGCAGAGAAAATGAGTAATTTCGTGGTAAATAATTTTCATATGGTTAAATTTCCGATATCTCGGGGGGGGGGGGGGGGTTATCCATGTAACGTCACTGGAGGTGAGATAAACTCTATATAGTTAATAGGTCAGACCAAAACATTACCACACAGCAATAATGGCAGAGCACGCCATGCATTTGAGCGTGAATTTTCTATAATGTTTTCAAAAAAACATTTTTTTGTACAAAACCAAATACTTTTCAGGGAAAGCAACCTATCCGGTTTGGTTACTCAATTTAACACCTAAAACATACCTGAAGGTAGAAATCATCGATAGAAAGGTTTCGCCGAAAAATTATTTTTTAGTCATTTTTCATTACAATTTAGTTATTTTTATTTTTTTACCCCCAGACGTAAACTATCAAGGGGCAAGTGACCCCCGCATTTTGTTAACATTAGTAGTAGATTTTTGGCAGAGTCCCAGGCCACGGTGAGGGCCCATAGGACACAGTTAACATTAATAACCACTATAATATATGTGAATTTAAAAGAAATCGTTGGAGCCGTTTTTGAGTAATAATTTTTTTAGACTTTTTTTGAAGTTTTTTGAAAATAAAACCCCCCCAAATTGAATTAGCCCAAAATAAAAAAAAAATGGTCTCGAGGTATGATTTTTGTGAACCTACATTTTACATTTTTACAATTTCATCAAAATCTACCGAGTAGTTTGCCCGGAAATCGACGAACAGACAGAGCGACAGACAGATATTTCGTAAAAACCACTTTTTTGGGTTCCTGGGACCTCAAAACGTGTAAATCCGTTGAAATCTCGGAATCGAAAATTTCAACCATCACAAAGCTTTCCTTATACTACGTATAAATTGGAAAGCAATAACATACTAAGTACGGTACTCTTTTTTTAAAATACTGTACTCTTTATTTTCTTTCTCAAAAGTCAGATGTACTTTATTTGGAGAAAAAAAAAGTTGGCAACCCTAATTGCTACCACGGCACCTAGCCCATGCAGAACAAATGTCTTCACCTTTGGTCACATGATAAATAGGCTTATTTGGGCAAGAAGTCCATTGTGTTCAATGCGATTTAGACGTATTTCATTGAAGCACAGGCAATGAACGCTCAAAAAAAGGTATAGAGGGAGTTGGCGGGAACACAATTTTTGACTTCATAACTTTGTTAGACTAGGTAGGAGGTGAACATATCAAAAGTCCTCACTCGTAGCCTTTGAGTTGGGGGGGGGGGGGGGGGGGAGGGGGCTTCGAAGGTACCGTTTTTTGATTTTTCGCTTATATCTCGGAAACTATGCGCCCCAGAAATTTTTTAGGACAACGTCCCGTGTAGCCCCTAGCTCATTTTGGACTGCAGGGCTGGAACTAGGTCAGTTTTTCCCACGAAAGTCAGATTTTTCGTTTTAAGTCAGCAAAAGTCAGGAAAATACGAATTTGGTCAGGAAAGTCAGGAAAATATGCATTTCGGGTAGAAAAGTGAGATTTCATTCAGTATAATGATAATATAATAGGGGTATTCGCGCTGGTCTGCTTGCTTGCTAATCGAAACTTTTTCTTGTCTATTGACACTTTTTTTTGTCAATGCGACCTTTTGATTGGTCAATCGACAAAAAAAAGTTTCGATTAGCAAGCAAGCAGACCAGCGCGAATACCCCTAATATATATTATAGCCTATTTAAAATTGTGTAACTATATATAACTTGTGGTGTTCTGCAACTATGACAAAAGTAAAACAGCTCTTCAGCACTGACTGCGGTGACAACCGGTTCTATCATCAAACAGGCTAGTAAGGCGTGCATCCGCTAGAAGGTGCTGCCAGCATTAGGTTGCTTTGAAGTGGCAGCAGTTCAGTGGCGCACTTTTCACTTTGTTTACTTTTCTGCCGCTTATTAGATATTTACATTTTACAGCTCTTGTTCTTCGTAGTTGCGTTGATGCGTTTTCATTGTTGTCTATTTTTAAACGCGTTTCTGAGTTTCCTTTAATAACTTATTGTAATCAACTGAGCGACGCGTTTTCTTATAAAATATTATATGGCTTACATGCTGAAGTAGCCGTTATATACTTAAATATAACTTATTAAGTTATTATTCACACTCAAACTCATAAGTGATAAGCCAAAGCCGACAAGGTAAGTCTAAGTAAAAGTATCAGTGTATCACTAAAGTGTGGCTACTGGCTCGAGGAGCGAGGACTCATCGGACATACATACTATAAATATAAAATACTGTACCTATTTTGGTCATATTTCAGTGCTTGTAGAGTTTTAGTTTAAGAAAAAAGAAATGTCAAATGTCTATTATTGAAATAATTTAAGTCTAAGGAAGTAAGGAAATTGCAATATAGCCTTGTATAGGCTTTGTACTGTAAAACGTGCCTTTGAATTTGACTAACTTACAGTATGTACGTAGATTGTAGGTCTGTACGTCTGTATCTTAGGTGGATTATTACCTTAAATCATATAGCCTAAATAAAGTATTATTTCATTTCAATCGGTGAATTATATAGGTAAAGAAAAAGACACGTGTATTGTACTAGCTACGTGTTCTTTACTGCATTATTAAGTTGGGAAAGCTAATAACCAATTTGATTTAACGAAGGTGTTCTGAGCTAATTTAGGTATATTTTCATTTTCCAGTCTCCGCCAATTTACCATAGTACAATGATGTCTATTTTAATTACTTTTACTTAATTAATTTTTAAATCTACTCAATAATTTTAATGATTTGTATAATTTTCAGGTAGAACCGAAGATGGGAAAATGTAAAGTTAGAGACTATTGGTTGACAAGAATAGATGCAAATGGCATGGCAATTAATAAGTGGGGGAAAAAGCAAGACGATGAGCATATTTTATGCTTATTTTGCAAGAAGTCCTTCAGCATTACATCTGGCTTTCAAACTGTTGAGAGACATGCTGATTCTTCGAAACACAAGGAAGCTGTCGCTCCCTATTTGTGTCCGGGGCAACTTCGGCTGTCCAGTTCCAGTGTATCTAGTGAAGCTCCTGTGGTTCCTCCCTCAATAAATGCAATTCAAGTTACCAGCCCCAGGGATGCCACTACATGGGCGGAACTGCAATGGGTGATGAAGTGTGTAGTCCAGAATTGGTCTGCATCGTCGTGTGAAAACCTTGGTGCACTTTTTGCATCAATGTTTGGTGGGAGTGCTGTTGGGGATTTTTCCATTAGTAGAACAAAATTTCGCTATTTACTAACTGAAGCTCTAGGGCAATTTTTTAAGAATGAACTCGTCAAAGACTTAACCAATGCGTACTACACACTGTCGTTTGACGAAACAACGAACAGTGCTGGGGCAAAAGAACTGCAACTTATGGTAACATACTATTCAGGAAAACAAGAAGCAGTAGTAAGCCATCATCTGAGAACTTTTTTTATTGCTTCAGCGACAAGTGAAATCTTAGCTGATAAAATCCTGGAAGGCATTAATGAAGCGAATTTGCCTTTATCGAAATTGTTGATGCTCGGCATGGATGGACCTAATGTCAACAAGAAAACACACCGCCTTTTATCTGAACAAATTTTAAAAATAAGAGGAAAGCCATTGATTAATATTGGATCCTGCAACATTCACGTAATACATAATGCGTATGAAAAAGGTTTATTGGAAATTGGCGAGGACGCTTCAGAATTGATCCGAAAAGTTTACTATTTCTTGAATGGGTGGCCCTTAAGGTTGAGCGACTTCAGAGAGATTCAAAATCAAATGGGTATAAAGCAGCACAGTTTTATAAAGCATGTAAGCTCGCGTTGGCTCACTTTAGAAACGGCAGCAAGCAGAATGCTGGAACAGTGGGAGGCTGTACTTCAGTATTTTTTAACTTTTATTCCTAAAAAGAGGAATAAACTGCTGCCCAGCAAAACATACCTTGAAATAGTGAAACTACTTAAAATAAGTGACATGCGGGCTCAATTATTACTGATTTGTGAAAGCGCCAAATTATTTACGCGCTTCACCGGCAGCTTTCAGAGCTCCAGCCCCATGATACATGTTCTGTATCACGAACTTGTTCGATTGGCAAAAGTGTTGATTAATAAAGTGTGTAAGCCGGACGCAATTAAAGCCTTAGGTGTTTGTGAAAAAGTTTTATTGCCCGACAACCTTATCTCACCCGTCAAATTAATTCTAGGCGATGAAATTGTCTGTGAGATTAGCAAACTGAACGAAATGGACAGTTTACGATTTTTAACAAAAGCTCAAAAGCACTATGTAAGTGCTTGTAATCATATTCTAAAAAAAAGTTCAATCAACAACACTTTTGTAAAAGCCTGTCGTGCCTTGAATCCTAAGGAGCGAAGGACACCTGCGTCTGCGAAGTGGGTGAGATCTATAGCAAGTGCACTGCCTTTTGAGGTTGACCTCAATATATTACACGCTGAGTGGCAGCTTTTACAAGATGAGGCTGATCATGTGCCCATCCAGAAAGATGGAAAATATATTCCTGTAGATCAATATTGGGCACATTTTTTTTCTAAAAAAACGGATGCAGGTGACATTTCATTCCCAGCAGTCAGCAAGGTTGTAAAAGCAGTGTTATCAATGTCCCATGGAAATGCTAATGTTGAGCGTGGGTTCAGCGATTCTGCCCGATACTTGACTGACGACAAAGCAAGCATGTGTGAAAGGTCGCTAAACGCTGCCATGACTGTGAAGTCTGGATTACATAAATATTTTTATAAGCCAGAGCTCCTGCCTTGGAACAAAGAACTTAGTGACTTGGCTAGATTTGCGTGCAGCTCCTATAAATCATATCTTGAAGAACAAAAGAAAAAAGCAGAAGAGGAAGATAGAATGAAAAAAGAAATTGAGGAATCGAAGTTGGAAGAAGCACAGAAAAAATTAAGAATGAAGTTAGAAAAAGATACGATTGATGAGGAAGAGTCCAGGTTGAAAGAGCTAAAAGCTAACCAGGCGGCAAAGAGAAAAATTGAAAGCAAATTGCTGGATGAAGCCAATAAAAAGTTGAAAAATGCAGTGCAAAGAAACGATATGGTTGAGGTTGCAATCGCAACAGCCCTATTAGAGGGTGCGAAAAAAATACACAAGGAAGCTGAAAATGAAAGTAAAACAATTAATTCTGTGGAAAAGATTGTGGAGAAGAAGAAAAAATTAATAATTACAGATTTTTTCAAAAAGAAGTAATTTTATTTAAGAAATTTCAATTAAATATTCCTACTTCTTAAATCTGTTACTGCCAAAAATTGTTGGCTTTCTGTAATTTGTAAGATTTGCGATGACGTGTGAAATATACTATATTTCTTATTTCCATGAAGACGCTGATTTAATTCATTTTAGTTTTGGAATTGTTAAATTTTATACGCTCATGCTCAGTATACAATACTATAGTATGTTTATGCATTTTATAACAAAGTAGCTAAACATAGTTGTTCGAAATATCATTAAGGTAGAAAATAATATTAACATAGGCTACAATATGTATGTATTTATAATGATTTACATTCGATGATTAAATTTTCTAATTTTTCGTTACTTTAAATAGTGGTCAGCAAAAGTCAGATTTTTCATGTTTTTGGTCAGGAAAGTCAGATTTTTAGCTTGACATTTCCGGTTCCAGCCCTGGGACTGGGACCAGGCTAGTCGAAGAGCTGACAGACGAGATAACGCATGTCTGGGTACCAAATTTTTTGTGGCTGGATCTTGAAGAGGACCATGAAAAAGTTAAAAAAACGGCTTTTTGCACTCGTCAGACTGGATCCCCTATTTGTTAGGAAGGCCTAAAGATATTTTTTGCTTTCCAATTTATACGTAGTATAAGGAAAGCTTTGTGATGGTCGAAATTTTCGATTCCGAGATTTCAACGGATTTACACGTTTTCAGGTCCCAGGAACCCAAAAAAGTGGTTTTTACGAAATGTCTGTCTGTCTGTTCGTCGATTTCCGGGCAAACTACTCTGTCGACTTTGATGAAATTCGGCATGTAGGTTCACAAAAATCATACCTCGGGACCATTTTTTTTATTTTGGGCTAACTCAATTTGGGGGGTTTCATTCTCAAAAAACTCCAAAAAAACGTCAAAAAAAATTATTTCTAAAAAACACCTCCAACGATTTCTTTTAAATTCACATATATTCTAGTCGTTCTTAATGTTGACAAAATGCGGGGAGTCGCTTGCCCCTTGATAGTTTGCTTCTGGGGGTGAAAAAATAAAAATAACTAAATTTTAATGAAAAATGACTGAAAAATAATTTTTCTGCGAAACCTTTCTATCGCTGATTTCTACCTTCAGGCATGTTTTAGGTGTTAAATTGAGTAACGAAACCGGATATGTTGCTTTCCCAAAAAAATATTTGGTTTTGCACAAAATATTATTTTTTGAAAAAAATGATAGAAAATTCGCGCTCAAATGCATTGCGTGCCCTGCCATTAATGCTGTGTTGTAATTAATGTGTTGGTCTGAGCTATCTAGAATTTACCTCACTTCCAGTGACGTCAGGTGGACAACCTCCCCCCCCCCCCATATATCGGAAATTTAACCACTTGAAAATTATTTACCATGAAATTACTCAAATTCTCTATCTACTAATGTTGATAAATTGGAAAGCATGTTCGAGTAAACTCGGACCGGTTCTTTTGATTAATGTTGAATTTTTTAGTCAGCGCATAATCGCTCCCAAAAGAAATTTGGGAAAGAAATTTGGTATGTAGGTTCACAAATATAATACCCCGGGACCATTTTTTAAATTTTGGGCTAACTCAATTTTGGGGGGTTTTATTCTCAAAAAACTCCCAAAAAACGTCTAAAAAAAATAATTTCTCAAGAACGGCTCCAACTATTTCTTTTAAAATCACATACTGTATATTGTAGACGTTAATGTTTACAAAACGCGGTGCATGTTACCCCCACACCTAAAAGGGTCTCAAGAAGTTCCATACATGAAGCTTTCCCACGAATAAGGATGTTACATATTTCCAAAAAAGTCTCATTACTCATTTCGGGGTACCACTTTGAAACTGAACTCAAACTACTCCCTGTAAAAAGACCTTTCATTCTATACACTTCTTGCTCGGTTGTGCCAAGGCTTTTCCCCGACAGAAGCCCTTTTTTGAAAAAACTTCATGCGTCCAACCTGCCGCGTACCAGAGCAAGAACCCTCGCAAAATTTAGTGAATGTTCTCTGAACACTTAATCAGGCTGCAAAAAGTTGTCAATTTGAAGTTTCCTCGAAATTGTGTTGTGCCAGGGGTTTTCCCCCGACAGAAGCCTTTTTTTAAAAAAATTAAAAAAACTTCATGCGACCAACCTGCCGCGTGCCAGTGCAAAAACCCTCGTAAAATTTAGTGAATGTTCTCTGAACACTTAATCAGGCTGCAAGAGGTTGTCAATCTGAAGTTTCCTCGAAGTTGTGTTGTGCCAGGGGTTTTCCCCTGACAGAAGCCTTTTTTTAAAAAAAATTAAAAAAACTTCATGCGACCACCCTACCGCGTGCCAGTGCAAAAACCCTCGTAAAATTTAGTGAATGTTCTCTGAACACTTAATCAGGCTGCAATAACTTGTCCATCTGAAGTTTTCTCGAAATTGTGTTGTGCCTAGGGTTTTCCCCCGACAGAAGCCTTTTTTTGAAGAAAAAAAATTCATGCGACTACTCTTTTGCGTACCAGTGCAGGAACCCTCGTATAATGTAGTGAAAGTTCTCTGAACACTTACTCGGGCTGCAAGAAGTTGTCCATTTGAAGTTTCCTCGAAATTCGGATGATATCAATTTTCAAAAATCTCTCTTTACTCATTTCGGGTACCACTTTGAAACCGATCTCAAACTACTCCCTGTAATTACACCTTTCATTCTATACACTACTTGTTGTCTTGTTCCACGGATTGTGATCTAACAGAAGACATTTGTTTGAAAATATTTCATGCGCCAGCGTAAGAACCCTCGTAAAATGTAATGAATGTCCGCTGATCACTTAAGCCGGCTGCAAGAAGTTGTCTATTTGAAGGTTTCACCAAATTCGGATGATACGATACCTACCATTTCCCAAAAATTCTTATTAATGCATTTTGAGCCCCTGTAATATTGTGAATAAGCTCAGGTGTATATTTTAATTAATTAATAACACATTTATCAAACTACCCTCCTGCAAAACAATAAGGCACGTAAAATGCTTTAGTATTATCATGCTTATAAGGCATATAAATTATTATCAAGCTTTAATTACATTACAAGAATACCGAGTCAGGGGCAAAGGCAAAGCCTGGCCCAGCACAGCAAATAGTGTACAAAGTGGAAGGTCCATAATTGCAAGGAGTACTGGGAGCAGGCTAGTTTGACACCTGTCTTAAGGTAGCAATTTTTTGAAAGTTAACATCAGCCAAATTGTGCGGAAATCTTTATATGGACAACTCCTTGTGGCTCGTTGAGGTGTTCAGATAACATTCACCACATTTAACGACAGTTCTTGCACTGGTACGCGGCAGGGTGGTCGCATGAAATGAGACTTTTTTGGAAATATGTAACATCCTTATTCGTGGGAAAGCTTCATGTATGGAACTTTTTGAGGCCCTTTTAGGTGTAGGGGTAACGTGCACCGCGTTTTGTAAACATTAACGTCTACAATATACAGTATGCGATTTTAAAAGAAATAGTTGAAGCCGTTTTTTAGAAATAATTTTTTTAGACGTTTTTTGGGAGTTTTTTGAGGACAAAACCACCCAAAATTGAGTTAGCCCAATATTTAAAAAATGGTCCCTAGGTATTATATTTGTGAACTGCCAAATTTCTTTCCCAAATTTCTTTTGGGAGTGATCTTGCGCTGATACTAAAAAATTCAACATTAATCAAAAAAAATATCTTTAGGCCTTCCTATAAAATAGGGGATCCAGTCTGACGAGTGCAAGAAGCCGTTTTTTTTAACTCTTTTATGGTCCTCTTCACGATCCAGTCTCAAAAAATTAGGTACCCAGACTTTCGTTTTCTTTCCCCATCAGCTCTTCGACTAGACAGTTCTTGTCTATCTTCCACCAACACTTCTGAAGAGACAGGTTATATTATTTCCCAGTCACAGCTGAACATTTAGAAAAGTTCGGAGGGAATGTTGTTTTGCTGTGACGTCATTTTGTAGATGCAGCACCAGTCGCTAAGATATCAAAGCGTTGATTTTTCCATAAGCCTCAATAATATTTTAAAATTATTTTGTTTATGTATTATTTTAAAGCGATATTTTTCTACAAATCATGGAGAATGTATATATTAAATTATATGCAGCGAAATAAGGCCCAGGCATAGTAAAAATATTATAAAAAATATTTAAAGAATTAATTAGATGCTAAGAGCTTAATTTTCACATGCAAACGGCGGCCATTTGAATAATATGGATATCGGTTTGTCGTCAGCGAACCTAGTGACCAAAACTGTCCCTACATAACCTCATAGGTTCAAGAATATTACTTTTCACAAGTCAGTGTTCGCATGGTTTGGTCATTAGTTGAGGCAACATTTATGGGTTTATTTAAGTTTTCTTCATCGTTATGTTAACAAATTGCACACTTTCAATTGTCCTGTATAATTTTAATACTAATTATTATTATTATTATTTCAACCTCAAGACATTTTTTAGTTAGTCAAGTTTAAAATCCTTAGCTGGCCTTCAAATTGAATTCGTTTAGGAAGCTATAAACTCCTATAGCCTAAGTAGGCCTAGTCCTGCAGAACCTACGTTTTGATAGTGAATGAAAGTAGCGAAACACTATAAGGCAAATTTATGACAGAGAAAAACAGTTTTTTTTATTTTCCATTTGGGCGAATTTCGGGGCTTTCTTGCAAATCAGCCGTACTGCAAAATATCTAGAGATTATTAGGCTTATTGGTATTGACATCCCTAAATCATCAGCATTAGCCTTCTATACTGCAATATTTTTTCATCGATGATAGCACACAAAATATTCACATCTTGTAAGCATAATATGCAGGCTATGAGACTTAAAAATTTGAATGCAGATGTGGGTGGATCAGGGACGGATCGAGCCCATTGGAGGGGGGGGGGGCAGCTGTGGGTCAAAATAGGAAAAACCTATGTAGTATTGATTAAATCAGAGAGTTATAAAAATTTACTTATAAAATAGATTTACCGAGATAAAAATTGGGGGGGGGGGGGGATAGCCGCCCCCTGTCTCCGTCCATGGGGTGGATCCAGGGGGGGGGGTGGGTAGCTGCCTCCCTGTATCCGTCCATGGGGTCTAGCCAGAGAGACTACTTATTCTTATTCTGCTTATTCTAAGTGTAGTCAAGGACACATGAAGGGGGGAGCTGCCCCCAAAATCTTGTAAGCTAGCCTGTTGTAAGTTGCCTAACTTATTACGTTATAATATAATAGATACTACATATGTGTATTATATTTTGAGCCAAATATCCAGGTTCCGCATATTATTATTCCATGTGTAAAAATGAGAATACAAAAAACCTGGATTCGTCACTGCGTCTAGAGACTGCTAATCGCCAATCTGTCGCTATCATTGTCTATTGCATGAACTACTATCATACGCACTCTCTTACTACCGAGATTTGAACCACGACCAGCTAGAAAACTGTGTCTTCGTCAATCACACGAGACATATTCTCGGATCTCTTTGTCATACACCTTCGCATTAAAATTTCATTTTTTTTAAATTCGGCAACCCTCATTCTGGCCAGGATTTTGGCAGGCAACCCTACATCATCGTATTCGCAATAAAACGGCGCTTATTTCTATGTTTAATTCATCCAACAAACAAGTAGGTGAAGATACCTATATTTTTAGTACCTGTTTAAACCTTGGCAACCCTATGTATGGCCAAGAAAAATATAGGCAACCCTACGTTTTCATACTCTATTGACTTAATACTTATGGCCAGTGTAAATTTTTTTCGATAAACACATCGGTGAAAATTCGACGAAAATGTGATTTTTGAATTTTGAATTAATGATAGCCTGGCCAGGATTTTTCCAGGCAACCCATTATTTTTATGATCTTTAGCCTACTAAATTGCTTATAACACCATTTTCATCCAATAACCAGATCGGTGAAGGTCGATCTTACTTCGGATCTCCGACTAAACTAAGATATCAGGTTTTGTCCGTTGCCGACAGCCCTGGCGCTCCTGGTGTATTTCCGGTGTATTTATATATAGTTCAATGTTCTTTAACTTCTTTCGCTCAGTCTCCTCTTGCGAAGGTTCGATAATAAAACGTTTCTATATAGTGATATTTATGCACTCTTTTGTTTATAACAATTGAATCGAGGCGAATTAATAGGTAACATCTGGGGGTTTATTTACAATATTTTAATCCTATTCCCGGTGCTAAAGTTAATCCCAAATCGCCATAGGAGAGCTGCAGGGTGGCGCACTAAACAATATGTCATAAATGCATAAAAGAAGAAGAAAAATGTGTTATATTGATAATATTTTGATACAGTGGCATGATGTTTATCTGTTCTGTAAGTATAATACCCTTATATCTTACCTTGGCATTCGTACGTTTTTTACTGTCAAGAGGCAATGAATGGGGCAATTCCACAGCCCGTTATAAGAAGGTATTAATTAGGCGTCACAAGGTAGAAGAAATCTATCTCTTCATTTTGTTATATAGTATACAGTTAATCTTAAGAATAATCATAATGTCAAATCAAATCATATTATCCACAAAACAACTACAGTATACGACGTCCTATAAATAAACACACAATAATCATAATGTCAAATCAAATCATATTATCCACAAAACAACTACAGTATACGACGTCCTATAAATAAACACACAATAATCATAATGTCAAATCAAATCATATTATCCACAAAACAACTACAGTATAGGACGTCCTATAAATAAACACACATACAGTATACAGCCCTAATTGCCTATGAATATACGAAGTGTTCCATAAATTCCTGTACTGAGTAAAATGCACTGTCCTTCCAATATATTTTTAGAAATTGGCTGACACTTGTTAATTCCCTCCTAGAAAGAGGTAATTTGGTACATATAGTTTTTTCTCAGTAAAAACGTCATTTTCACAAAGTCTAAACGGCTCTAGTACCAACCTTCTGTCATTCCTTGTATTTGCTGATATTTATTTCGTTACACTTATCATAATAATAATTAAACATTGAGCAGTCATCTTTCGTCCTGACACATAATTAAATATGAGTTAGGTAGCCTGTACTTGATTAAGTCATGCCTTCGCCTGTTTCATTGCGTCAATAATAGGCTCGTCTCAGCTTGTCATCGAGAACGTATACCAGTTTGCCAATGGCCAAACATGCATTCAAATTTCCGAAATCCATGGGGTCGTTGGCATTGGACAAGGGACCTATGGGCCACTTTAAGTAGGCCTGGGTTCATAAAAAGTCTACAGCTTTACAGTTCATTCCGATCGTACAATCTGCGTTGTTGCAAAAAGTCAACTGGTGCTTTCTTAACATTAGTTATAATAATAAATAATAAGGACTTTTTTTGTTCTATTACTAAGCCAACCTAGCGGAGTTAGGGCTATAAAGCCCTCTCTTACACACTCAACTAGGAAAGCCCGGGACCGCCTGCTTTACATGCCCTCCGAAGCATGGCCAGAAAATGTAGCAAGTGTAGGACTCGAACCAACAACCTTTCGGGTGAAAGTCCGTACCACTACTCTACATGTCCTGACTGTTGTATATACTCGTAGTTAGCCAGTTTTGAAATTCATTCGACTAAACACAATCAATGCCCGTTATTTGGTAAAGGTTCAGTTTAGCTGCCCCTACCAAAATCGTAAAATTCTATTACCTGTCGATTCCTTAGTTAAAAATAAGTCCTTTTGTAAAAATATTAATGTTTGGCCATGAATAGTTTTTTTAGTTGCATCAAAATTGTAATTTATTAATATTGGAAGTTGGAGTGTGGAGATTTTGTATGCATATTGTTCTTCAAAATGTTTTTGGCTCATTGTTACTAAGGTTATTTTTTGGTAAAGGTCTAATAAAATATCAAATTTGGTCCCATTTCTGAATGAATTGAAGGTCGGTGATTATGACAAATTTTATGGAAGGACCATGTCACTTGCCAGAGGCATGTAAATAAAACAGTTCTTGCTTAAAATATTATTATTATATTGCCGATGGAACGTTTGCCTTCCACTTTATATGTATTTTCACCCGACTTTTTGCTTTCCAATTTATACGTAGTAGGCTATAAGGAAAGCTTTGTGATGGTCACAATTTTCGATTCCGAGCTTTCAACGGATTTACACGTTTTGAGGTCCCAGGAACCCAAAAAAGTGGTTATTACGAAATGTCTGTCTCTTTCTGTCTGTCTGTCGCTCTGTCTGTCTGATCATTTCTGGGCAAACTACTCGATGGATTTGGATGAAATTTGGCATGTAGGTTCACAAAAATCATGACTAGGGCCCATTTTTTTATTTTGGGCTTAATTTGGGGGTGGGGGGGGTGTTTATTTTCAAAAAAACGTATAAAAAAATTATTTCTCAAAAACGGCTCCAATGATTTCTTTTAAATTCACATAAATTGTAGTGGTTATTAATGTTAATAAAATGCGGGGGTCGCTTGCCCCTTGATAATTTGCTTTTTTTTGCTTTTTTTCTGCGAAATCGATGATTTCTACCTTCAGGCAAGTTTTAGGTGATAAATAAACAAAAACGGGCAGGTTGCTTACCTTACCCCACTTCTCAGACCCGTTCCCTCCAACTTCCAGAATACTTTCATTAGTGTAAGTGTGACCTCCCAGAGATAGCTTGGTCCTACCGACAGAAAACATAATTTTACCATCTTGATAGTTTTTTTTGCTTAGTTGCTTCCAATCGTACCGATTGCAGTTCGTAAGTTTACCGTTTGAAGTTTCCTTCAATGTTTTTGCAGTTGGCGGAGCAAAGCACTATGTACAAGTAGTGTTTTATATTTCTAGTGGAAGGACTACACGTTCCACCCGAATAGGAAATGGTTTCGGAAATTAATGAAGGAGGCAGTGCCTGCGCAGAAACACATTGGATTGATGGCATGTATTATCCGTTATTGAATTCGATTGAAAGTCAGGGTGGTAGCGTTCTTGTTTGCTTTCCAATATTAAACGAGGTGGCAGCTTGGTCGCCTTATGGTCGGCGCTTCGCGGCATCACTAACGCAAATCCGATGGATGCGAAATCTTCCATGCATGGGAGAAAATGGCGAAGGATGCATGATAATGTAGCATTAATTGGTCTGGCTATGCCTCATACATTTTTTTATTCCTTTCAGTGTACACTTCTCGTCGTCGACATTGAAATTCAGGACAGAGCTATTGCCCAGTTCCAGCAGAGGGCAGCCCTCTCGAGCTCTGTCATTACAGGGCGCTGTTGGAAGGTGCGACGCATTGCCACAGAGAAGGTAAGTTGTTTGGAATTAGCACTTCTCAGACCCGTTCCCTCCAACTTCCAGAATACTTTCCTTAGTGTAAGTGTGACCTCCCAGAGATGGCTTGGTCCTATCGGCAGTAAACATAATTTTACCTTCTTGATAGTTGTTTTGCTTAGTTGCTTCCAATCGTACCAATTGCAGTTCGTATAATATATAATAATAATATAATATAATAATTAGATTACTCGTGATTTCGTGGTATTTCATTTTAATAAACAAAAAATAACAAAAACTTAGAGTTTTAGAAAAACTTGTTATAACAACCCGAATTAGTAAAACCCAAATAATCGTTAAAAAATGAACTTTGTCTAAGAAACCCACTTGTGTTAGTAGAAAACCCTGAGCGCTTTCGGCAAGAACTGCCATCTACAGTGGGAAACCCACTAGCACAGTTACACCTTATCTGCGATTTGAGACTTGCTCAACTCGAGGAGAAGATGCAAATGTGACTAGGGAGAGGAAACCTTCTATCAATCAATCAATCAAAATTTATTTCCAAAACCATAAACCTTTGTTTATATAGGACTGGGAGCGGAAGGAGGAGGGGGTGGGAGGGGGCGTGGCTGGTTACCTATTCCTAACCTACTAGCTAGATCTATTAGAGGGGATGATTGTGTGAATGTTATGTCGTTTGTTAATTTTTCCCTATTGTGTAAAGCTCTTTTGATTTCAAAAAAATGTAAAGTGTAACTTTTCTTTATTTTGTGTAGGGCTGTCCAATTGTGAGGATCGAATGTGTGATTTTCCCGAGTTAAGGTGTTTCGCGAATGTGGTGTTGGTGTCTCCTACAAGTGGGTTTCTTAGACAAAGTTAATTTCTTAACGATTATTTGGGTTTTACTAATTCGGTAAACAAGTTTTTCTAAAACTCTAAAACTAAAAGTTTTTGTTATTTTTTGTTTATTGCAGTTCGTAAGTTAACCTTTTGAAGTTTCCTCGATGTTTTTACAGACGGCGGAGCAATGCATTATGTACAAGTAGTGTTTCATATTTCTAGTGGAAGGACTACACGTTCCACCCGAATAGAAAATGATTCCGGAAATTAATGAAGGAGGCATTGCCTGCGCAGAAACACATTGGATCAGCAAGCACTTCTAGTCGTCGGCATCGGAATGCAGGACATAGCTGCTGCCCCGTTCCAGCAGAGGGCAGCCCCCTAGAGCTCTGTCATTGGGCGCTATCAGCAAGTGCGACGTGCTGCCACATATAAGGTAAGTTTTTTTGGAATTTGCTCTTGTAAAACCCGTTCTCTCCAACTTCTAGAATACTTTCCTTTGTGTAAGTGTGACCTCCCAGAGACAATTTGGTCCTACTGAGTTCAAACACAATTTTAATAATAATAGAATGTATTGCAACCAACAGACCACAGCTCCAATTTAGGTTACATTACAAATCTTAAAAATGAACATTCAATCAATTCTGTCAATAACATTGTCTGAATCGCACTGAGAAAAGTTGCATAAGGGTCAATTTCCAAATAATTGTCTAGGAGCCTAAGGATTCTGCATTGTTTAGGGACGTCACTGTCTTATAAAAATTAATTCTTTAACGTTAACTCGTTAAGACGTACCCCAGATAATAAATCAGGGCAGCCAATAAAACCATTAAGTAACCTAAAACCTACAAAACACTATGAACAAAGATGGACTTAGAAGACTTACCTTGGGAGTTCACATATTGTAGATAGGATCGGAGAAGTCTCCCTATGTACTGCGTAGTATCTAGTATATTGAAGTTTTTACCGAACTGAAATATTAAAAGAGAATGATTCACCGTTTCGAAAGCACTTTGAAATCAAAGTATACCACATCTACCTGTTTTTTTTTTTTGTTAGCCAATTAGTCACACAATCCAGTGCCTTCGCAGCTGAAACGTTAAGGGATGCTGTAAATATGATTAGATCAAGAATTCTGCTGTTCAAAATTCTATTACCCTGTGTTAAACTATGACTTCTCAAAGAACCAAGTAACTCAGTAATTATTTTGTCAGTAAGAATGCATTCGGAGTTGTTGGTGCACTTTTCAGCATTTAGTGGGATATTAAAATCCCCTCATTTTTTTTTTGGCCTTGAACACATCATTCGGCAATGATCAGGTTTTGATGTATATGGCTATGTAGTTAATTTATTTTATTTATTTATATGAATATGGTTTATGCTAGACGGATATGGAACAAGTTTGTGTGAAATTGTGGAGTAAATGTTATATCTCATAACTGCTTAAAATTTGTTGATAATTGAAAGGTGATGTAATAAGTGGTATTAACACTGTGCCGGCCGGAGAATCTGACCTACTATAACGGCCGTCAGTGTCCATTGGACACTTATGGGATTTCCTATTGTCTTTTCACAAATATACTCAGTCCTGATAGCTTTTTCCATTCATTTGATTGAATTTGTTAGGTAGGGGGTTGTTTTTTTATAAACAGACAATTTTATTTGTTTTTTTTTAATTACAATTACAGCAAATTACTGAGCTATGCTCTTTACATATATTTTTGCCACATTTTTCGCAGCATGTTTTCGTGGTTCTCCCTAAGTTATTTGGGCAGACGGAACATCTTTTTTATTTATTGGATCCTGACGTTTTTTCTGGGTTATCATCAGGGGCAACATCAGGTTGGGAACCATCCTGATGTCCAACCGCACCAATTCTCACATCCTGTTCTGAGCGTTCAGCCACCAGCCCGGCCAGTTGTTTTCCCAGCTGTATTAAGAACTTGCGTCTTTTCCCGCTTTTCCTTCCCAATTCATTTCCATGGGTGTATAAATAGATAATGAAGGCATTGAGAGCGCTAAAGTCCACCATGTTTGCGAAAACTACCATTGGCCAACGCCGTGTCTTCCTTTTTACTGAGTAGTTCCTCAGTTTTTGATCTGCCCTATCTACCCCAGCTTTAGTTTCGTTATAGGTAATAATCAGATCCGGTTTTTCTCTCTCTGATGTGTCGGAGATTTCTGGCTTGTCGTGCAGTGTGCTGAGTAGAGTGACAACCTTGTTTTTTTAGGGCAGTAAGAGGCAATCATCACGTCTTCTTGGAACCCAAATAAAGTAGAGTTTTCCGTTCTATATTTTGGATTAATGAATTCTAGAGGAAGCGCTCCTTTATTTTTTTTAATGGTCCCTACCAATGTCAAGTTTTTGGAAAGCAGGTAACGAGCTAGTGGTAGACTAGTAAAGAAATTGTCACAGGTGACGTTTCTTCCACTATTTTCAATTTCTGTTACCAAAGATCGTACAACGCGCTCGCCTTGATTTTTTTCTCTTGTGCCACCTGGCTCCTTCCCTGTATACACTTGTAATTTCCACACAAACCCATTTGCAGAGTCGCATATAGCCCAAAATTTTATTCCGAATTTCCCAGGCTTGGAAGGGATGTACTGTCGAAAAGCACATCGGCCTCTAAACGTAACCAACTGTTCATCCACAGTCATACTCCATCCTGGTACATAGGCTTCCTTTAGGTTTGCGTTCCAAGTATCAAAAATGTGTCTTATAGGCTCCAACTTATCGGGCGAGCGGTGTTTTCTCCTATTTTCTGCGTCATCAAATCTCAAAGCACGCGTTATTTCTTTGAACCGATTGCGCCTCATCACTTGTCCAAAAATCGGCCGACCACCATTAATTGAGTACATTTCGTCGATGTCTTCATTTTTCGCTTTATAGACACCCATCAGGAGAAGTAAGCCTAAATACTTCTTGAACTCCTCTGCTGTCACCTTCTTCCAACCTTCACCAAGTGCTAATGTTCCTTCCTTATTGGTCCACTTACAGATTTCTTCTATAAAAGATTGACGAAAAAATATAAAAAAAGCATCAGAAACTGTCTTGCATTGTCGCTCTGCCCATCTCTTTGGACCTGTAAATAAAATAATAATAATAAAATAAAACAGTTATGTTTGCATACATTTTTTTGTAAGCAATATTTCGCCACCTTTGTGTGATGGGCTTGTTCATTATACGGTATTTAAAATAATATTCCAAATTCTACTGTAAAATAAAATACAGCATGTTATAGTACGTACCTTCATTATCCTTCAGAACATTTCGGGAGCTCCTTCTCCCACTCGCTTGAACCACTGGTTCAGAGCACCATATCTCTTCGCAGTCTTTGGATATGTACCAACGAGCTTCAGCAGTTTCGTGAAAATCTGTGTCCATTGGCTCCCCCTCCTCCGAACTTTGGGAAGAACTAGAATGACTAGCATGGGGTGGAGAATCTAGCATCTGCTGGGGAGACTCAGACATTCGTCTAGTTCGTCTAGGGGACTCCTCACGTTAATTCGCTGAATTCTGAACAGTCCGAACTAAAATCGTCTTCTTCGAGAAGTTTGGCGATTTCTGAAGCCTTCAGAGGTCTTGTTTTGTTGTATTTGCTCATTGCGATGATAAAGTAAGCTATATGGTACGTATATTACACTGTAGTTTGGATAGAAGACAACAGTCAAGTAATGAACTATGAAGTAAATGAATGACCTGAGCTTTTGCCAATTTGACAAAAAAAAATTGGATCCGCAAGCTAAGTTGAGGTCTATGGCAATAAGAGAGTAAAAGAAATACAATTCTTTTTATATTGTAGACGATGAAATACTACCTGAAACAAACCAATAGCCCCGAGCTGGCTGCTGATATAGCAATGACGCAATGCATTCTCCCATAAGAGTCCAATGGACACTGCGGCCGGCAACGTAGGTCAATATC
Organism: Psococerastis gibbosa; assembly: GCA_963971405.1. NCBI lineage: Eukaryota > Metazoa > Arthropoda > Insecta > Psocodea > Psocidae > Psococerastis > Psococerastis gibbosa. The sequence continues at coordinate 17,084,453 of OZ020492.1, read as the reverse complement.
GTTCCCGGAGAAACCGCTGACTAAATGCAAATTTTTTTTTCATGGGCTCAAAGTATGCACATAGTTAGGAAAAGTCATGAAAAGCCAACCCCATAAGTGAACGGCAGCTCATGTAACAGAGTTTTGAAAATCAAAACGGTGTCCATTGGACACTGCGGCCGGCACAGTGTTAAACTGTCAAAATTTCTCGATGGGTGGCAAAATTGGGGCACTCCATAATTAAGTGTTGGAAGTCACCGTAATCCCCTCCGCAGTGACTGCATGAGGGGTTTGAACCTACAATACGTCTTGCTTGCTGCTATAGCCCGCAGTATATTTAAATAAATTTACGACTTGTTTAGAATGAGATCTATGCGAGTTTTCCAAGTAAGTGTTTTGTCAAGCCACAAACCCAGAAACTTGAATACAAATTTAAGAGTGAAGTCCACAGTGAAATAAGCACACCATGAATTAATTTCTCTTTCGTTATAGACTCCATTTGTTATAGCCCCCATTTGTTATAGCCTCCATTTGTCACCAAAAATCTGGGGTGGGACCCCCCCTATTTACGCCGATGATTTTCTCCATCGCTCTTTCAACGAGTTTTCCTAAAATTGGTGTAACCTCAATACAGTAGAATCCGTTTATTAAGACTCCGCCTATGTTGACCAACCGCCTATTAGGACGAATTACACCAGAAAGTTTGGTTTTCATTATATATATATTGTATACTAAACGCCTTGTCTGACATCCAGGTTTGTCTATTCCTTTCGATGTCATAATAAACGGATTCTACTGTATCAAATATTTCGGGGGGGGGGGGGGTCCGGACCCAAAACACAAGCCTGTGCCTCTACTTCGTGCAGTCAAATCATCATGTAAGCAAAGCACTGATATACTCCTGTTTTTAAAATTCCCACCAAGCCATCAGTCGTGGTATCGGAGTGGAGAATTCATAACAGTCGCGCTAAAATTTTTAACTGTTATTTATTCACATTTATCAAATTTGATGCGTTTTTATTATTTTTTGTAACTTTTCCATTTTCAGCTAGTTTCTTTAATCATTGACTTTTCCAGTAGTTTTCCCTCAAATTTCCCTCAAAATTCCCTTTTCCCTTATATTTCCCTTTAGTGCAGTGAATAAACCTAAAAAGGGAAATTTCCCTCAAAGTGGAAACGCTAATTAGGATCATTATGTAGCACCTGAGTTGCCCTTTTTGAATGAGGGTTGTGTGTCCTTCGTTTGGCCTCCGAATCTAGAATTAAGTCGATTAATATCGACACTCGAAATTTTTTTTTGGTAAAATATGTAACTACTGTTAAATAGCAGCTACCAGAGGAACTTAGTAAAAATGTTACGAAATATTTTTACAAACTTCACTATTTAACTAGGGTAATTTGTTAAAATTTTACAATTCTGGATTGTTAAATAACAGTTACAAAGTGATGTTCGTAAAATATTTTACAAAGTAAGATAGTGATATTTTTGGAAGTTGGGAGTGCTTACATAGAGGTTGCAGTTTATTAGCAAACGGTAATTAGGATCATTATGGAACAATTCAGAACTAAAGTTTTAAAAAATCGCATACTCAGTTCGTTGTTCATTTTCAACGGGTGAAGTTTTTCAATTTCACCTAAATCGACAAGTGCTAAAACCTTTTGCAACAGCTTTAAGCAAAAGCTTGTGATCTCCACGATGGGAACAGTGGAAATGATACCAAGTAAGAAAAGACGGCAAGAGTCTGATAAAATCTGGACAACCTCCAAGATTTCAATGATCACTACTTTTCTGGGCCACTAGTTGCCCCCTGATTTGAAAATGTATGTATGGCCCAAGTATATAACTTCACTGAGACGAAATTTAACCATAGGGAAATCATTTACCTTTCCATTGCTGGTTTCTATCGTCCGCACCCCCCCCCCCCCCATCCCCCGAAATAAATTTCTGCCGGTAAACCTGTATGGTTTGAAGAATTTATTCATTAATTCATTAATAAATTACGTAAAAAAATGTTTGGACCCCCCCCCCCCGAAATCATAACCTGGGAACAGCCTTGTATATATGTTCAAAACATTTAGTGGATCCTAGTGGGCCAACAATAGATTTTCCAGATCCAATCGGACAGTCGATTGAGATCATGGCCGTAGCCAAGGAGGAGTTCAACCTCCTCCCCCCCCCCCACCCACCGTGATGAAACGGCTTGATACTACATAGAATCGGATTTTGAGAGGGAAAATATAAACTACTGAACCCCCCCCCTCCCCCCCCGAAAAAATCCTGGCTACGGCCTTGATTGGGATCAATAATGTATATTAATATATATCGTCGTTACTTTCCAGTGGCCATGGCCGTGCCCAGGTGGGTGGTCCATGGGGTCCGGACCCCCCCCCCCCCCGAAATAATTTTTTTATGTAAACCGGTATTGCTTGATTATCATTAATTCAATAATAAATTGCGTTAAACAAATTTGGACCCCCCCCCCCCCCGAAAACAAAAGCTGGGCACGGCCTGTGGCCCTACGAAAATTAACTGCTTTGGTGCTCAGATACTAAATTGAATTCTAGTGATAGTATTATGGAGAGACAATAACCCTTTTTACGCTACTAATAGTTACAAACAACATGATAGGCTAGCGTGTCGGCAGCCCAGCCGACTAGGCAATATTTCATGATAGTTATGCAGTAAAGTTGTACATTGATTGTCATGACCAAAGCAGAATTTCAGTTAATATTTATTGTAGAGCTAGAGAAATATCTTATCCACTAGAATATATATATATATGTAAGCATACATCTACACATTGATACTTGATAATTATGTTAACATGGCCACAATATTGAGAATTATTTTTGAACAAAACAATTCTGAACACAGCGGCCAATCGGTCAAAGTCACGGTAACATACAGTATCATGCCTCAAGATGTCGATACATATTTCTTCTAATGGCTATTACATTTTTCTAGCTCAACAAGAGTTTCTTTCACACGCACATAACAAACCAATTTCATACATTGAGTCAACATTATAACCCGCTAAGGTAATGAAGTACCTAAACAAAGTTTCTTTCTTTGTCCGCATTGTCATAAACTGCGTACCTTGAGTTTTACAATATTCAAGAGGAATGCTGGGTTCGGCGGGTCACTCCAAAATTCGATAGTTTGTTGCTGTGATCTTTGCATTAAGAGTGTACAGCCCGTAGGAAATTGGCAACCCGAAATGTATTCCTTTTTATTTTTTATTTTATTAACTAAGCATGTTATTAAAAGTTGTAGAAAACTCTTTCATGCATCATATTATAAGATATTTTTAATTTTCGAAATTGTAGTATTTTCATAAGCATGCAGATATTTTATAAACAATAACTTTTCACGTAAAAGCGATTTCCTACGGGCTATTTTAAAATGAGCGCTACCACATTTTGTAGTGACCCGGCCGAGTTTTATCTCGAGATCTACCGACAAATAATTTGTTACTAATTGATTTAAAAATGTAATGACGTAATTTCAACTCAAATAATACTTCAAAGAAAAAAGAAAATAGTTATTTCCATGCAATTGGAATTGTGTCTGCACATTCTAGACACATTTACGACAACGAACGTCAATAGTTTGAAAACAGCATCGGTCGACTTATTCGGCGCTGCCACTCGGGGTGAGCTTTCGACTCAGCCACCACGTCTCTCCAGAAATCCCGGTCCTTGGTCTAACTCGGCCTCTTCCGATTCACTTTCTGTCCCATCTTTCTTATATGCCTTGCTAGGTGGTCAGCCATTCCTCCACGTGCCTAATATTTTCAGTTTATTTCTGCAAGCGAAACGATGTTTCCTTTTCCGAAAATATCGGTAATGTCGTCGTTTCGTCTCCATCATCTGACACCACGTCCGTTAACCCCTGCGTGTATGCTCCGCTCGATGGCTCTTCTTTATAAACTGGTAGGCCCCCTCCATTGCGTCGCTTGATTATTTGTTCATTTAATTTGTATTCGGGAGTAAGACACGGTGTGTGTACCGCGAGCTGAAATTTAAAATTAAATGGTTAGACAAACTATATGAAATAAATATGGAAATAATGTTTGCATAAGTAATAACTAGTGCAGTAGTTAAGGGATACATTTAATTCAAAAATACTTTATGAACAAAGAATGGTCATGACTGCAAAGATAAGAAAGGGGTCATTTGAAAATCTCATTAAAAAAATTCAAGATTGCTCAAATTGCAATCTATTTCCACAAATGACTCATTAACGTATTTTACACAAACTCTAAACAGAAATTTTTAAGCAGATATGTCAAGACACTGGCAAAAACCTTACTGCCTCTCTGTACGTAAGTGTTGGTACAGGGAGATCGATCATAACTCTCGGCTGATGTAGTGAAAATAAGTTATATTGGAGTCAATGAAAAAAGCTATTCTCACTATGTTGTAATTCTTTGCAATATAGATTAGTAGAAATTGGGCTAAACTGGTAGAGAAAATAAAAAGTGGGCTCAAAGAGTATAGTATGCTAATGCCTTACCTTGTTCTGAGAAAATTGCAGTCGTTCGCCTCCAATTTTCTACGCTTTAACGGCTGATTGAACGGTGAGGAGTGGATTGACAGGAACTAGTGGATCGTTGTCAGTGGCAGTACTCCTGTCCAGGTGTGTGCCAACAGCAGTCCAGTTACTAGGTTCCTCCTGCACATAAAAATTAGTTACTGTATATTACGATACGATATAGCCTACTGGGTTTGTCCAACCCATAAGAACCGATAACAGTGAGACTCTACATGGTTTCCTATTTATTAATTACGAAAGCGTGCATAGGCTTAGATAACAACGAAAGTAAATAAAAATAAAATAATGAAAATATTATAGATAATCCATATCTCAATTCATCTGTAAGCGAAACGCAGTTTCTTTTTCTGAAAATATCGGTAATATCGTCGTTTCGACTCCCTCATCAGACACTATGTCCATTCACCCCTTCGTGTATGCGCCTCTCGATGGTTCTTTGAAATACTCGCAGCTGCAGCAATCCCCCATGTTTCGGCATTATATTTATATCAGCATTATGCATTTATAATAGGGTCTTGTAGGGTCTAAGCTTCGCTGTTGCTCTCGAAGTAAGTACCTGCAGCTTGGTCATGGCCATTATAATACCGGTATTTATTTGATGTCCTGGTATTAAAAATGGAAACAAGATAATTTTATAATGGAAAGTACCATTTAAAATTTGTTTGTTTGTATCTTTAATATCAGCAGTCTGATCGGGGCGATTATAATACCGGTATTTATTTAATCCACTGGTAAACAAGATAATTTTATAATGGAAAGTGCTATTCAAAATTTGTTTGTTCGCAGTTATAATCTTAGGGTATTTATTTAACCCCGGTATTATAATCGCCTCGATCAGACTGCAGCGGATTAAATCATAGAATAAATATTTACTATATAATGCTAGTGAGTATAGGACCGTCTGTGATTCCAACTAGAAAAATCACATGAGCCGAGTCAGAAAATATTTGCATCCCAGTTTTAACCAACGAAATTAATTTATTAATGAACAATTGTGAGTGTATACGAACGTTCTAAAAAACTTGAGTATAGTACGATTAATGCCTTACCTTGTTCTGAGAAGATTCAAGTTGTTTGCCTCCAATTTTCTACGCTTTAACGGCTGATTGAACGGTGAGGAGTGGATTGACAGGAACTAGTGAATCGTTTTGAGTCAGTGGCAGTACTCCTGTCCAGGTGTGTGCCAACAGCAGTCCAGTTACCAGGTTACTCCTGCACATAAAAATTAGTTGCAGTATATTACGATAGGCTTTAGCCTACTGGGTTTGTCCCACCCATAAGACTCTACATGGTTTCCTATTTATTAATTACGAAAGCGAGCACGGGCTTGGATAATAACGGAAGTAAATAAATAAATTAAAATATTATAGATAATCCATATCCCAATTCATTGCATACTTTGCTATTGCAAGTATGACTGCCCATTGTAGACTTTGTGCATGCCTCACCGATCAATTTGAGGGCCTTAGAATACAGAAAGATAGCCAAAATTGTCAAATTAAACTCTATGGCAGATATATATATATATGTTGGTACCCGGGAACAAATCTATCTGTTATGGCAAAGAATTTCAGAGCGTGTTCAGTTTCTAGAATGCTAGGCTATTAAGGTTAATTAGCCAAAATTAGTAAATTATTTTAAAAACTGAACTTACAATAAATAATCAATTAAATGGGCAAAGAAGAAGCAATGTTGGTTTTATTCTGATGTCTGGCATAACCACGCCGAGTAGCGTTAAAAATTAATATAGTAACGCCAGTAACGGCTTCCTAGTTCCCAGTTGTAATAAGTACAAACACTCCGTTTTTTAATCAAAAAATGCGCAGTTTTTTCGTGCTAATTATGAAGCATAGTTAACTATACATAAAATACACATTACTCACCACTTTTCTGGATGAAATATCACTTAAACACTTATATATTGTCTCCCGTACCGTTAACGGTTTTGTTGAGTTTTTGAAAATCAAAATGGTCGCCCGCCTTTGAGTTTGAGCAGGAGACTGGAGACTACCAATGTTACAAAACCAATTTTTCATAATATGTTTTTATGCGGTTGGCAGTTTTGCGTCTCCTTTGTTCTCCGAAATTCCCGCCAAAAACGAAACAGGCCATTAGAGTTAAACCCCCCTGGTCCACTCTTCCCACTCTTGGCGTTACCGCCATCTGGTGCCGCGCCTGCCTGCCAATAAAGTGATGAGATGTCTTTGTTAGGGCTCTGGATTGCTTGGCATGCTAGAAGGTGGGCAGCATCCATACGTCCGCTGAGGCAGATTGGGCATTGGTCTGAAGCTGCCAGGTCTAGGCGAAACAGGTGAGCCTGCAGGTAGTCAGAAGTCAGAAGGCGACAGAAGTGGCTCTTGGTAGGTTTTGTGGCAAGGGGTTTTTTACCAAAGTTTCCCATGGCTGTCCTGTTGCGCTGGTTGATAAAGCGTTCTTATGTCTTCTAGTTGTTGCGCTGTTAATAACCTGCTTCGCACTATTTAGTGTTAAAGGGACTGCCGAATTCGCTGCACTTGTGGCTATCTTAGCTAGCAGGTCTGCATTTTCGTTTCTGGCTATTCCCACGTGGCTCAGTATCCAACCGCAACTGTCCATCCTGAAGATTTTAAACTGGCTAGAACTCCCCTACATTCTATCGTCCTCAAACATTCTGTAGTAGAGTTGGTGCGTGCCGCTGTGATCGCTGACTGTGAGTCAACAAGGAACACAACCTGTCTGGGCTGTAGGTTGGCCAGCCTTTTACTTGCAGTTGTAAACTGATTTTATTGATATATCTTAACACATTAATAACAGGCCAAGACTCAGAAATATTTTTTAATATGCACAATAGCTGTCGACGACTGTCCTAGTTCTCCCCATCTTGTAGGCTATTGTCAGCCTTCCTTCCAAAAAAATCAACAGGACCTTCATTTAATATGAAGAAAAAGATTGCGTCATTTACTATGCTAATGAACATACAATATAATGTGAGGAATAGCAGATGTGCGAAAAAACAGACCTTCACATATACTTAACCGATTGCAATTATTTAATAATTAATTTATTATTATTATTATATATAATAAATAATTTTGACTACCCTATTGTTTTCATTTAATTAAAAATATTGTTTTAATTTTCATTATTTTCTTTGAAGTCATCATAGCCGCAATTTCGACTCCCCTCAAGTTCCAGTGGATTAAGTCAGTCCTCTTCCTTCTGCCTCTCCCCATCGTCATCTGAAATAGTTCAAGGGACCTGACTTCACCTCCAACGTCGAGTACTTCTACGTTGTTAACTGTAGGTACAACGAAAACTCGTTAGTGGACTATATAAATAATATTGTAACAATAATAAGTAGAATTATGAATATACTGTATGTTGTGCATCGATAAAGTATGTAGCCTATAACATTGAATATACAGTATATTATGTATAGTGTTACATGTTCAATTTCGGTAAATATAAATTTCATTGTTACAACGACTTCATGGGCCAGGGAGTCCGGGAATAGAAAACGGTACACAAATATTCAGTTGGAGTTCGTATAAAAAAAATACAGATACACAAATAGTTTTTTGTACCTGCCGTAATTCAAAACTTTCAAAACATGTCATGCTGACATTTCAATGGCAGACCCTTGATTATGCCGTTCACTCTCTTAACCATTACCCGGCAGGTTGGCCAGTAACGGGGACGGGCGGAATTGTCAAAAAAATAATTCGTCTGAATTTTTTACTCAGCATCCATCCTGTTAGGATTTCAGTGGACTGTATGTAGAGTATAAGAATAAATTGCTGGACCCGCACTCTGGTGTACCCAGAAGAGAAGTCTGGAAGTTTGGAAGGGCCCTTCTTTTCTTTCTTGAAACCGGGTATGGGCGCACCAGAGAGGAATCTCGTGTATAAATTAAATTAATAATAAAATAAATAGAATAGGTAATTTATAAATAAAAAAACTAGGGAATTCACTCATGACCGTTACATTGCTTAATCTCGACTCTTGACACACCAACATGGTCCTCATCAATGGCCCTGTTGAAACCAGTTATATTCAATTGTAAACACATCCAATAACGTTCAAATGTTTCCTAAATGTATTCAGTCTTCGACTCAGCAAAGAAGCAAGGCCCAATATTAAGTGAAATACTCTTATTACTTTACTAATGTAGGCCCATCCCAAAATTGACCCGCCATACCGCTATACTGGTGGTTTGACATGAGTTCGTTCAGCTAATGTATCTTTTATAAAAAATCGAGGAATAGTAGTCTTTTAGCTTACACGAGAAAAAGTCGTTCTAACCCCAATGTTATGAGACCGATTTTCGTGCCACACTTGAGATGCAGTCTCCTAAAAATCCAGAAGGCAAATACAATGTAGCCAATGACAATAATTGTCATTTTTTCTAGAATATCGTATGTACGATCATATATGACAACAAAAGTGGTGCATGAGTGCTTTGTAGATAGCCTCTACAGGTAGGCATTATAAAACAGGAAAATATAAAGAAATGGTCGTGGTTGGGATTCGAGCAATAGTCTCCATATTGCCCGGATGGTATACTGACCACAGTGTTCCAAACTCTCAAAATTTTTTCTCCCTAAAGCTCCAACCAAAAACCCCTAAAATCCCTACAATTACGGCGAAATTCCCCTAAAAAAACATTATTATAAATAAATGTTATTTAATTAAATGAATAATTAAATGTTATTTAATTAAATGAATAATTAAATATTATTAAATTAATTATATAATCATTTATTTTATTTTATTTTTTCTTATCTGTAGTTTTAGGCATTTTAATAAACAAATAATGAATGACAATCAGAAATTTTGGTAAACAATAACCACTAACCCTCGTAGATATGTTAATGTTTGTGGTAAACACCGGTAAACGGCAAAGTGAAATTTGTGTTTTTTTCAACTTGCACTCTTTTTAACTAAAAAAAGTGAATATTCGAAGATGAAAAAAAAAATCCCTCAAAATACCCCTAAAAATATAACACCCCTAAAAAAAATCCCATTCGACTTTTTTAATCCCTAAATTTAGGGGGAAAACCCCTAAGTTGGTAACCCTGACTGACCAGTACACCAAACCAGTCTCCGACCAACTCTTGTGTCACCTATATATGCTCTAATTGCTCTAGGTGACAAAATAGAGGGTTAACTATAGTATAAAAGCGTTGTCACTGTGGAAGTCGGTGTGCTACATACGATTTAAGTAATACTACGCTTATGGATATTTTTAATATGGTAGCCCATGTTATCAATCATTTACCATTGATGCTGTCAATCAATTCAATGAAAAAATTTGAGCCTAAAGATGTACTCAGTGAAAAAATTTGATAGTGAATAAATTTAGCTCACAAACAAATTTACAGCTCTAACAAGAGCTGGCGCCCTTGAACAAAAAGTGAATACATTTATCCTACCTTATAGATACATCTACAGCTCGATACTAATAAGAGACCTGGCGTCATTGCACATAAAGTGCATAACTGTAGCATAGGAAAATAATTTACAGGTCTACTGAGAATGTTTGCGTATGAACAAATGGAAAATCGAGCATGCAAAAAAAAAAAAAAAAAAAAAATAGTTAACGACAATTTTGCAATATCCTTTCCACCTGAATACATACTGACAATACATGACATATGACATTGCAGCTTATTGTTTAGTACCGTGAATTTAAAACACCATGCCTAGCAGCTCCTGTTATTTTCTTTGTAAATTATTAATGGCTAGATTCCACAGGGCTGTTAAAAAGAGGTACGTTCGGGATACTATGAATATTCATATCTTGAAGATATTATACTGTACACATACGAGTAGTATTTCTAACAAGCATGTGAGCAGGTACCGTATGTTAACTTATGGCGTACTTACATTATTTTTAGGATGTTCTTGTGAAATTTTTAAACATTATCTTTAAAAAAATTAAACATCTTCCAATTTGTGTTTAAACAAGACATACTAGGTGACACAAACAAATATCAAATTGAATTGCATTTTTTTTTGTTTTTTGTTTTTTTACGAAACACTACTTTTCCTACAAAAATTTGTTGCCAAACCATTATTTGCATCATTACATAAGTTCCCCACTTACCAGCCGATCCCGCTTGCGACAATAATTGAGGACGTCATTCGTCCCAATCATTATTACAACCACGGATTCATTTTTAGTGATAGCTCTTGAGTTTTTAATGAATTATTAATATAAAACGCCAGGTTTATTTCAATTATAACGTGGTCATATTTATTACATCATCTTATTGACATGAGTGTAAACAGGAAATTATAAAAGTATTCTGCTTCGTGTTTTTCCCGCCAATAAATGATTTCCTGTCGAGAGTTTGCTGATTACTTTTATATTATTTTATTTTACTTCAATATTTAACAATAGCTTGGAACTACCTTTGCTGCAAGAGCCTTTTCAGAGTCTGTAGTCTAAGCCAGTCAGGACTGATGAATTGTGAAAAATGAATTCCTGAAAAAATACATAATAACAAATCACGTATATGATCGAAAACCTTTCGTAAAATAAACTGCACCATCGATTTTCATATATGACAATTTGACAAGTCCCGTCACACACACTAGGCTTTACAATAATAATAAATTCTCATTAACAGCTATGGTATTGCCTTCAACCTACAGTTTAATTGAATCTGCCAAATACCAAGTAAACTGCTAATACGTTGTTGAGGTTTGTTTCCTTTTATGCGGAAGGAGGATGCAGTGCAGTAGCCTACTGTTGTACTAGGCCATCCTTCTTAGGCCCGGTACGGACGATTTGGTCGCCAGTGGTCCGCTGAGAATTTTGCCATGGGAGCATACGGACAACCTGGTCAAACCGCAGTCTACTATGGTGAAATTTTGTTGCAGGCTTGTCGCTGATTTATTTCTGAGATGTTCTCCGATGTAAATCTTATTGTCGTTTCCATGCCCAAGTTCGGAGTTGGTAATTATTGTTTTTCCCCCCTCACTATTGCATCTCTCTGCGACCGATTTAGCACTTGTACAATTACATTTGGTATTTTCCCCTGCATTCCTGGTTTCAGTCTGTGTGCGGCTTAGATATCGTGGGTGGCCACATTGACTCCAAATTTAGCTGCAATTTTGATTACTGTATGAGTTAGGTTTTCATTGTTAGTAGGTTGTAGGCCTCTTATCTCAAAATTGCAATTTCGTGAGTATTGCTCCATCTCGTTAACTCTGGAAGCCAGGTCTCCAATAATGGTATCATTGGTTGCTGATTCTGTTTTTAAAAACTCAACCTCGTTTACAATTTTATTGTCTCTTGAGATAATAGAACGGCGTCAAGGCGGGCTCTTAGGTCGCCATTTCCCGCTTAACTTAAAGAATTTGAAAGCAGCTCACATACACACCAAAACAATATACACTGCAGACGACACTCGTGGCAGCATACAGCAAACAGTCGTGCCTCTAGAACGGCGTTAAACTATCCCCGATGACTCCTTCTTGTATTAGGCTCAGTAGAGGAATTTTGTAGAAGTTTCGTAGCGACCGTTACTCTTCATGCTGCTAAATACACCAGTTGATTCATTCAAGCAGCTCCAATGCCTACGAGATTCCGTAAGTTCACTATGAGAACCTTCTGGAACTGACAGTTAACAACCGTTTGGCCTCCTTGGTAAGAAGCCTACAATATATATGTGAATCAAGTCTCAAGGCTCAGATTGTTAGTTTCAGTTTTTAATAGGGGGGGGGGGGGCAACAACCATCGATTTGGACCAATTAGAGTAGAGGGAGTTTAATCTCATGATGCAGACTTGTAGTCCTATATGTCATATTTCTAATGTAATTGCATACTAATAGTCTTATAAGTTCAAGTACTAACAACTTCAAAACACAAACCAATTTTGGATTGGACCAATTTGGACCAATTTTATAGCCAATGTCTCAGAGGTGTCGCGCGCGGAATAGTAGAGGCACCTGAGTTGCCCTTTTTGAATGAGGGTGTGTCCTTCGTTTGGCCTCCGAATCTAGAATTAAGTCGATTAATATCTGTTGGGTTATGCCGAGGATCGGTTATTAATTCATAGATAAAATAAATCACATTTTGAACTCATATTATGTATTCTCCATCTTTTGTTTTTTAAGAAAAGTAAACAACATCGTAAAAGTGTCACGGACAAACAATGTCATAGACAAACAAAAAATATTATCAAATTAATATTTATTTTCATTATTATTATTTTAATTTTATTATTATTTTATTATAAAAAAAACAAAAATTATAATTTAAAAATTATTTCAACAATATCGACACTCTAAATTTTTTTTTGGTAAAATATAACTAACTGTACTGTTAAATAGCAGCTACCAAATGAACATAGTAAAAATTTTACGAAATATTTTTACCAACTTCACTATTTAACTAGGGTAATTTGTTACAATTTTACAATTCTGGACTGTTAAATAACAGTTACAAAGTGATGTTCGTAAAATATTTTACAAAGTAAGATAGTGACATTTTTGGAAGTTGGAGTGCTTGTATAGAGGTTGCAGTTAGTTAAGTTACGAAGGATATTTCTAAAAATTTACTATCTGCATTAGCGATATAATCACAAAGTGTGCTAGTATTTGTAACCAACGTTGTTAGTAAATATTTACAAAGTAACCTGTTATTGAAATTTACCAAGTTACTCAGTGCTGTCAAGAGAGTAACTTTGTAATTATTAACAAGCATACTTGGCAAAATTTGGGAAGAACGATCGTAACTATTTACGAAACTGCTTCGTTGAATTTACAAATAACCTCAGTAAAATTTTACTAGCCTTCTAGTACTTTTTACTGCTGTACCTAGTAAATTTTTGCTACCCTAGCTAGTACTTTTTACTACCTGTCCTATATTAAATTTAAGCAGCCTACTTGGTTTTACTAACCTGTTAGCGATTTAAATTAACTGTTAGCGTTAATTAATTATTGATATATTAAACTCTTAGCTTCTGTATTAGCAAGCTGTTGTTGCTGTTGGGGATCGCTAAACTATTTATTGTGTCGCAGGATTGAGGGTACAATATTATTAGACAAGGTTCAATCAATGAATACAACAATTATATTAAAATAAAATAATAAGACACTCACCAATAGGATACAGCCGGTTCCCGAAACTTCATAAATTTAAAGACAAATACTATGACTATTTAAGTTCCTTAATATAAATTCGACTCCTTGAGTCCTGAGAGGTTCCTCCTTCTGTCCCTTCCGTCTTCAGTCTACCCTCCAAAGTCCCTCTGGGGTCTATTTAATACCTCGGTCGGCGATGTCACCAAAATGGCTGTCTGGTCTCACGCCACTCGCTTTCGCGGAAAACCGTCAGCAGTTTTGGGCCTGGGCCAGACAGGCACTCAGCAACTCACTCGCCGCCGGGTTGTCCATAAGTATGGCTAGAATATAGATCCAAGAGGGGCAGAGGCGACGATCCTCTGACAAACCTTCTCAGTAATTTCATCTGTTACTCTTTGTAAATTTCTGCGAACCCTGCCAGTAGTTTCTACTGTTCTATTTCGTTACTTTTACTTATTTTCTTGGTAAATTTAGGACTATTCTTAGTGCCTCATTTTTGTCATATCGATGAAAATATTAGATCAATTCACTTTGCAACTACGATCTCTGTTGTAAATAGAACAAGTCCTTTTCGGCTTGTTACATTTGCAACGCTGAAAGGATACGATTAGATCGTGAAAAGTCGTGATATCTGCATGGACTAAACAAATATGAGACAATAACACAGCATTTTGAGTACGCCAAAAACATAGATAAGTAGTAAAAGCAACAATGAATTTAACAGAAACGCAACTGGAAGAGTTGATGATAAGATTGTGGGCTATCTGTACTAAGGCGCCCATTCCACCGACCGGCTAGGGCTATTTACAAAAACAGTGACGTGGTAGCAGACATTCAAGACTTAGGCGGGGTTTCCACCGACCTCGCATTGCAGAATTGACGGAAATGTTTATTTTCCTCTATGCCATAGTTAAAATTGATCAATGATCATACAGTAAAATCACAAACAAACAAACTAAAATTAAAAAATGGCGTCATGGTATATGTTAAGTACAAACATTTTAATAGATTCTAATTAAATATTTATAAATTAAATAATCTCAAACTGCTGGCTCCTTTCTATTTTGACAAATTTTTCTAAAGTACTACCATTTTGACAACATGGCAATGACGTCTACCCATATGCCAATTAATTTTTACTATCGCCGTTTCGCATTGTAAAAACGCGTGGGTCAACTTGAGATATTACAAATTTAAATGATATCAGAAAATCGGTGAACTTCTGGTACCATCTACGTCCGGCGTTGTTAAGTCCGTAAATCGCCTTATGCAGCAAGACCAGTTCCGTCTGGTTAGTCCATGTAGACTGGGCTCTCCAGTTCTCCATGTAGAAATGCGCATTGCATGTCGTAGTGCTTTATCGTCATTTCGCGCTGCTCTTCAGTTACAAAGTATGTTCAACATTCTGTTTTGCAACGCATTGCAAAACTAGCGTAGGGGTATACTCGCTCTTAAGTAAAGCCATGTCTCCAACCTCAATGTTAGGGACCTGAAAAGTCAATTTTTTTTCTTGGGATCAATGGTTGTATGTAAAACACTGTAGTATTATATGGTATATATAAAACTGACTTCAAATTAACTTTGGTTGAAGAGGTATCCTCGTTATAAACGAAATTAGAGCCAACCTGTCTAGCAACACGAATCAAGCCCGGTTTTTTCCATATCCTCTAATTTCGTTTGTATGTAATGGTTTTTATAGCTTTTCCAAAAATGTCTTATCCACCATTTGCCAGCTATCCAATCAGTTCTCTGGAACTTCTACTCTGAATAAATGTTACGGTCATTTTAACAATCCTTCTTTACACACGTTACATGAAAAATTTCTTTCCCCTGGATAAACTACGTAGCTTTTACGCCCAGAACGTTTTTCATAGATGTTTCAATAAAATCTATCATCCTAGTTTCTTCTAACAAGGAATTGGAAACCCATGAGGGATTTTGTACGCAGGTACTCTCTTCTTCATCGAATAGCTCGTCCGTGTTTTTAGACAAACACGAAGTTGTCTTCTTCATTAATTTCCAATTAATGAAATAGATTATTGAATTCCTGTAGCCTGATCGAAGCGATTATAATGCCGGGGTTAAATACCCTAGGATTATAACTGTCAGCAAACAAATTTTGAACAGCACTTTCCATTATAAAATTAGGTATAAAAAGGTATTTTGTACGCAGGCACTGTCTTTTTCATTAATAGTATCGTTCTTCATAAAATTGGGTTCAATATGTATATTCTCCAGCCTAAACCTCTTTGGAATTAATTGAGTTTGTGTCGGCCCAGAGAATAAGTTGCTACGTGGGAATTTATTTCATAAACTCTATGCGTTTTCTTATGGGGAAATTATGTGACGTCTGGCTTAAGCTACTGTTTCTTTCAATGTTACGTATACTGTATGATAAATTCAATTCATGGTTACTACTTAGTTCCTAAATTCCTATTGTATCTCAAATGAACATTCCGGTTTGTAATAAATTTCAAGTCATGTTTTCCATTCATTTTTGGAGAGTGCCACTTTAAAAAAGAAAAAAAAAGATGGCTATGTTTTCAAATGTATCACAGAAATCGGGCGTCAATACACCGAACACTGAAATACAAATATTAAAACTTAACCCTTATGTTCCTAGGCAGCCCTTGTAAGTATCTAGCACCTGCATAGGCTGGTTTACCCTCATACCTTTAATCATACATTAATCGCATACAAACAATTTAATGAATGTATCCGATTGACCTCTTCTGTCGCCTATGTAGGTTAGTACCCGTGTTGAGTTACGACACGTCTCCGATAGCATGGCGGGGAAAGACTCGCACAAGTGCAAGCACGTTACCACCTGGCCATCGAAGTCGCCTTACACGGTAGGGTTTTCTATTTAAAGTCACTTCCACCTCTGGATCACCCTTCAGTTGTTCTGTAATGTGGCTTATCTCTTCTTCTGTTACTTCATTACTTTCCTTAACCATGCGGATCCGTGTTAGGCTGCAAAATTTTGGCGAGGACTGTACGGAGTTTTCCTAAAATACAGCACCATCTCTGTGGCTACATAGCTGCAGTGGAACTATGCAGCTAAAGAAGATAGGCTGGGTGGCCATGAGTTTGGCCTCATCATTAAAGCCCTTTTGTGAATAGTTCGTGCTTGTCGAGCCATCACAGCCCCACTTGCATTTAAGTTCTAGCTCATTTTCTCCTAAAATTAAAAAGATTAATATACAATTCCATGTTTTTCTGTTGACTTTACACATTCGTACTAAGAGCAAGATTAGAAGATTAATACTTGCCGGTGAGATCAGCGGCGATCGTTTCCAGTATTCTCTTCGCGGTGTGTGCCATCAAGTCTTTTAAAGGCACCTCGGCTGATGTTTGAGTAATTTTAATATGGGCAGGGTAAGCTCAGTCTTTTTCTTTAGAAACTTCAACATGTGGTGGGTACACGTGTGGGTTTGTCCGACGGAGCAGCGTGTACTGCCTTTTGCTGAATGACCCATCCACAAGCAGCTGCAGAGCTTCCTTTGTTGTTAGTCTGCACGCCTTTAAATTGCTCCCTTCTATTTTCAAAGCTTTCCGCATACCCTTGGCTTTTTTTGGGATAGAGGCAGCTGTTCTCTTGAAAATCTACAGATTTTTGCATGTCCTTTGATAATTTCGGCTTATTTGATTGCTGATTTTCATGTTACCCGCCATGCATCTTTTGGGGTGGGAGCATGCTATTTTTAACTACATTGACGGCCTTCATTTTGTCTTGCTCGGAAAGGCGCCTAAACCGTCTAGATGCCATTTCTGTAGCTACATTTCCATGACCCGAACATAATTGCTTTGTTAGTTTATGGTTGAAGGCAATTTTACTTTTGCGCACTACGGGTGGCAAGTTCGGCCGCCAAGGCACCCTCAGCAAGGTCACCCTTGTCATTTTTGTCGCAGTTACTATGTTTTGTAACACCTTGGCCAGGGGTGGAGGCTGTCGGTGATTTGCACGGTCTTACCCATCCTCATATCCGTCGCAACTTTACAAGCCCCGAAGTTAGAGCCTCATAGGAAGCTCCATGGCGAATGTCGCTAAAAACTTCCCTGATCTTTAACTGGTCAGCAAGTAATGGTGCGAGCCCCATTCCCTGCTCGTCAGCTAAGAACCAGAACCAGAAATCGGCCTACTTTATCCGAACATTATTACTACTAGCTTCCTTGGCAAAATTTACAGGTGTGGTGGGTACCGTGTTCTTCTACTTCATGCCGAGGGCTCAATTGTTCCTATATTCAGAGTTAAATTGTAATGAAATAATTTAAAACCGAATTTTTTAAACAGTGCTTTGGGAATGAAGAACCAGTAGAATCCGGGCTGATGAGCCGTGGTCGAAATGGAAGCGTAGTTCCCATTCATCAGCCCGGATTCTACTGGTTCTTCATTCGACTCCGGCCGTGAAAGCCTTTGCTGTTACAGTGCTTTGGGAAGCCGACATACGCTCGACATCGTTTGTAGTTGTCAAATTGCAACTATAGCCCATAGTGGATGTGATGATTAAAGGTGTGGTGGGTACCGTATGCTTCTACTTGATGCCACGGGCTCAACTGATCCTATTTTCAGAGTTAAATTGTAATGAAATAATTTAAAACTAAATGTTTTAAACAGTCACATACGCTCGACTCCTTTTATCATAGCTTGAAAAGAACCCTCGCCAAACGTACGAACACTTTTCACTGGACCCGTCTCGCGAAATAGAGAATATATATATATATAGCTCCCTCCGCCACTTATTAGAACTTTGAAATATTCAGGTACTTTCTGAACTTTCTTTACGTCTCTCCGTATTTTCATCGGTCACCTTTTTCCTTCTTCCATTCAAGCTCAAAATTTGTTAAACAGTGCTTTGAGGTCTGCTCGACATCGTTTGTCGTTGTCAAATTGCGACTATAGCCCATAGTGGATAGTGGGATCACAGGGGTGGTGGGTACCGTATTCTTCTACTTGATGCCGCGGGCTCAACTGGTCCTATTTTCTGAGTTAAAATTAAAGTGAACAATATAAAACCTAATTTTTTAAAACAGTGCTTTGAGAAGCCGACATATGCTCGACGTCGTTTGTCGTTGTCAAATTGCGGCAAGATTCATGAACTTGACTATTTGAGTTGCGCAAGAGGCATTCATGATAGTCTTAAATGTCTTATAGTCCAGTCATTACGTCGGAAAAATCGGGTTAGAAATGCAAATGAACCGAGAAAGCCAAATTTTGGATATTACGTGGGGGGGGGCCTAGAAAAGCTTAAGTTCAAATTGTCGACCAAAATAACCTTGTGGGTTTTCCGCCATCTTGAAAAAAGGGTTAAATTCAGTTTTTTTATCATAACTCGGTTCCCCGTCGAGATACGAAAATTTTCATGTGATACTTTTTTGTTGCTCTTTGCACGATCTACAATTAAGGTCCTATACATTTTTCACGTATCGATCATCGTTATCGAGATATCGATAAAAAAAGCCATAAATTTGGGGAGAAAAAATTATTTTTCGCTATTTTCTTTTTTCTCGTTAAAGATATCAAAAAATGTTTCGAATAAAACTTGTAGAGCGTGTTTAGACCTACAAATTCGTTTTTTTATTTTTTATTTTCGAGAAAAATTACGACTTCTATGGTGCCACAAAGTCAATAATACCGTGCCCGGTTTCCATTTAGCCGCTCGCACGCTTGTATCCACACGTCAAAATGGATGAAGGGTTGTTCAGGGAATTATTGCAATACATAATAAATTAATAAACCAGCCAAATTATGAATCAAACACATGAAATTTATTGATGAAATAATTATTATGCAGCAAAAAATAGTTATTACAAGTGGTCATTTTTTTCACAAGTTTTTCGTCGTTTTGATGGTCCTGGCTGCTGAAGTTCTTCCTCGGTAGACTCTTCGAGTCGTGAAGATTCTTCAATCACAGGAAATGACGCCGTGACGGTCGAAAAATCGTAATCATCATCATCATCGTGACCGTCATTGAATAAGATCTCGACTCTGGCGACATTGTCGCATATCTGTCCGCTACAGTGCAGGCAAATAACAGAGCAACTAATTCCTGCTTTCCTGCACCCACAAGCAGCCCCACACTTTCCTTTGCATTTGCACGAAATGAGTTTCAAAAGTTCAGGTGGAGCGGGTGCGGCTGTGTTGCAAATTGGTTCAAGCCCGTAATTCGTCTGCCGCCAACCCCATTCCTGAGGATCTTGGTAAATTCCGAGCCACGTTTGTACTTGTAGGTACGTCCGGAAAACGTGTTGGCGGACTGCGCTTTCCGTTGGTGGAAGGAGTGAAAGATTATTCGCCTTATTTGTCGTCATCGATTTTGCAAAGTGGTGGAATCGCAAAATATCCATCGTTGTGTCCTCTTTACGCCCACCATACAGAGCGATAAGAAATAGCTTTCCTGCGGAAGCTAGCATCTCCGGATCGACCTTTTCTTGCTTGAATAGTTCCACCGATGACCGGAGGTTCGGGTTCTTCTCGAGGGTGCTTATGAATTTCGACTTTCCAATATTATAAAAAGACGACGTGGTATCACAACCGCTGAACGCATGGATGAAAAGAATGTTCTCAAGAACAGACTTATCATTCTTGAAACTACTTGGAGAATACAGTTTTGCCGGTGTTTTGCCTTTAGCTGGTTTGCGAAAAAAAATATTTTTTTTGTCACGTGCAAGTCCGCAAATTAAAACTAAAAGATCGATATCTTCGCCGACGATTTCCACAGAGTTGTAAAACGATGCTTCTCTGATTGCTGTAGTTACGATGAGGGTATCAGCATCCTCAAAAGCCTGCTCTACTTTTATTCCGGTATTTGTAAAATAACGGCGAAGCATTTGTATGAAATTGTTTTTGTTTTGGTCCCTTGCAAGAAACTTCTCCTGGCTAACTTTCGGTGCAGTAGTTTCATCAAACGTGAACTCTGGTGATTGGTTCTTCCTTGAACGTCGTGCCCTTTCCGAAGTTTTTGTTCCTGCGAGTCTCATGTCAGTCGGATAACCGTCGAATACGATTGTCACACTTTCTCCAAAGTGCTGTTGCACGTATGTGACATATTTCTTGCAGATGAGATCAAACGTCTCAATTCGACCCCAAACTACTTTGTGCAGAAGGAAACCACCGTCGATTACGTGATAATGTCTGTCACCAGGTTGCAAATTTTCTGTCAAAGGTTCGAAGGCATTGTATAATAGCGATTTTGTTCCTTTTCGCATTCCTTCTTCGGTGAACAATGACAATGGGAACGGAGCGAGCTCGTATCCTAGAAATTTTTTCAGGTCAGTCTCGGAATTCTTCGTTATGCACATTCGTTGGAAAAGCAACAATGGATCGATCGGAACTGGAGACTCGTCGATGGTAATGCTGGTATTTACTGCCGATAAAGAGAGCACTTTATCCTTCCTTCTGAATGACAAGGACCCGAAATCCGCTCCTATGATTTTAGTCATCATGTCGCGTCCAATTTCGTATGCACGATGACAATTAATGTTCTCGTTTGCAATAACTCCTGTGCCGATAGACATCAATTCTTTCTTCTCTGGAAAAGGATTATGACTTGCGAGCCACATGTCCAATTTCTCAACGTCACAATTGTCTCGAGAAATCCGCGAGGGTCTCATGTCGACGTGCTGTTCGGTTGTAGAGCAAGATACTCCGGAAAAATTTTCAATTTGTTCACAAATGTTTTGAAGCTGAACCATGCCCAAAGTCCACGATGCTATTGTGCTGTCTGTAATTCCCCTTCCCTGTGTCAGTCCTCCTGTTGTCTTCATGGATCGCATAAGAGTCTGCTCTATCGTCATGTCTGACATAATCCCAGACCAAAATTTTTCCGAGCGACGAATCGTAAATTAGCCACGTCGAGTGAACTTGTCAAAATCTTCTATGGGTATTTTTTCACTCAGAGCTCGCATATCTTGTAGGTATAATTGAGCAGACTTCGCATACAGGAAGTGGCCGCTGGCATGGAAGAAAGGAAGCATTTTTTGTATGGTATCGAGATGAAGTTCCCAATTACCGGATCTTTCTGCTTCCAGGAAGTTCTTCACCAGAGAAACCATACGATGGTACTGCACCCATAGCTTTGCCGTAGGACCTCTGCTCTCGATGGCGACTAATTCTTGTGCGAATTTCTCGTATATTCTTTTCACTCCGTTGTTGTTAGCGGCAGTCATGATGGTAGGTCGATTGAAAACATCTTCCGCGTAGTAATCTAGATCATCACGTTCCTTTTCGTCTAATTCCAGCGAGTCTAGTACAATTTTTGTCAAAGCTGAGTGCGACAAAATGTGAGCGCGAACAGCTCTCGCATATGCATGACCGGCAAGAATTTTTTCGACACAATTTTCTGCATAAATGAGCTTGAAAAGCTCTTCAATCCCACTACCGGACATGATCATGCCAATTGATCCCATAAACGACATCAGAAGATGAAATCCACCAAGTCTCACTATGACGTTTTCTAAATCCGATTTTGGGTCAGCAGCTCCCACGATGTCGCGAGCTTTCCAGTACAGCGGTTGATCAAATGTGATGAAGGTGGTTTTTTGACTGCAACGCTTTGAATTCTCGACAGCTTCAAGAAGCGATGTAAGGATCGTGTCATAATTCGATGGTGGCGCATTGATAAACGGAAGACAGATAACTTTTGAGCGTTCGTATTGCATATTGGCTGTTATACTCTCCATATATCCATTCCATCCTGGAATTCCAACAGAGCAACTCCATTTTCCGTAAAGCCAAATTAAATCTGGTATTGTTGGTAAAATGTCGCTCGGAAGTTGCCGAAGAGCTTCGACATCGGCAACAGTTATAGTCTGTAAGCCTGCCGATTTATGTTTACTGTAAGCGAGTACAGGAACCATGCCCAATTGTGCAACTTCTGAAGCTGATTTTATTTCGACAATACGCGGAATTTTTTTCTCACGCTGGATAGCTGTGTAGGGAGTCACACAATGTATTCCTCCCATTGCATGAAACGTTCCATGACCGTCGAGGGTGTTTATGTTAAAATCCGCATTGTCAAATACAAATTGACTGAATGAATTTTCCAGAATTTCACTTTCAGGTCGATGAATGCATGAATTCTCGAAAATTGTTATTTCTCGATACGGCGCACTGAATCCCATTGCTGATAATATGTTGATGAGACTCTTTGAACCGAATTTCTTGTAAAGAAAAGTTCCGACACCTAACTGCAGCGGAGAGAAAAACGAACGAGGACGCACGGCTGTTATTATGGAGTGAGCTATCGCTGTACATTTTTTTTTCCATTGTTCCAATGCACCACGTTTATCTTTTGTTATCATTGTAGCAAGAAAAACTTGCAAAGATTCAGGAACAGCGGCTTCGACATCTTTCACGAACTCATCCGATGGGGGGTAATTGTTTTTATCGTAAACGACACCTCTAATGTCCTCACGGATTATCGCAGCAGCTTCGCGAATAACTCTTAATCTTTCTTCATGATAATCCTTTTTTTTTTCTTCGTACCATTTCTCCGAGAGTATTTTGAAACCGGTATTTCGGAAGCACACCACGCAATCACGTCCTTGTTTTTCGATTATCAGAATGTCGTCTCCATACTTCTCTTGCAAATGTTTTTTAATCGTTCTTATGTCAGGAACGAAACCTCCATTTATTTGGCTCACCAACTCACTGATAGAAAATTGACATTCGTCGGAGTTTTCTTTTAAAAAGGAGTAAATTGCCTCCATTGCCTCGTCTACTTTGTCCCCCGTAGGTCGTCCTTTCTTATTCCCCTCTTCAGGTAAGGCATGATATACATGAGAAATGCAGGTTCGATGGTATCGAGCTCCTACTGCGACGAGATCAGGTATACCATGAATACGCTCGATGATCGAAGTGGCAAATTCATCGTCACGTCCAGACAGGTATCCCATAATTTTTTCATTCATTGATATTTCTACCACGGAATGAATTTTTTTTCGTCTATGCACTGGCAATCTCGATTCGTCGCAAAATATTTCTCCACAAAATAAGCATCGATTTTTGAAATCAAAAGTGGGAATAAACTGTTCTTCGGGTTCTGGTACGTTCGATGGAGACTCGCTTCGTCGAGAAGCAATTGACGCTAGCCGTTGGTTGCCATATTTTTTGTAGCACGAACTATGAACACTCACAGAATTAATATTCTGTAACATCTCGTGATGATCCACACGTCCTCTTTTCACGCTCGCCGCTAAGAGAGTCTGAACAGCTCTCTTTTTGGCCACATACACATCGTCAATCAGAGGTTTTTTTGCAAATGAAACAATCACCCATTTTACAAAAATTTTCAAACACGTACGCTCGCTTCAAAAGACTCGAGACAACTGACTGGAATATGCTACGAAAAGGAGCAGATGTTCCGGCACGAACACGAAAAAGGTCTTTTATACCTGACCCATGCCCAAACTCTAACGGCCGCCGCATAGGCGTAGGCATAGGCTCTATGGCGAGACGCACATTGCAGCGTCGGGCGCGCTGGGGCCGACTTTGTGGCGCCATAGAAGTCGTAATTTTTCTCGAAAATAAAAAATAAAAAAACGAATTTGTAGGTCTAAACACGCTCTACAAGTTTTATTCGAAACATTTTTGATATCTTTAACGAGAAAAAAGAAAATAGCGAAAAATAATTTTTTCTCCCCAAATTTATGGCTTTTTTTATCGATATCTCGATAACGATGATCGATACGTGAAAAATGTATAGGACCTTAATTGTAGATCGTGCAAAGAGCAACAAAAAAGTATGACATGAAAATTTTCGTATCTCGACGGGGAACCGAGTTATGATAAAAAAACTGAATTTAACCCTTTTTTCAAGATGGCGGAAAACCCACAAGGTTATTTTGGTCGACAATTTGAACTTAAGCTTTTCTAGGCCCCCCCCACGTAATATCCAAAATTTGGCTTTCTCGGTTCATTTGCATTTCCAAATGTATATAATGACTGGACTATTAAACGTCCACACAGATAAGCCAATGCACTGATTCAACTGACTGTCTTGCAGATTGCAGACTTATCTCACAGATGTAAATTTCATAATATTTCGTAGTGAAGAAAATAAGGTATTATACGTTAAGTTTTCACAAAGTCGATCATGTCGAAGCAAGACGCAACGTGAGAGGCCCTGCAGGCACACTCGTACAACCACTCGCCTCAACCGTCCGATTGACACTATGTGCACTATTGAAGGTGCACTTGTTTGTCCACGGTTTCATTGTATTGTTTCCATTTATCGAACCCCCTGGTTTACATGACCTCCGAAGCATGGCCAGAAAATGTAGTAAGTGTGGGACTCGAACGAACAACCTTTCTGGTGAAAGTCGGAGTCTATACAACTACTCTACATGTCCTTACATGTAGAGTCATTCAACCTAGCCTTTGGGCCATTAATCTACATAAGGTTACATATTTGTGGAAGGGGAAACATATTGTTATTATTATTCCTTGTGAGGCATGCACACTTGCGAAGACTGCCTGTTCTCACATTCTTCCGACTAGCCCTATCAATCAGCTGATCTCCTTAAACAATTTCAGTGGATTCAGGACTTACTGCTAAGGAAAAACCCATATACATTGACGTTACTACGTATATTATTGAAAAATAATTAATGGAAAGTTTATCTACGGTACACATTTACTGTTTGCACTATCTTAACAGGCTTGACGAAGAACGATGGGCTACCATACTCACACTGCTCCTCCGGGGGATATGTCGGCCTCCCGGCGCTGCCTTGGGAAGGGGGGGGGGGGAGCAGAGCAGCACTTCTTCATTTTAATAATAATAATAAGAGCACTGTCATTAGTAGGCTTGTCAGAACATGAAGCCTCTTCAAGAACCGTTGACGACACAACTTCATTATTTAACTTGGTACCATTACTCTCCAATCAAAGTAGTTTTATACTGCAGTTGAATTGGAATTATTGGATGATAATGATTATATGATATGTAACGCAATTGTATTGAACAAACAATGTTTACGATAGCAAGTAGCAACCCAGTAAGTGAACCGAACAATGCTTAAAAACCAGCGTTATATACTTACACCACATTTCCCTAGGCGGCAACTCAAAATTTCCCTATTTTCCCTTCATCGCCCATTTCACTAATTTTCCGGGATTTTCCCCTTGAGTTTTCCTAAAATGGGGGGGGGGGCGCTGTAACCTCAAGTCCTCAACACAATAGAATCCGTTTATTAAGACTCCATCTGTATTGACCAACCGTCTATTATGACGAATTTCACAAGGAACTTTGGCTTATATGGCTTATACCCGTATATTATATTGCATACTATACGCCTTGTATGACATCCATGTTTGTCAATTCCTTTCGATGTCATTATAAACGGATTCTACTGTATATTTAAAATTCCATTCTATCTAGTGTACGCTGCAAATATTTCGGGAGGGGGAGGAGCAAGGGCGAAATAAATTCTGCTGCCCCTGCCGCCCCCTCCCCCCGCAAGACCGATAGTGCGCGCTATACCTTGTTTTATTATTTCATATAGAAATAATAATGCATGTATTCCAAAAGGGGGGCCCGGGGGTCCCCCCCCCCCCGGGTGCAAAATGTGAAAATATAAGAGTAATACAGTGGGGTTTTCACGCATTTTAATAGCAGCAAAGTATTTTGACAAAGCTTGCAAAGGTATGCTTGGGGGTCTCCCCCGGAGGAAAAGTTCATGATTGTAGTCAAAATGAAAACAAATTTAAATTAAAATATACTTAGATTTCTTAATTATGATATTATTATCTCTGGTAGCCGAAGTGCGCCCTTC
Organism: Psococerastis gibbosa; assembly: GCA_963971405.1. Lineage (NCBI taxonomy): Eukaryota > Metazoa > Arthropoda > Insecta > Psocodea > Psocidae > Psococerastis > Psococerastis gibbosa. Next base: position 17,058,070 of record OZ020492.1, on the reverse strand, counting down.
AGCAAAGCCTCCCCCCGCCGCGGGGGTGTTTTTTACTGGGAGGGGGGTCCGGATCGAAAACACGTGCCTGTCCTTCTGCCTCGTGCAGTCGTGCTGCTAGTCAAATCATCATACTGTAAGCATTGACGTACTCCTGTTTTAAAATTCACATATTACCACCAAGCCATCAGTCGTGACATCAGTATTCATATCATTTGCGCTAAAATGTAAAACTGTTATTTATTCACATTTATCTTATGATATGTGTTTTATTATTTCTTGTAACTTTTTAATTTTCAGCTAGTTTTTTCCATCATTGGCTTTTCCCCCAGTTTTCCCTCAAAATCTCTCCTTTTTCTTGAAATTTCCCTATGGTGCAGTGAACAAACCCACATTTTCCCTAAAAAGGGAAATTTCCCTCAAATTGGAAACGCTGCTCCAATGTCATAACCAGTGGGTCCATCGACTTGGGCAGCCCACTCAGCATAATAACTGCCAAGAAAGCCGGAACCGACCAACATTGGTCTTGCCTCGAATTGACTATCTAAGTGACTTTTGCCATGTATGCACTAAGATACGGATAATTGTCAGCACGAACGTTGCATATGTTTCTCATCAGGCCTATTTTACGAAAATTGACTTTGCTGTTTAGAGTATTTGGCAAAGAATCCCATGCATTTTTCGATGTTTTTGCAGTAGCTCTCAATAATAATAAAATAATAATTTTTATGCATGTTTTACTATAAGAATATATTTGTGTTGTAAGGAAAGAACAAGGCCCGGGCTGGGTCCCCCTTTTACAAAAGATAAAATAAAATAAACATTCCAATTTTGAAACAATTTGGTGTACAGTATTTGAAAGTACAACAAACAATCAAACAACAAATCCGAATCTGGAAGTAGCTTCAATTATCTGCTGCTAAGCCTTTCCGAAAGCTTAACAAGTACTGGGGGCTCTGCTTAGGCCTGGTACAATACCCTGTCAGTCAACTCCCCTTTCCCTCGAGCTGAGAGAGTCTGCCCGTAGGGTGCCTCAAGTTAACAAACAGACTCACTCCCCCCGCCAGGCTGACAGGTTTGCTTAAACATAGTCACAATCTAGACCAATGGAAAAAGGCAAACAAGGCAAAAGGCAGGTGATTTTAATTAGAGGGTGGCTTATATTCGGGGCTGGCTCGTTTATGGCAATAGTCGTCTGTCTGATTGAAGGTTATTGGGCACTCGCTACACCTTGGCTTACTTTACTTTACTTTTTCGTGTCCAAGCGCGTCCAAAACTGGGCGAAATTCATAGCCGCCACATTGGCCTCCCACAGGTCTTCAGGTGTGCAGCGGTGGGGGCAAAGGCTGCACAGGAACAGATGTTCTAAATCTTGGCGCTGGCCGCATGCGCAGAGGGTGTCATTTTCATCGAGCTGACCCCATCTAGCCCTGTTGGTCTTCGTACGGGCCGCACCAGAGCGTATTTGGTTCAGGGTCACCCATGTCCGCCAGTCGAGATTGGTACCTGTCGTTTGAGGCGGCCGTAGAGGGTACCTGGCAAACCCCATTGTGATTCATATATCAAGAAGTATTAGAATCGGTTACATGTCATAGCATCAGTTCCATGGGATTTTGGAAAAAATGGTCGTCTACATTTATTTACATTTATAAAAAATATTAAATTCATTTTGAGATTGAGTTGGTTTATACGTATAAGCGGCAATGTCGGCAAGGTAATTCTGTTGAATTTCAAACTCTTCCCCAAACCGTATTATATTTGGAGCATCAAAATTTTCCTCAGCAAGAAACACTTGTAGTTCGAGACCCTGTGCTCTGCATCAAGTTCTTCGCACAACTTCTTAAAGAATTGAGGACGCTTTTTTGACTATGTTGACGGCTTATATCACGGTTTGTATAGCGGTCAATAAATCCGGAATACCCCAAATAAATATTCTTTTTTTTCAAAAGCTTGCACTACATTCTCAAGAAATTGTGGAAGAGCTGTGGCCGTCGTAGTGGGATCACCGGTGTGGTGGGTACCGTATTCTTCAACTTGATGCCGCCGGCTCAACTAATCCTATCTTCAGAGTTAAATTGTAATAAAGTAATTTAAAACCAAATTTTTTAAACAGTGCTTTCGGAAGCCGACATACGCTCGACATCGTTTGTCGTTGTCAAATTGCGACTAAGGCAGCATGATGATCAGCAGAAATCTCAGTCATTTTTGCTGTCCAACGTAGCCCTAAGCGTGTGTATACTCAAGTAGCATAGACATAGATATGGAGCATTAGAGGAGACAAACTTCCCTCAGTCGGGGTGCCGTTAGTCATTGCTGTAGGGTCCCCAGAACGCACTGTCTGTAGCCTACCTGTAAGGTAACATCTCAGCCAATTCCTCTCACACCTGCGTTTTCTAGTATGTCAAGAATGATTCTCTATCACATCATTCAAATGCTCTGCCCATCACCGAAATTAGAGGATATGGAAAAAACTGGGCTTGGCGGGATTCGAACCCACGATCTACACGTAACCGGGGCGTCGTCTTAACCTCTGCTCTGCCTTAACCTCTGCTCTGCCTATCACCAACACAGTTTTTCACACGTCCATAAAACCACTGTCGGCTCTCCATCTTTCGTCCTGGGCACAACTCGTCTTCTCTCACCTGGAGATTCCCGATGTGAAGGGGGAACGTGGGCGAACGCCCGCCCCAGCTCTAAAACTCCTACACCCCGTCTCGAATGATTCTCCGGTTCGAAACTTCCAGCCTCAGACGGACATCGACTAGCCTGCTTTTAAACGCTCAGCAGACAGAAATATTTGGCATGGTACCGCACCAGATAAATGTCTTCGAACGTGATATGGAAATACGAGGTGGTCCGCGAAGTTAAGAAGTAAAAATTCCAGTTGTCCGGGACTGGGTAACGAAAAGAAAAAAACCCCTGTGGATCAATGTAATTGTCACCACCCTACATTACGTCCACTATCTCATTGCTAAAGGTCCTCCTCCCTGATAGAAAAGTTCTTTCCGGGTCCTGTCTGAACCTGCAGCTGACATGTCTGGACAACAGCATTTCCGACAGAAATTTTTCTCTAGCCATCCTTTCAAAATTTGAGATTATTCTTAGATATATATATATTATTACATACAGCACCTACCATTGTACTCAACAGCACTACTCATCACTGGAAAGGCTCCTGACTACATAACCATCTCTTTCCTTCTCTTATTCTTATCGAGTCGATTTCTGTATGCTTAGTAGCTGTCAATTGAAACTTTCATAGCCTACAGCGTATCATGAACAGACACACTAGTAAACTTGAGTTTATTTCGATTTTCAAAATTCCAATAACTCAAAATTAATTCCACTATTAAACTTATTTATTCTATTCCTTTGAAAATAAATGCTTTAGTTTCGATAATTCGTTTAATTGACATGAGGTCTAACCACTATAATAGGTTAAGTCTGAAAGTAAGAAAATTTTAGCCAAGTTCTAACAGACACTCACCTGTGGAAATGTGCACTAACTCACTCACTAGACACTGAGGTTTCTTTTGAATTCAAAAGGTGGTTTTCCACGGAAAATCAGCTCAAGAATGAATTTCTGAAGGAATAGCACTTAAGAAAACAACTCATTTCCCACCAGCTGCTCCTGACAGAACATATAATTCAACATCTAAACAAATAGGAGACGAGCGCGCGATAATATGGTAGGATATTTCAAAACTTTTTAAATTCCTACGTTTAATACAATAAGTCTGAAAAACTGATTTTTCCAAGGACAAAACTCACCCCTCCTCAAAGCCTAAATACCATGCGGTACCTCACCAACAATTTCTGATTTCAAATCCTAGAATTCGGAGCTCCTCAGATATTCTAGCAACTGGGACGAACGAAAAGCCGTCACAGAATACACAGAGTAATAAATAAAATTAGGTCTAATACAGATTGCATACACCCCCTTTTATCACTTCTGATGTCATAATAAGTATGGTTTACCCCAACGAAAGACTGGTATACGCGAACATGGTGAAGTCATACCTAAGCCTGTTACTTGTCTTATACCTTGTTTTGATCTACTACGTTACAGACTCCAGCTACGAGAAAAAACAAGCTACCTTCATTATTCCAGAAATATCTTGACGTTTGTGACCGACCATCTACTCAAATCCTTTCTCCCTATATCCAATATCCGAATCTGAGTATCAGAATAAATTACACCCACAATACATGGCCCTAGCCAATTGGGTTCCAAAGACTGGGCTACATAAGTTACTGCTACTGATTTTGGGAAGCTTTTGCCTAAATACCAGTTCTCCAGTCTTTGGAGTCCAAGGGCGAAAATTTGAGTGATGGACCGCACACAATCCCCACAATAATTATGAAAGGCAAAAATTCTGTTTTGTGACTCTTAACCAGATCGCCCATATCCGTGCAATCCCTAGGAATGTCTGCTGACGTTGGGCAGCGCTGAATGAAGCATCGGATTACCTCCGATTTGGAAACGTTCCACGACTTCTTGCCTTTTGTGTTGTTGGTTGGGAAACATTCAAGTAATGCGTGGGGTATTGCCAGAAATTCTGCAGTTTGCCAGTATTTACCTCAAGATTTGTTCCTATGTCCATTGGACTTTTGGCTGCAGTTGTGTTTGTCATTTGATATTCTTCTAATAAAGAATATGTGTAGTGACTTTGATAAATAAATAAAGCTAATGGCTAATCTTCAAGCTTCAACAGCCGTGGCTGTATCACAGAAATCGGGCGTCAATACAACGAACACTGAAATACAAATATTAAAACTTAACTTAAAAAGGATGATATAAGAACACAACTCGGTGGGAGTAGCGTATGCTTTCTCACTGTGTTCCGAATGCATGGTGTGCTGAGCACATACAGGAGCAAGCTACCAATTATGATCATTAATTCGTCACGTGGCCAGTAAGTAGAACAGTACTTCAGTAGCGAGTCTACCCAAGCCAAGTCTTTATATATCAATCAATCAATCAATCAATCGTGTATTGTCATTATATCTGCATCTATACAATCCATGGACGCAGCTCGACCTCGTCATAATGCGAACTACTCGACAAATGAGTCACAAAATATAAAATATAAGCAAAAACAAAAACAATATTGGCAACTAGGGTTGCCACCTATACAATATTTTATTGTTCAACGATATTTTAATTGTAATAAGACCCCATAAACTCACTCACGGAGTAGGGACTACACCGCAGGAGCAGTACCTTCACCCCTTTTCTGAACTCTGAGTCTGTGAGATTTTGGCCTTTCATATATATATATACATATACATATATCGTGAAGACTGGACGATGTAACACTGGTGGCTGTGTAAGACACGTTCTTAAGATCTTCGAAAGCTGCAAGTTTCTCCGAGGTCCACTCGAACGGTGCATCTTTCTTCAACATATTGTTAAAGATTATTGCCCGGCCCTTGACAAAATACTAGGTATGAACTTTCTCAGCCAAGAGATCAATGACAAGAATCCCCTCACTTTGTTAAGAGTAGTAGGCCGGAGAAAATTTTTTACCACATTTATTTAACCTTTGGTGAGGACACCTGCTGTGCTCCCCCACCTATTGTAAAACCCAGAAATTCTATATATTATTTCAGCTTCTATGATTGAAAATAGACGAGGCAATGCCTTTAAATGGCTGGAATAATCCTCCGTTACTAGAATTATATCATCGATATAAACATGGACTAGACCCTCCGCTATCATTGGTGCTAAAATGCGCTCCCTTGTGGCATGAATGGCCAAATGAATCAACACCCCATATGAAAACCTAACGTAATTCATAAACGGGCAAACTTTATGAATTGATGTTGCCTGAAAACTGGACCTTCCCCCCCCCCCCCAAAATGCTCTTCATAATTTATATTAACAAAAGTCCATTCTATCCAGTGTTCAAACTCAAATAAATTTATTCCAATTCTTCTAAAGTTACAGGTTTACATTAAAAAATAATTTTCGGGGGGGGGGTGGTTGGACCAATTTTATAGCCAGTGTTCCAGACGGGTCGCGCGCGGTAGAGTCGAGGCACCTGAGTTGCCTTTTTTGAATGAGGGTTGTGTGTCCTTTGTTTGGCCTCAACTGATCCTATTTTCAGAGTTAAATTGTAATGAAATAATTTAAAACCAAATTCTAAGATTTTGCATGAAGCATTTTTTCCCTGCGCATGCCGTTTAAAACTTGCGAGCTCCGTAGTCACGTCACTCACGGTGCACTGAACTTTTTTAGATTTTTCAGGAACAGGGGCAAGCCATCCTTGAAATTGCCTGTTGACTTTCCCACTCTTTCCTGCACCGCTGATCTCGATAGCTCTTCTTAACAAAGGACTCTTATCTTATTTGTCTCCGTTTCTCGGGAGTAACCGCAATATCCATCTAATCTCAAGTATTCGTGATTTTGGTCTGAGTGAGGATCGTACACCTAAAATAAATCAAAATATAGAGTAGGTATCCATTCACTTGATCTCATTTCAGTTTTTTAAATGTGTCGCTCAGACAAAATTTTATACCTTTTCTATATTTAACACACCGCAACTCAACGCTAGTGGTTCATGGGGTGTGATCGGACGGCCTCTGCCCCTCCATTTTGGCGCTTCAGTGACTGAAGGAGACAAGGAGGGTGTCAGAATAGGTAACGACGACGACAGTCGCCCACGTTTACGGCTTTCTGAGTTTGGCAAAGTTTTACCGTCATGCAAGGGACCGTCAGTACCTTGGAGTCGAAAGTGTGCCAATCTAGTTTCAATTTTTCTTCACTTGAATGTTTTTTTAGATTTCTTCTTGTCTCGGGGAAACGAATTTTTATTTTTCTTGACAATCACTGTTGCACTTTGGATAATGTTTCTTTCCAAATATAGTGAAGGTGTTGTAATTGTTTACAAATGGCTTAAGTTTAGAGACTTCAGATTATGGGGAAAAGCATGGCATCAAATATTGCTCAAATAAAATGTATTGAGCAAATTGAAAAATAACTTGTATATAGTGATTAATAATTGTTGAGTGGATTCTAATATCTTCAGAAAAAGGCTGTATCTAATTAATAATAATATTTCGTAATTCAATATGTAATTCTTTTATATTTTAATAACATTTCATTTAGCAGGATTCAAGGATTTAAAAGATATAACATATTAATGTTAAAAAGATTTCAAGTTTTGCAAAAAAAAATATAAATATAAAATGTGTAAACAAACATTCTTTTTTTTCTTTTTTAATCACAGACAGAAGCGACAATATATTTTATTTTCTGCTGACACTTCTTCTGCTTTATGTTGTAAACAAATATATTTTCCAACACCCTTTCCCAATCTTAAAGCAATTTTTTTTTTTTTTTTTTCATAGATGCAATATAAGTAATAATTACTGAACAATTTTTTTTCTTTCCTCATTTCTTTCTACCATATAATAGATAATACAATACAATATTAAATTAATATGTTACTAACGAAACCTTTAAACTTTTCTCCATTCAATGGCTTAGTTAGTATATCAGCTTCCTGCAAGTTTGTTGGACAGTGCTTTATATCAAAAATTTTATTATCATATGCTTCATTGATAAAACCGTATCTAAGATCTATATGTTTACTTCTCTTATTGAAAGTACCATTTTTTATTAAACATATGGCGCTATTGTTGTCAACATTCAACAGCACTTTAGGCGCTAAACCTAAAAGTTCTTCAATAATTGATTTTAAATACATTACTTCTTTTATGCATTCAGCCTCAGTACTCGAGAGGGCCACAATGGATTGCCGTCTCGAGCTCCAAGCAATGGGAACTCCATTGAGTTTACATAGGTATCCCGTTGTGCTACGCCGAGTCTTATCATTTGCGAAATCAGAGTCAGAATAAATATCTAGTGTTTTTAAATCACCCCCACTTCTAAAAAATAAACCCTTACCAAATGTCCCTTTCAGATATTTCAACGTTTTCTTCAAATTATTAACATCATATTTTGTAGGATTATCTTGACTCCTTGCTTCGAATCCCACCGCATAGCTTATATCGAGTCTTGTCTTAGTTGATAGGTACAGTAAGTTGCCCACAGCTGATCTATACGCAAAATTGATATTTGTATCATTTTCAGTTTTATCTTTTTCATTCATTTTCATGATGGGTGTATCAGATGGAGTGCATTCACTCATAGTGTATTTTTTCAAAACTTCATGGCAGTATGTTTTCTGTGACAAATGTATGCCATTTCCATCTCTTTTTATATCCATTCCCAGATATTGTTTGGGATTATTATTTACTGTAATTTTAAATAGTTCTTTTAAATCATTCATCAAAGCATTCCCTTCATCGATAGGTCCTATCGTCAGGCCATCGTCGACATGGACGGCCAGGTATACATTTTTATTTCTGGATATATAGGTGCATGGGTCTGATTTAGTGGATTTGTATCCGAGTTTCTCGAGTGCGTCTTTAAGTTTCTTGTACCAGCATTTAGGAGCCTGCTTCAGACCATACAGAGAACGGTCTAAGCGACATATTTTTCCTTCTTGAGGAGGAAACCCTTCAGGTATGTATATATATATAGTTTCTTCTATGTCGCCACATAAAAAGGCAGTCTTGACATCAAAGGTTTTTAAATCTAAATTTTTCGCCGCTGCGATAGCAAATAGAATTCTTAATGTAGTCATATTTACTACTGGACTAAAAATCTCGTTATAATTAATGCCATATTGTTGCTCATATCCTTTAGCAACGAGTCTAGCTTTCCGTATGCCATTATCTTTTATTTTAAATACCCATTTCGAGTCTAGTATTTTATGACCTATAGCCTCACTGGCTTTTACATACGACCATGTATTATTCTCATTCAGAGAATTAATTTCATCATTTATAGCATTTGGCCACAGATTCTTGTCTTTACTAGAATGAGCTTCAGAGTAGGTCAATAGTATGCTACTTTCATTCATGTAATCAGTAAGATTAGTAAGATCACTTACATATTCGTTCATCTGCGGAGTATATACCTCTGATCGAAGTCGGTTTCCCCTAGTCCAGCCATGATTTTCTACCTGTTCATCTTCTGAAGTGGTTTCTCCACTTTTTTCACTTTCTGGGGTCTCAGGCACGCTTTTGTCGTTTTCATTGGTTTCCTTTCCGGCATTTTCCTTGTCTAAATCCAATACAACAATTTCATTAGAAACAATGTCATTTTTTAATTTTGTACCTTCAGGGACGAATGTGACATCTCGTGATATAACAATTCTTTTGTTTTTATCATCCCATAAACGATAACCGTTTGTAGAGTAACCTACAAATATAAATTTCTCAGACCTAGGGTCAAGTTTCTTGATACCTGTTAATTTCTTGCAATATGCAATACTCCCAAATATTTTCAGTTTAGATAAATCAGGTCTTCGTCCTGTCCAGAGCTCTATCGGCGTTACCTTTAGAGATGCCGTAGGGCTTCTATCGATTAGGTATGTACTTACAAAAAGTGCTTCTCCCCACATTTCTTTTCCAAGACCTGAATCAAATAGCAAAGCACGAACTTTGTCACACAAAACACCATTTATTCTCTCGGCCAACATATTTTCTACTCGTGCAGCATAGGCCTTAATTGTTTCAGTTACCTCAGATTTAGCACTTAACAAATCTACCTCGCACTAATGAGTATAATCATCCAAGAGAGTCATGAAATATTTTTTATTGTTATAAGTCTCAACTTCTACTTGACACACATCCGCGTGCACAATTTCAAGGGGTCTTTTTGCTCTTGGCAGTAAAGGATCTCTCTTTTAATTTGCTGTTATACATGTTTCACATGCGATTTTGGAGTTTTTAAATTTTAAACCCAAAGAAATATTTTTAAGTTTATTCATATTTTCCAAGCTCAAATGTCCTAGTTTTCTATGCCATTCAGTTAGCAAAACTATACCACTTTCTCTATCATTTAAATCAACTGTAGATAGCCCAGAACCTGTTTTCGGACCTTTTAATATTATTTTATTATCGTTTTTAACAGTTACTCCATTTTTATCAAATGAGACAACTACACCATCTCTTTTTGTCATCTTAGAAACGGATAACAAATTACATGTTAAATCTTTAACGTAAGATACATTATTAATTACACAATTTTCCGACTTAATCATACCAACTACTTCTGAGACCATTGGCTTATTGGCTACAGTAAACTTCTCGTGTTTTTCCTTAGTGTTCTCAAGTATATCTAAGTCATTGCAGAGATGAGAGATTGCGCCCGAATCCATAGTGAATAAAAAACTAATTTGTCTGAGTCCCTATTGTCTCCCTTCTTAGGGTAATTTGGAGGTCTTTGTGTACCGTTCTTATCTAAAAAATAACAATCGCTTTCTTTATGATTTGATTTTCGGCAGATCCTACAGAAAGGTTTAAGATAATTATTTGATGACTGTTTGCCCCTTTCCCATTTGGTGGCGAGCTTATCTTTCGTTGTAGGATTATAATTATTATTATAATTTCTCTTGTAATTTCTATTCCATTTACTAGACTCTACTTTAAAAACAATGTTATCTTCACCACTTGCCACCTTAACTCTATCTTCTTCTAGACTCAATCGAGCTGTTAAATTAGATAAGGTTTGTTCAGCTTTAGGTGTTGAGTCCCAAGCTGTTTGAAATGATTTAAGAGATTCAGGAAGGCAAGAGATGATTTTTGTTACAATCATAGTGTCAGATACTTTTTCACCCAAAGCCTGAAGTTTAAAACTTATGTTCTTAATCTGAGAAATATTATCACAGGCCTTTCCTGATCCTGAAGTCCATTTGAAATTATATAATTTTGCGTATAAAGCACACTTCTGTTGCGCTGTGTCTCTGATATATATCTTTTAGAGTGGTATACATTTCTGCGGCTGTCTGTAAAGTCATAAGATGCACTAATACCTGCTTGTCGACGGAGTTTGTTATGTACCTCTGCACCTTTGCATCATTTTGGCTGTGTAGTTTCAACTCATCTGGATCTTTTGGTGGCTTTCTTGATCCGTCTGCTATTCCCATCAGGTCACAGGATTTCAGTAAAATATCGATTTGAAATTTCCAGATTGTGTACGTCTCGGCATCTCTTAGTTTAGTAACATTTGCACTGGCGTCTTCAGTATTGTTGTAAGCCATAATTGTAATTGCGAACCACGCGCACTGCTACCACTGTTGAGTGGATTCTAATATCTTGAGAAAAAGGCTATATCTAATTAATAATATTATTTCGTAATTCAATATGTAATTCTTTTATATTTTAATAACATTTCATTTAGCAGGATTCAAAGATTTAAAAGATATAAAATATTAATGTTAAAAAGATTTCAAGTTTTGCCAAAAAAAATATAAACATAAAATGTGTAAACAAACGTTCTTTTTTTTCTTTTTTAATCACAGACAGAAGCGACAATATATTTTATTTTCTGCTGACACTTCTTCTGCTTTAAGTTGTAAACAAATATATTTTCCAACAATAATAACTGATCAAGAATATTTTGTCGAAAATTCCAAGATTTTAGTTGGAAACAATCACTTTGCCCTTGCCCTCCTTTCCAAAAATTTAAAAATATGGCATCAACATTAATTAATGCCAATTAAAATCGTGCATCTGATTATAAATGTTAATATGCCTAAATTGTAATTTCATGCAAATGAATTATTATGCAAACGCCAAACGTTGAACAGGAAAATATTTCAAAAAATGGGGGGAACCTTGTAGAGCCTGTCACTACAATTTTCGGGCTTCTCATCTTTGTCCTCCCAGATGCAGTCATGTCCTTACTGAACTGTTCTCAAATGGCTAAAGGTTTAAGACATGAGATTACGGGGAAAAGCATGAGATCAAATATAGCTCAAATAAAATGTAATCCAATTTGAGAGTGCCAATTGTGCCAATTTTAATTAGCCTCAGCTGATTCCATTCATCGATGTTTTGTTTCGATGTTGCCGCTATAAGTCTGATAGTGTCATTAGCACCACCTATTATGTATTTTAGTGATTGTTTATGTCTACTAATGCATGCTACAATAACATGAGAAATGCTCTGATGCTAGATGGATTTTTTTCTCACGATTTAGCCTCACGATAGCTATGTTTTCAGTGCAACCACCTTGCATTCCATGGATAAAATAGCATTTCTTTCCATATCACTGGATTCCCTGCTTGATTAACTCCTCCTTTTCATTTTTGGGGAAATTGAGGTATATTGTATTAGGGTAGTTAGGCACTTGTGTATTTTGGCCAATCGGAATTGATCCAATGACGTCACTACTTCGCTGGCGGTGTGGATATTTTTGTAGAAGTCTTTCAATGCAAAGTATACGTCATGAACATTTAATGCATGCGGCATGCCGGAACTCGTTCCTTGAGTTTGCCACAACTGTTCGGTGAAGGCCTAACATAACATTTGCTGTATCGCTCGAGAAGCCAACAAAACTTTTGAAGGAAAAATTGTTCTCAGCGAAATATTTTTTAAAACATGATTCAAAAGGGAGAATGTGGCAACTGCCTGTCGGCTACTGCCACACACCTTCCGCTTTATTTGGTATCAAGTGTTTCTTTCCCTACCCATGCCGTTTTAAACTTGTCAGCTCAGACTCCGTAGTCACGTTACACACACTGCACTGAGCTTTTTTAGATTTTTCAGGAACAGGGGCAAGTCATCCTTCAAATTGGCTGACTTTCCCAGTCTTTACTGTACCACTGATCCCGACAGGTCTTCTAACAGAGGACTCTCCTCTTATTTTCCTTTTTCTCGGGAGTAGCCGCGGTATCCCTCTAATCTCAAGAATTCGTTATTTTGGTCTGAGTGAGAATCGTACACCTATAAAAAATCAAAATAAGCAGTAGGTATACATTCACTCTATCTCATGTCAGTTTTATAAATGTGTCGATCTTCGACAGCTCAGACAAATTTTTATACATATTCTATGTTTTACACACCTCAACTCAACGCTGGTGGTTGATGGAGTGTGATGGGACGGCCTCTGCTCGCCCCTGCACTTCCATTTTGACGCTTTAGTGACTCAAGGAGACAAGGGGAGTGTTACAATGGGTAATGACGACGGCTTTCTGAGTTTGGCAAAGTTTTACCGTCATGCAAGGGGCCGTCAGCAAGTCGAAAGTGTGCAAATCTAGAATCTATTTTTCTTCAATTAAATGTTTTTGGTATTGACTGGCCACGACGAGTAGATTTACCTTTGATTAACGTAGATTTCGTCTTTGTCTAATTCTAATAAAACTAATTTTTCTTTCACCTGACATTCTCTGACTTGTCCACAGACTGACCACGTCCATCAGATTTGTTCTAATGAGTCCTCTATCGAGGACCCAGTATCCATAGTAATCGTATTCTCTGCTGAATCAGCGTCTGAACAATTATTCAGAAGGGATAATAGCTCATTAGAGAATAATTCAGGATCATCAGCCACGGTTTAGTGACTCAATCTCCGGCAATAACTCAGAGAACTTAACGTCCCTTGCCGGTTTTTCACCTATTATAACATTTCTTTTATTATTATGTTGCTGATTTGTTTGTTTACTGTGCCACTCAGGGAGTTGTCATGCGCTCATAATACTGGACTTCCTTAACTGCAAACTGCTATAAGCGCGCTAGACAACGAGTAGCCCAAGTACCGTCTACAACAGACCAAATATTGCTCAAATATAATGTAATGGGCAAATTAAAATAACTTATATATATTGAGCAACAATAACTGATCAAGAATATTTTGTCGAAAAACTCAGGATAACTTTTCATTCCAATCATTTAGAAATATTGCAACAACATTTAATGCCAATTAAAATCGTGCATCTGTTTATAAATGCTAACATGCCTAAATTGTAATTTCATTCAAATGAATTATTATGCAAACACCAAACGTTGAACAGGAAAATATTAAAAAAAAAAAAATGGGGCGGAGTCGTAGAGCCTGTCACCACAACTTTCGGGCTTCTCATCGTCGTCCTCCCAGATTCTGATCCTTAGTTGAATTGGACATGTCCTTACTAAACTGTTCTCAGATGGCTTGAGTTTAAAGACATGAGATTAAGGGGAAAAGCATGAGATCAAATATCGCCAAAATAAAATGTAATGAGCAAATTAAAATAACTTACGTAGAGTGATTATTAATAATCACTGATCAAGAATATTTTGTCGAAAAAGTTCGAGATTTTAGTTAGCAAATATCACTTTTGCACTTTGGATAACTTTTCATTTAATTCCAATTAAAATCGTGCATCTGATTATACATGCCGACTTGCCTAAATTGTAATTTCATGCATATGCATTATGATGCAAATCGGAAATGGCAAACGGTCAACACGTAAATATTTCCTATTTTTTCAAAACATTTATGGAGCTATCACTGTCCACTTGCCTTTGCTGCTGTACTGTTTGTTGTTTCATTTTATGTTGCTGTTCTTGTTTGTTTGTAACTGCATTGACTGACTGTGTAGTTGTACTTCCACTTAGAGAATTTGCCGCAGTTGTTTACCGTAAACGTCGTTAACTGTAGCTGTATCAGACATAATGAATATGTGGTCAAGCAAAGACCTTGATTGCAGTCCTGCGACAAATACGTCTTTCAACACAACTTCGCAAACATTTTTTGTGTATGCACATGGAGTAGCCAGTTCACTGAGAGCATCAAAATAATCGGATACTGATTCGTCTTCCCTTTGGCGTACATGTGTACTCGAGATTTTCACTGGCATTACATTACACTTTTCGATTATAGATTTTATTGTCAAATTTCTTCAACAAATCTTGGTCTACTTTCATTTCGTAGCAAGGTCTTTTATTGAGATGTCTCTTGCTGGTTGCCAGCTTATTACTTTTGATTTGTTTTCATAAGTGTGACCTCTAAAGAAAATCGGCTAAGTCCGTAACAACTACTTCCTAGGCCGTGACATAGTCGTGATGCATGGTTAAGAAACTTTTTAAAGTATCAGTAGTGGCTTTGTTAGCGTTACGAAATTCAAAAGTTCATGTGCATAAGTAAATGCGAGATTTCTGGGACAATCATAGGCGTCCTTTAGCGCGCGCACGGCACAAACGTAACACGTATCGCTGAGCGGATAGTTACCAACTAAGGCTAATGCATCACCAGACAGGCAAGACTGTAAATTAATGAATTTTTCAGAGCCTGTAAGAATAGGATGTTTATCATAAATGGCATCAAATAATTTTATAAATCGGCCAAATTCTTTTATATTCCCTGAAAAATCTGGAACTTGAATATAAGGCAACTTAATACCAGAGCTTTGCTGTTGTGCAGGTATCGGTGTTCTCGGTCCAGCGTTGTGACTTGCACGGGACAGGTCCAATGATTCGTAATACTTGACTCCTATTGTCTCAATCATGCAGTCAAAATCCTTTACATTTTTGGTAATGTCAGGACCTGAAGCATTGATAAACACGTATATCTTTTTTAATTTGTGTCAGTTCCCCCTCAAATTGTACGCAAAGTCGAGGTTCGCCTTCATTAGAGCGACTTTGACCCGGGAGTAGTTCACAACAGCGTCCCTAACTGTTGTGAGCCTCAATGACAAATCGTCTAGCTCGGCCTTCTGAATCGATAACAGTCTTGAACAGAGAGAGAGAGAGAGAGCCATTGTATGAATACGGCTGCGAACCAGACACCAGAAAAAGAAACGGAAATTTACGATTTAAAATGTAAATAAACCGAAATTAGAGGATATGGAAAAAACTGGGCTTGGCGGGAAGCCTAATTTAGGTTATAACGAGGAGGTTAAAACACGTAATTTACGATAAATAATGTCTGTGGTTACGCCATACATAATCGAGAATGGTTTTGTCGGTTAACGAGCTGGAGACATCGGCCCCATAAATAGGTGCATTAAAGGTGACGTGTTGCCAATACTTTCTCCCCAATGCGTCCTGGCTGTATACGTTGGGTGCTTTGAACTTGGTGCTTTCTGCCAGGTTCTTGTACTCAGCCACTCTCATAGCCGGCAATTTAGATGAATATTGTTGGTAGTAACCCGGCTTCCCGTTCACCCGTTGCCTGATTGGCGCCGGAATAATGATGTCACCAATCTCGCTAATATCATAGCTGTCACTCATTGGCCGCCACTCCCGGGGCGGTATTATTATGGCTATCCCAGCCTCGTTAGCCCCGCATGCTTCAATGTACTCCACATATCCATGGAAGTTTTTACATTCTTTGTAGGAGGGTCTGAAGACTTTTACTGCCGGTTTTTCCATCACTGACATTTTGCTGGATTGCATTTTCTTCTCGGGGTGTCTCCCACACCATCTGGCAGTCATCATTGTCTGTGTTGTCCTCCTAACGGAAATTTAAATGGCCCAAAGCCGCCTCCGCCGCCTCTTCCACGCCATTTCGTTGATGTTCGATTCCAACGCCGGCGATGGCGCTACGATTGGGGTTGCTGCCACCGCCAATTTCATTGAGAGTGCCAAGTGGGTTTTAGTAACGGAAATTTATGATTTAAAATGTAAATAAACCGTAAAAACACGTAATTTATATGAAGGACCAACTTGTAGTTATGATTACTATGCAGAAACTAGTAACCGGCCGTACCTGGCTACGCCCTATAACAGTGCGACACTCACCCTCATCTGGTTCGGCGCTGATGTTGAGAGGTCTCTCGTATGCCGCTCCTTGTGGTCTTTCTGCCGTCTGTGTTGGTTCAATCACTTATATTCGGGGTTGGATCGTTTATGGGAATAGTTGTCTGTCTGATTGAAGGTTATTGGGCACTCGCTACACCTTGGCAAACCCCCGTATTGTGATTCATATATCAAGAAGTATTATAATCGGTTACATATCGTAATATCAGTTCCATGGCTTGTCTACGAACCATATGAACCTGATCAGGCGTTCAATTTTGGAAAAAATGGTCGTTCACATTTATTTACATTTATAAAAAATATTAAATTCATTTTGAGATTGAGTTGGTTTATACGTATAAGCGGCAATGTCGGCAAGGTAATTCTGTTGAATTTCAAACTCTTCGCCAAGCCGTATTATATTTGGAGCATCAAAATTTTCCTCAGCAAGAAACACTTGTAGTTCGAGACCCTGTGCTCTGCATCAAGTTCTTCGCACAACTTCTTACAGAATTGAGGACGCTTTTTTGACTATGTTGACGGCTTATATCACGGTATGTATAGCGGTCAATAAATTGTGGAAGAGCTGTAGCCGTCGTAGTGGGATCACATTTGTGGTGGGAACCGTATTCTTCTACTTGATGCCGCCGGCTCAACTAATCCTGTTTTCAGAGTTAAATTGTAATAAAGTAATTTAAAACCAAATTTTTTAAACAGTGCTTTCGGAAGCCGACATACGCTTGGCATCGTTTGTCGTTGTCAAATTGCGACTAAGACAGCATGGTGACCAATCCGCCAACTATTTCTTATAACTCAGAAATTTCAGTCATTTTTGCTGTCCAACGTAGCCCTAAGCGTATGTATACTCAGATAGCATTGACATAGATATTGAACATGTGAAGAGACAAACTTCCCTCAGTCGGGATGCCGTTAGTCATTGCGGTAGGGTCCCCAGAACGCACTGTCTGTTGCCTCCTGTAAGGTAGCATCTCAGCCAATTCGACGGTTTTCCTCTCACACCTGCGTTTTCTAGTGTGTCAAGAATGATTCTTTATCGCAGCATTGAAATGCTCTGCCTATCACCAACACTTCCCAGAGTTTTTCACACCTCTAATGATTCTTCGGTTCGAAACTTCCAGTCTCAGACGGACATCGACTGGCCTGCTTTTAAACGCTCAGCAGACAGAAATATCTGGCATGGTACCGCACCAGATGAATGTCCTCGAACGTGATATGGAAATTCGAGGTGGACCCCGAAGTTAAGAAATAAAAAATGCAGTTGTCCGGGACTGGGTGACGAAAAGAAAAAAAACCCCTGTGGATCAATATAATTGCTAAAGGCCATCCTCCCTGATAGTAAAGTTCTTTCCGGGTTCTGTCTGAACCTGCAGCCGACATGTCTATACAACAGCATTTCCGACAGGAATTTTTCTCTAGCCATCCTTTCAAAATTTGAGATTATTCCTAGATATATATATTATTACATACAGTACCTACCCTTGTACTCAACAGCACTACTCATCACTGGAAAAACTCCTGACTACATAACCATTTCTTTCCTTCTCTTATTCTTATCGAGTCGATTTCTGTATGCTTAGTAGCTGTCAATTGAAACTCTCCTAGCCTACAGCGTATCATGAACAGACACACAAGTAAACTTGAGTTTATTTCGATTTTCAAAATTCCAATAACTCAAAATTAATTCCATTATTAAACTTATTTATTCTATTCCTTTGAAAATATATGCTTTAGTTTCGATAATTCGTTTAATTGACATGAGGTCTAACCACTATAATAGGTTAAGTCTGAAAGTAAGAAAATTTTAGCCAAGTTCTAACAGACACTCACCTGTGGAAATGTGCACTAACTCACTCACTAGACACTGAGGTTTCTTTTGAATTCAAAAGGTGGTTTTCCACGGAAAATCAGCTCAAGAATGAATTTCTGAAGGAATAGCACTTAAGAAATCAACTCATTTCCCACCAGCTGCTCCTGACGGAACATATGATTCAACATCTATACCAATAGGAGACGAGCGCGCGATAATAGGACATTTCAAAACGTTCGAAACTTTTTAAATTCCTACATTTATTACAATAAGTCTGAAAAACGGATTTTTCCCTGGACAAAACTCTTCTCTCCTCAAATCCTATATACCATGCGGTACCTCACCAACAATTTCTGATTTCAAATCCTACAATTCGGAGCTCCTGAGATATTCTAGCAACTGGGACGAACGAAAAACCGTCACAGGCTACACAGAGTAATAAATAAAATTAGGTCTAATACAGATTGCATACACCCCCTCTTATCACTTCTGATGTCATAATAAGTATGGGTTACCCCAACGAAAGACTGGTATACGCGAACATGGTGAAGTCATACCTAAGCCTGTTACTTGTCTTATACCTTGTTTTGATCTACTACGTCACAGACTCCAGCTACGAGAAAAAACAAGCTACCTTCATTATTCCAGAAATATCTTGACGTTTGCGACCGACCATCTACTCAAATCCTTTCTCCCTATATCCAATATCCGAATCTGAGTATCAGAATAAATTACACCCACAATACATGGCCCTAGCCAATTGGGTTCCAAAGACTGGGCTACATAATTTACTGCTACTGATTTCGGAAACTTTTTCCTAAATACCAGTTCTCCAGTTATAACTTTAGTTCGTCTTGAGCTAATTTGATTAGCTATTTCGAAGTGGGGGAGCAAGTCACATAGGAGGGAGGGGCATGACATCCATTAAGGGAATTCTATTGTCTCAATCATGGAGTCAAAATCCTTTACATTTTTGGTAATGTCAGGACCCGAAGCATTGATAAACACGTATATCTTTTTTAATTTGTTTAATGAAGTTTTCTAGCTCTTTAGTAGTTATCGCTAATTGTTTTACAGATCTTGCGACTTCATCTACCTTACTATTTCTGCTAGTAGGAGTAGGCGCACCGGTCTTTCTGCTCTTATCTGAAAAATGTTTATTATAACTGGATACACAGTTAGTACATGGAATGTTCTTTCGAATTGTGGTGTACCTATCATCAATGGTGGCTCTCAAGAGCACGGGGCATCTGAAAAATGGGTGAATTTGCACCTGGCACTCAGGGCATTTTTTGACATTACCCGCATGTTAGGGGACAACGAAGCCTTATTTTCCGCAATTATTGTTGGCCATAAGAGAGGGAGGGGATGACTTGTAGAAATTGGGGGATGCGTTAGAATAGTGGAGTTTTGAATTTGTATGCGTTTCCATTGCGTATCCATTAGTTCTTCTAGTGAAGAATATGTGTACTGACTTTGATAAATAAATAAAGCATCCTCGGATCCCCAGAACGCACTGTCTGTAGCCTCCGTGTAAGGTAGCATTTCAGCTAATTTGACGGTTTTCCTCTCACATCTGCGTTTTCTAGTATGCCATGAATGATTCTTTATCACAGCATTCTAATGCTCTGGATAAAACTACGAGCAGGGTCGCTGTTTGTTCTTATTTAGATAATTTTCAATACACTTAGAAAATTCATACAGTGCATAAACATTACATTGTTGTATCGCTCGAGAAGCCAACAAAATTTTTGAGAGGAACATTGTTCTGAGTGAAACATTTTTCGAGAAATGCCGCAAGTTCATGCGCTGTCCCAGAAGGAATTTCAGCCATGTCAAAAAAAACTGCATCGCAATTTTCCTATTTGCAACCAAAAGGAATGAAGTTTTCTAGCTCTTTAGTAGTTATCGCTAATTGTTTTACAGATCTTATTTAGATAATTTTCAATACACTTAGAAAATTCATACAGTGCATAAACATTGCATTGTTGTATCGCTCGAGAAGCCAACAAAATTTTTGAGAGGAACATTGTTCTGAGTGAAACATTTTTCGAGAAATGCCGTAAGTTCATGCGATGTCCCAGAAGGAATTTCAGCCATGTCAAAAAAACTGCATCGCAATTTTCCTATTTGCAACCAAAAGGAATGAAGTTTTCTAGCTCTTTAGTAGTTATCGCTAATTCTTTTGCTGATCTTGACACTTCATCTACCTTACTATTTCTGCTAGTAGGAGTAGGCGCACCGGTCTTTCTGCTCTTATCTGAAAAATGTTTATTATGACTGGATACACAGTTAGTACATGGAATGTTCATGGGTGGTCCTTGGGGTCCGTACCCCCCCCCCCCCCGAAATAAATTTCTGCAGGGAAGTAAACCTGTATGGTTTGAGGAATTTATCCATTAGTTCTTCTAGTGAGGAATATGTGTACTGACTTTGATAAATAAATAAAGCATCCTCGGATCCCCAGAACGCACTGTCTGTAGCCTCCGTGTAAGGTAGCATTTCAGCTAATTTGACGGTTTTCCTCTCACACCTGCGTTTTCTAGTATGCCATGAATGATTCTTTATCACAGCATTCTAATGCTCTGGATAAAACTACGAGCAGGGTCGCTGTTTGTTCTTATTTAGATAATTTTCAATACACTTAGAAAATTCATACAGTGCATAAACATTACATTGTTGTATCGCTCGAGAAGCCAACAAAATTTTTGAGAGGAACATTGTTCTGAGTGAAACATTTTTCGAGAAATGCCGTAAGTTCATGCGATGTCCCAGAAGGAATTTCAGCCATGTCAAAAAAACTGCATCGCAATTTTCCTATTTGCAACCAAAAGGAATGAAGTTTTCTAGCTCTTTAGTAGTTATCGCTAATTCTTTTGCTGATCTTGAGACTTCATCTACCTTACTATTTCTGCTAGTAGGAGTAGGCGCACCGGTCTTTCTGCTCTTATCTGAAAAATGTTTATTATGACTGGATACACAGTTAGTACATGGAATGTTCATGGGTGGTCCTTGGGGTCCGTACCCCCCCCCCCCCCCCGAAATAAATTTCTGCAGGGAAGTAAACCTGTATGGTTTGAGGAATTTATCCATTAGTTCTTCTAGTGAGGAATATGTGTACTGACTTTGATAAATAAATAAAGCATCCTCGGATCCCCAGAACGCACTGTCTGTAGCCTCCGTGTAAGGTAGCATTTCAGCTAATTTGACGGTTTTCCTCTCACACCTGCGTTTTCTAGTATGCCATGAATGATTCTTTATCACAGCATTCTAATGCTCTGGATAAAACTACGAGCAGGGTCGCTGTTTGTTCTTATTTAGATAATTTTCAATACACTTAGAAAATTCATACAGTGCATAAACATTACATTGTTGTATCGCTCGAGAAGCCAACAAAATTTTTGAGAGGAACATTGTTCTGAGTGAAACATTTTTCGAGAAATGCCGTAAGTTCATGCGATGTCCCAGAAGGAATTTCAGCCATGTCAAAAAAACTGCATCGCAATTTTCCTATTTGCAACCAAAAGGAATGAAGTTTTCTAGCTCTTTAGTAGTTATCGCTAATTCTTTTGCTGATCTTGAGACTTCATCTACCTTACTATTTCTGCTAGTAGGAGTAGGCGCACCGGTCTTTCTGCTCTTATCTGAAAAATGTTTATTATGACTGGATACACAGTTAGTACATGGAATGTTCATGGGTGGTCCTTGGGGTCCGTACCCCCCCCCCCCCGAAATAAATTTCTGCAGGGAAGTAAACCTGAATGGTTTGAAGAATTTATCCATTAGTTCTTCTAGTGAAGAATATGTCTACTGACTTTGATAAATAAATAAAGCATCCTCGGATCCCCAGAACGCACTGTCTGTAGCCTCCGTGTAAGGTAGCATTTCAGCTAATTTGACGGTTTTCCTCTCACACCTGCGTTTTCTAGTATGCCATGAATGATTCTTTATCACAGCATTCAAATGCTCTGGATAAAACTACGAGCAGGGTCGCTGTTTGTTCTTATTTAGATAATATTCAATACACTTAGATAATTCATACAGTGCATAAACATTACATTGTTGTATCGCTCGAGAAGCCAACAAAATTTTTGAGAGGAACATTGTTCTGAGTGAAACATTTTTCGAGAAATGCCGCAAGTTCATGCGCTGTCCCAGAAGGAATTTCAGCCATGTCAAAAAAACTGCATCGCAATTTTCCTATTTGCAACCAAAAGGAATGAAGTTTTCTAGCTCTTTAGTAGTTATCGCTAATTCTTTTGCTGATCTTGCGACTTCATCTACCTTACTATTTCTGAAAGTAGGAGTAGGCGCACCGGTCTTTCTGCTCTTATTTGAAAAATGTTTATTATGACTGGATACACAGTTAGTACATGGAATGTTCATGGGTGGTCCTTGGGGTCCGTACCCCCCCCCCCCCCCGAAATAAATTTCTGCAGGGAAGTAAACCTGTATGGTTTGAGGAATTTATCCATTAGTTCTTCTAGTGAGGAATATGTGTACTGACTTTGATAAATAAATAAAGCATCCTCGGATCCCCAGAACGCACTGTCTGTAGCCTCCGTGTAAGGTAGCATTTCAGCTAATTTGACGGTTTTCCTCTCACACCTGCGTTTTCTAGTATGCCATGAATGATTCTTTATCACAGCATTCTAATGCTCTGGATAAAACTACGAGCAGGGTCGCTGTTTGTTCTTATTTAGATAATTTTCAATACACTTAGAAAATTCATACAGTGCATAAACATTACATTGTTGTATCGCTCGAGAAGCCAACAAAATTTTTGAGAGGAACATTGTTCTGAGTGAAACATTTTTCGAGAAATGCCGCCGCAAGTTCATGCGCTGTCCCAGAAGGAATTTCAGCCATGTCAAAAAAAACTGCATCGCAATTTTCCTATTTGCAACCAAAAGGAATGAAGTTTTCTAGCTCTTTAGTAGTTATCGCTAATTCTTTTGCTGATCTTGCGACTTCATCTACCTTACTATTTCTGAAAGTAGGAGTAGGCGCACCGGTCTTTCTGCTCTTATCTGAAAAATGTTTATTATGACTGGATACACAGTTAGTACATGGAATGTTCATGGGTGGTCCTTGGGGTCCGTACCCCCCCCCCCCCCCCGAAATAAATTTCTGCAGGGAAGTAAACCTGTATGGTTTGAGGAATTTATCCATTAGTTCTTCTAGTGAGGAATATGTGTACTGACTTTGATAAATAAATAAAGCATCCTCGGATCCCCAGAACGCACTGTCTGTAGCCTCCGTGTAAGGTAGCATTTCAGCTAATTTGACGGTTTTCCTCTCACACCTGCGTTTTCTAGTATGCCATGAATGATTCTTTATCACAGCATTCTAATGCTCTGGATAAAACTACGAGCAGGGTCGCTGTTTGTTCTTATTTAGATAATTTTCAATACACTTAGAAAATTCATACAGTGCATAAACATTACATTGTTGTATCGCTCGAGAAGCCAACAAAATTTTTGAGAGGAACATTGTTCTGAGTGAAACATTTTTCGAGAAATGCCGCAAGTTCATGCGCTGTCCCAGAAGGAATTTCAGCCATGTCAAAAAAAACTGCATCGCAATTTTCCTATTTGCAACCAAAAGGAATGAAGTTTTCTAGCTCTTTAGTAGTTACCGCTAATTGTTTTACAGATCTTATTTAGATAATTTTCAATACACTTAGAAAATTCATACAGTGCATAAACATTGCATTGTTGTATCGCTCGAGAAGCCAACAAAATTTTTGAGAGGAACATTGTTCTGAGTGAAACATTTTTCGAGAAATGCCGTAAGTTCATGCGATGTCCCAGAAGGAATTTCAGCCATGTCAAAAAAACTGCATCGCAATTTTCCTATTTGCAACCAAAAGGAATGAAGTTTTCTAGCTCTTTAGTAGTTATCGCTAATTCTTTTGCTGATCTTGAGACTTCATCTACCTTACTATTTCTGCTAGTAGGAGTAGGCCCACCGGTCTTTCTGCTCTTATCTGAAAAATGTTTATTATGACTGGATACACAGTTAGTACATGGAATGTTCATGGGTGGTCCTTGGGGTCCGTACCCCCCCCCCCCCCCCCCCCCCCCCGAAATAAATTTCTGCAGGGAAGTAAACCTGTATGGTTTGAGGAATTTATCCATTAGTTCTTCTAGTGAGGAATATGTGTACTGACTTTGATAAATAAATAAAGCATCCTCGGATCCCCAGAACGCACTGTCTGTAGCCTCCGTGTAAGGTAGCATTTCAGCTAATTTGACGGTTTTCCTCTCACACCTGCGTTTTCTAGTATGCCATGAATGATTCTTTATCACAGCATTCTAATGCTCTGGATAAAACTACGAGCAGGGTCGCTGTTTGTTCTTATTTAGATAATTTTCAATACACTTAGAAAATTCATACAGTGCATAAACATTACATTGTTGTATCGCTCGAGAAGCCAACAAAATTTTTGAGAGGAACATTGTTCTGAGTGAAACATTTTTCGAGAAATGCCGTAAGTTCATGCGATGTCCCAGAAGGAATTTCAGCCATGTCAAAAAAACTGCATCGCAATTTTCCTATTTGCAACCAAAAGGAATGAAGTTTTCTAGCTCTTTAGTAGTTATCGCTAATTCTTTTGCTGATCTTGAGACTTCATCTACCTTACTATTTCTGCTAGTAGGAGTAGGCGCACCGGTCTTTCTGCTCTTATCTGAAAAATGTTTATTATGACTGGATACACAGTTAGTACATGGAATGTTCATGGGTGGTCCTTGGGGTCCGTACCCCCCCCCCCCCCGAAATAAATTTCTGCAGGGAAGTAAACCTGTATGGTTTGAGGAATTTATCCATTAGTTCTTCTAGTGAGGAATATGTGTACTGACTTTGATAAATAAATAAAGCATCCTCGGATCCCCAGAACGCACTGTCGGTAGCCTCCGTGTAAGGTAGCATTTCAGCTAATTTGACGGTTTTCCTCTCACACCTGCGTTTTCTAGTATGCCATGAATGATTCTTTATCACAGCATTCTAATGCTCTGGATAAAACTACGAGCAGGGTCGCTGTTTGTTCTTATTTAGATAATTTTCAATACACTTAGAAAATTCATACAGTGCATAAACATTACATTGTTGTATCGCTCGAGAAGCCAACAAAATTTTTGAGAGGAACATTGTTCTGAGTGAAACATTTTTCGAGAAATGCCGTAAGTTCATGCGATGTCCCAGAAGGAATTTCAGCCATGTCAAAAAAACTGCATCGCAATTTTCCTATTTGCAACCAAAAGGAATGAAGTTTTCTAGCTCTTTAGTAGTTATCGCTAATTCCTTTGCTGATCTTGAGACTTCATCTACCTTACTATTTCTGCTAGTAGGAGTAGGCGCACCGGTCTTTCTGCTCTTATCTGAAAAATGTTTATTATGACTGGATACACAGTTAGTACATGGAATGTTCATGGGTGGTCCTTGGGGTCCGTACCCCCCCCCCCCCCGAAATAAATTTCTGCAGGGAAGTAAACCTGTATGGTTTGAGGAATTTATCCATTAGTTCTTCTAGTGAGGAATATGTGTACTGACTTTGATAAATAAATAAAGCATCCTCGGATCCCCAGAACGCACTGTCGGTAGCCTCCGTGTAAGGTAGCATTTCAGCTAATTTGACGGTTTTCCTCTCACACCTGCGTTTTCTAGTATGCCATGAATGATTCTTTATCACAGCATTCTAATGCTCTGGATAAAACTACGAGCAGGGTCGCTGTTTGTTCTTATTTAGATAATTTTCAATACACTTAGAAAATTCATACAGTGCATAAACATTACATTGTTGTATCGCTCGAGAAGCCAACAAAATTTTTGAGAGGAACATTGTTCTGAGTGAAACATTTTTCGAGAAATGCCGCCGCAAGTTCATGCGCTGTCCCAGAAGGAATTTCAGCCATGTCAAAAAAAACTGCATCGCAATTTTCCTATTTGCAACCAAAAGGAATGAAGTTTTCTAGCTCTTTAGTAGTTATCGCTAATTCTTTTGCTGATCTTGCGACTTCATCTACCTTACTATTTCTGAAAGTAGGAGTAGGCGCACCGGTCTTTCTGCTCTTATCTGAAAAATGTTTATTATGACTGGATACACAGTTAGTACATGGAATGTTCATGGGTGGTCCTTGGGGTCCGTACCCCCCCCCCCCCGAAATAAATTTCTGCAGGGAAGTAAACCTGTATGGTTTGAGGAATTTATCCATTAGTTCTTCTAGTGAGGAATATGTGTACTGACTTTGATAAATAAATAAAGCATCCTCGGATCCCCAGAACGCACTGTCTGTAGCCTCCGTGTAAGGTAGCATTTCAGCTAATTTGACGGTTTTCCTCTCACACCTGCGTTTTCTAGTATGCCATGAATGATTCTTTATCACAGCATTCTAATGCTCTGGATAAAACTACGAGCAGGGTCGCTGTTTGTTCTTATTTAGATAATTTTCAATACACTTAGAAAATTCATACAGTGCATAAACATTACATTGTTGTATCGCTCGAGAAGCCAACAAAATTTTTGAGAGGAACATTGTTCTGAGTGAAACATTTTTCGAGAAATGCCGCAAGTTCATGCGCTGTCCCAGAAGGAATTTCAGCCATGTCAAAAAAAACTGCATCGCAATTTTCCTATTTGCAACCAAAAGGAATGAAGTTTTCTAGCTCTTTAGTAGTTACCGCTAATTGTTTTACAGATCTTATTTAGATAATTTTCAATACACTTAGAAAATTCATACAGTGCATAAACATTGCATTGTTGTATCGCTCGAGAAGCCAACAAAATTTTTGAGAGGAACATTGTTCTGAGTGAAACATTTTTCGAGAAATGCCGTAAGTTCATGCGATGTCCCAGAAGGAATTTCAGCCATGTCAAAAAAACTGCATCGCAATTTTCCTATTTGCAACCAAAAGGAATGAAGTTTTCTAGCTCTTTAGTAGTTATCGCTAATTCTTTTGCTGATCTTGAGACTTCATCTACCTTACTATTTCTGCTAGTAGGAGTAGGCCCACCGGTCTTTCTGCTCTTATCTGAAAAATGTTTATTATGACTGGATACACAGTTAGTACATGGAATGTTCATGGGTGGTCCTTGGGGTCCGTACCCCCCCCCCCCGAAATAAATTTCTGCAGGGAAGTAAACCTGTATGGTTTGAGGAATTTATCCATTAGTTCTTCTAGTGAGGAATATGTGTACTGACTTTGATAAATAAATAAAGCATCCTCGGATCCCCAGAACGCACTGTCTGTAGCCTCCGTGTAAGGTAGCATTTCAGCTAATTTGACGGTTTTCCTCTCACACCTGCGTTTTCTAGTATGCCATGAATGATTCTTTATCACAGCATTCTAATGCTCTGGATAAAACTACGAGCAGGGTCGCTGTTTGTTCTTATTTAGATAATTTTCAATACACTTAGAAAATTCATACAGTGCATAAACATTACATTGTTGTATCGCTCGAGAAGCCAACAAAATTTTTGAGAGGAACATTGTTCTGAGTGAAACATTTTTCGAGAAATGCCGTAAGTTCATGCGATGTCCCAGAAGGAATTTCAGCCATGTCAAAAAAACTGCATCGCAATTTTCCTATTTGCAACCAAAAGGAATGAAGTTTTCTAGCTCTTTAGTAGTTATCGCTAATTCTTTTGCTGATCTTGAGACTTCATCTACCTTACTATTTCTGCTAGTAGGAGTAGGCGCACCGGTCTTTCTGCTCTTATCTGAAAAATGTTTATTATGACTGGATACACAGTTAGTACATGGAATGTTCATGGGTGGTCCTTGGGGTCCGTACCCCCCCCCCCCCCCGAAATAAATTTCTGCAGGGAAGTAAACCTGTATGGTTTGAGGAATTTATCCATTAGTTCTTCTAGTGAGGAATATGTGTACTGACTTTGATAAATAAATAAAGCATCCTCGGATCCCCAGAACGCACTGTCGGTAGCCTCCGTGTAAGGTAGCATTTCAGCTAATTTGACGGTTTTCCTCTCACACCTGCGTTTTCTAGTATGCCATGAATGATTCTTTATCACAGCATTCTAATGCTCTGGATAAAACTACGAGCAGGGTCGCTGTTTGTTCTTATTTAGATAATTTTCAATACACTTAGAAAATTCATACAGTGCATAAACATTACATTGTTGTATCGCTCGAGAAGCCAACAAAATTTTTGAGAGGAACATTGTTCTGAGTGAAACATTTTTCGAGAAATGCCGTAAGTTCATGCGATGTCCCAGAAGGAATTTCAGCCATGTCAAAAAAACTGCATCGCAATTTTCCTATTTGCAACCAAAAGGAATGAAGTTTTCTAGCTCTTTAGTAGTTATCGCTAATTCCTTTGCTGATCTTGAGACTTCATCTACCTTACTATTTCTGCTAGTAGGAGTAGGCGCACCGGTCTTTCTGCTCTTATCTGAAAAATGTTTATTATGACTGGATACACAGTTAGTACATGGAATGTTCATGGGTGGTCCTTGGGGTCCGTACCCCCCCCCCCGAAATAAATTTCTGCAGGGAAGTAAACCTGTATGGTTTGAGGAATTTATCCATTAGTTCTTCTAGTGAGGAATATGTGTACTGACTTTGATAAATAAATAAAGCATCCTCGGATCCCCAGAACGCACTGTCGGTAGCCTCCGTGTAAGGTAGCATTTCAGCTAATTTGACGGTTTTCCTCTCACACCTGCGTTTTCTAGTATGCCATGAATGATTCTTTATCACAGCATTCTAATGCTCTGGATAAAACTACGAGCAGGGTCGCTGTTTGTTCTTATTTAGATAATTTTCAATACACTTAGAAAATTCATACAGTGCATAAACATTACATTGTTGTATCGCTCGAGAAGCCAACAAAATTTTTGAGAGGAACATTGTTCTGAGTGAAACATTTTTCGAGAAATGCCGTAAGTTCATGCGATGTCCCAGAAGGAATTTCAGCCATGTCAAAAAAACTGCATCGCAATTTTCCTATTTGCAACCAAAAGGAATGAAGTTTTCTAGCTCTTTAGTAGTTATCGCTAATTCTTTTGCTGATCTTGAGACTTCATCTACCTTACTATTTCTGCTAGTAGGAGTAGGCGCACCGGTCTTTCTGCTCTTATCTGAAAAATGTTTATTATGACTGGATACACAGTTAGTACATGGAATGTTCATGGGTGGTCCTTGGGGTCCGTACCCCCCCCCCCCCCCGAAATAAATTTCTGCAGGGATGTAAACCTGAATGGTTTGAAGAATTTATCCATTAGTTCTTCTAGTGAAGAATATGTCTACTGACTTTGATAAATAAATAAAGCATCCTCGGATCCCCAGAACGCACTGTCTGTAGCCTCCGTGTAAGGTAGCATTTCAGCTAATTTGACGGTTTTCCTCTCACACCTGCGTTTTCTAGTATGCCATGAATGATTCTTTATCACAGCATTCAAATGCTCTGGATAAAACTACGAGCAGGGTCGCTGTTTGTTCTTATTTAGATAATATTCAATACACTTAGATAATTCATACAGTGCATAAACATTACATTGTTGTATCGCTCGACAAGCCAACAAAATTTTTGAGAGGAACATTGTTCTGAGTGAAACATTTTTCGAGAAATGCCGCCGCAAGTTCATGCGCTGTCCCAGAAGGAATTTCAGCCATGTCAAAAAAACTGCATCGCAATTTTCCTATTTGCAACCAAAAGGAATGAAGTTTTCTAGCTCTTTAGTAGTTATCGCTAATTCTTTTGCTGATCTTGCGACTTCATCTACCTTACTATTTCTGAAAGTAGGAGTAGGCGCACCGGTCTTACTGCTCTTATCTGAAAAATGTTTATTATGACTGGATACACAGTTAGTACATGGAATGTTCATGGGTGGTCCTTGGGGTCCGTACCCCCCCCCCCCCCCCGAAATAAATTTCTGCAGGGAAGTAAACCTGTATGGTTTGAGGAATTTATCCATTAGTTCTTCTAGTGAGGAATATGTGTACTGACTTTGATAAATAAATAAAGCATCCTCGGATCCCCAGAACGCACTGTCTGTAGCCTCCGTGTAAGGTAGCATTTCAGCTAATTTGACGGTTTTCCTCTCACACCTGCGTTTTCTAGTATGCCATGAATGATTCTTTATCACAGCATTCTAATGCTCTGGATAAAACTACGAGCAGGGTCGCTGTTTGTTCTTATTTAGATAATTTTCAATACACTTAGAAAATTCATACAGTGCATAAACATTACATTGTTGTATCGCTCGAGAAGCCAACAAAATTTTTGAGAGGAACATTGTTCTGAGTGAAACATTTTTCGAGAAATGCCGCCGCAAGTTCATGCGCTGTCCCAGAAGGAATTTCAGCCATGTCAAAAAAAACTGCATCGCAATTTTCCTATTTGCAACCAAAAGGAATGAAGTTTTCTAGCTCTTTAGTAGTTATCGCTAATTGTTTTACAGATCTTATTTAGATAATTTTCAATACACTTAGAAAATTCATACAGTGCATAAACATTACATTGTTGTATCGCTCGAGAAGCCAACAAAATTTTTGAGAGGAACATTGTTCTGAGTGAAACATTTTTCGAGAAATGCCGTAAGTTCATGCGATGTCCCAGAAGGAATTTCAGCCATGTCAAAAAAACTGCATCGCAATTTTCCTATTTGCAACCAAAAGGAATGAAGTTTTCTAGCTCTTTAGTAGTTATCGCTAATTCTTTTGCTGATCTTGCGACTTCATCTACCTTACTATTTCTGAAAGTAGGAGTAGGCGCACCGGTCTTTCTGCTCTTATTTGAAAAATGTTTATTATGACTGGATACACAGTTAGTACATGGAATGTTCATGGGTGGTCCTTGGGGTCCGTACCCCCCCCCCCCCGAAATAAATTTCTGCAGGGAAGTAAACCTGTATGGTTTGAGGAATTTATCCATTAGTTCTTCTAGTGAGGAATATG
Source organism: Psococerastis gibbosa (assembly GCA_963971405.1). Lineage (NCBI taxonomy): Eukaryota > Metazoa > Arthropoda > Insecta > Psocodea > Psocidae > Psococerastis > Psococerastis gibbosa. The sequence goes on along the minus strand of OZ020492.1, from coordinate 17,026,767 downwards.
TGTACTGACTTTGATAAATAAATAAAGCATCCTCGGATCCCCAGAACGCACTGTCTGTAGCCTCCGTGTAAGGTAGCATTTCAGCTAATTTGACGGTTTTCCTCTCACACCTGCGTTTTCTAGTATGCCATGAATGATTCTTTATCACAGCATTCAAATGCTCTGGATAAAACTACGAGCAGGGTCGCTGTTTGTTCTTATTTAGATAATATTCAATACACTTAGATAATTCATACAGTGCATAAACGTTACATTGTTGTATCGCTCGAGAAGCCAACAAAATTTTTGAGAGGAACATTGTTCTGAGTGAAACATTTTTCGAGAAATGCCGCAAGTTCATGCGCTGTCCCAGAAGGAATTTCAGCCATGTCAAAAAAACTGCATCGCAATTTTCCTATTTGCAACCAAAAGGAATGAAGTTTTCTAGCTCTTTAGTAGTTATCGCTAATTCTTTTGCTGATCTTGCGACTTCATCTACCTTACTATTTCTGCTAGTAGGAGTAGGCGCACCGGTCTTTCTGCTCTTATCTGAAAAATGTTTATTATGACTGGATACACAGTTAGTACATGGAATGTTCATGGGTGGTCCTTGGGGTCCGTACCCCCCCCCCCCCCCCGAAATAAATTTCTGCAGGGAAGTAAACCTGTATGGTTTGAGGAATTTATCCATTAGTTCTTCTAGTGAGGAATATGTGTACTGACTTTGATAAATAAATAAAGCATCCTCGGATCCCCAGAACGCAATGTCTGTAGCCTCCGTGTAAGGTAGCATTTCAGCTAATTTGACGGTTTTCCTCTCACACCTGCGTTTTCTAGTATGCCATGAATGATTCTTTATCACAGCATTCTAATGCTCTGGATAAAACTACGAGCAGGGTCGCTGTTTGTTCTTATTTAGATAATTTTCAATACACTTAGAAAATTCATACAGTGCATAAACATTACATTGTTGTATCGCTCGAGAAGCCAACAAATTTTTTGAGAGGAACATTGTTCTGAGTGAAACATTTTTCGAGAAATGCCGCAAGTTCATGCGCTGTCCCAGAAGGAATTTCAGCCATGTCAAAAAAAACTGCATCGCAATTTTCCTATTTGCAACCAAAAGGAATGAAGTTTTCTAGCTCTTTAGTAGTTACCGCTAATTGTTTTACAGATCTTATTTAGATAATTTTCAATACACTTAGAAAATTCATACAGTGCATAAACATTGCATTGTTGTATCGCTCGAGAAGCCAACAAAATTTTTGAGAGGAACATTGTTCTGAGTGAAACATTTTTCGAGAAATGCCGTAAGTTCATGCGATGTCCCAGAAGGAATTTCAGCCATGTCAAAAAAACTGCATCGCAATTTTCCTATTTGCAACCAAAAGGAATGAAGTTTTCTAGCTCTTTAGTAGTTATCGCTAATTCTTTTGCTGATCTTGCGACTTCATCTACCTTACTATTTCTGAAAGTAGGAGTAGGCGCACCGGTCTTTCTGCTCTTATCTGAAAAATGTTTATTATGACTGGATACACAGTTAGTACATGGAATGTTCATGGGTGGTCCTTGGGGTCCGTACCCCCCCCCCCCCCCGAAATAAATTTCTGCAGGGAAGTAAACCTGTATGGTTTGAGGAATTTATCCATTAGTTCTTCTAGTGAGGAATATGTGTACTGACTTTGATAAATAAATAAAGCATCCTGGGATCCCCAGAACGCACTGTCTGTAGCCTCCGTGTAAGGTAGCATTTCAGCTAATTTGACGGTTTTCCTCTCACACCTGCGTTTTCTAGTATGCCATGAATGATTCTTTATCACAGCATTCTAATGCTCTGGATAAAACTACGAGCAGGGTCGCTGTTTGTTCTTATTTAGATAATTTTCAATACACTTAGAAAATTCATACAGTGCATAAACATTACATTGTTGTATCGCTCGAGAAGCCAACAAAATTTTTGAGAGGAACATTGTTCTGAGTGAAACATTTTTCGAGAAATGCCGCAAGTTCATGCGCTGTCCCAGAAGGAATTTCAGCCATGTCAAAAAAAACTGCATCGCAATTTTCCTATTTGCAACCAAAAGGAATGAAGTTTTCTAGCTCTTTAGTAGTTATCGCTAATCGTTTTACAGATCTTATTTAGATAATTTTCTATACACTTAGAAAATTCATACAGTGCATAAACATTACATTGTTGTATCGCTCGAGAAGCCAACAAAATTTTTGAGAGGAACATTGTTCTGGGTGAAACATTTTTCGAGAAATGCCGTAAGTTCATGCGATGTCCCAGAAGGAATTTCAGCCATGTCAAAAAAACTGCATCGCAATTTTCCTATTTGCAACCAAAAGGAATGAAGTTTTCTAGCTCTTTAGTAGTTATCGCTAATTCTTTTGCTGATCTTGACACTTCATCTACCTTACTATTTCTGCTAGTAGGAGTAGGCGCACCGGTCTTTCTGCTCTTATCTGAAAAATGTTTATTATGACTGGATACACAGTTAGTACATGGAATGTTCATGGGTGGTCCTTGGGGTCCGTACCCCCCCCCCCCCCGAAATAAATTTCTGCAGGGATGTAAACCTGAATGGTTTGAAGAATTTATCCATTAGTTCTTCTAGTGAAGAATATGTCTACTGACTTTGATAAATAAATAAAGCATCCTCGGATCCCCAGAACGCACTGTCTGTAGCCTCCGTGTAAGGTAGCATTTCAGCTAATTTGACGGTTTTCCTCTCACACCTGCGTTTTCTAGTATGCCATGAATGATTCTTTATCACAGCATTCAAATGCTCTGGATAAAACTACGAGCAGGGTCGCTGTTTGTTCTTATTTAGATAATATTCAATACACTTAGATAATTCATACAGTGCATAAACATTACATTGTTGTATCGCTCGAGAAGCCAACAAAATTTTTGAGAGGAACATTGTTCTGAGTGAAACATTTTTCGAGAAATGCCGCCGCAAGTTCATGCGCTGTCCCAGAAGGAATTTCAGCCATGTCAAAAAAACTGCATCGCAATTTTCCTATTTGCAACCAAAAGGAATGAAGTTTTCTAGCTCTTTAGTAGTTACCGCTAATTGTTTTACAGATCTTATTTAGATAATTTTCAATACACTTAGAAAATTCATACAGTGCATAAACATTGCATTGTTGTATCGCTCGAGAAGCCAACAAAATTTTTGAGAGGAACATTGTTCTGAGTGAAACATTTTTCGAGAAATGCCGTAAGTTCATGCGATGTCCCAGAAGGAATTTCAGCCATGTCAAAAAAACTGCATCGCAATTTTCCTATTTGCAACCAAAAGGAATGAAGTTTTCTAGCTCTTTAGTAGTTATCGCTAATTCTTTTGCTGATCTTGAGACTTCATCTACCTTACTATTTCTGCTAGTAGGAGTAGGCGCACCGGTCTTTCTGCTCTTATCTGAAAAATGTTTATTATGACTGGATACACAGTTAGTACATGGAATGTTCATGGGTGGTCCTTGGGGTCCGTACCCCCCCCCCCCCCCCGAAATAAATTTCTGCAGGGAAGTAAACCTGAATGGTTTGAAGAATTTATCCATTAGTTCTTCTAGTGAAGAATATGTCTACTGACTTTGATAAATAAATAAAGCAGCCTCGGATCCCCAGAACGCACTGTCTGTAGCCTCCGTGTAAGGTAGCATTTCAGCTAATTTGACGGTTTTCCTCTCACACCTGCGTTTTCTAGTATGCCATGAATGATTCTTTATCACAGCATTCAAATGCTCTGGATAAAACTACGAGCAGGGTCGCTGTTTGTTCTTATTTAGATAATATTCAATACACTTAGATAATTCATACAGTGCATAAACATTACATTGTTGTATCGCTCGAGAAGCCAACAAAATTTTTGAGAGGAACATTGTTCTGAGTGAAACATTTTTCGAGAAATGCCGCCGCAAGTTCATGCGCTGTCCCAGAAGGAATTTCAGCCATGTCAAAAAAACTGCATCGCAATTTTCCTATTTGCAACCAAAAGGAATGAAGTTTTCTAGCTCTTTAGTAGTTATCGCTAATTCTTTTGCTGATCTTGCGACTTCATCTACCTTACTATTTCTGAAAGTAGGAGTAGGCGCACCGGTCTTTCTGCTCTTATCTGAAAAATGTTTATTATGACTGGATACACAGTTAGTACATGGAATGTTCATGGGTGGTCCTTGGGGTCCGTACCCCCCCCCCCCCCCCCCCCGAAATAAATTTCTGCAGGGAAGTAAACCTGTATGGTTTGAGGAATTTATCCATTAGTTCTTCTAGTGAGGAATATGTGTACTGACTTTGATAAATAAATAAAGCATCCTGGGATCCCCAGAACGCACTGTCTGTAGCCTCCGTGTAAGGTAGCATTTCAGCTAATTTGACGGTTTTCCTCTCACACCTGCGTTTTCTAGTATGCCATGAATGATTCTTTATCACAGCATTCTAATGCTCTGGATAAAACTACGAGCAGGGTCGCTGTTTGTTCTTATTTAGATAATTTTCAATACACTTAGAAAATTCATACAGTGCATAAACATTACATTGTTGTATCGCTCGAGAAGCCAACAAAATTTTTGAGAGGAACATTGTTCTGAGTGAAACATTTTTCGAGAAATGCCGCAAGTTCATGCGCTGTCCCAGAAGGAATTTCAGCCATGTCAAAAAAAACTGCATCGCAATTTTCCTATTTGCAACCAAAAGGAATGAAGTTTTCTAGCTCTTTAGTAGTTATCGCTAATCGTTTTACAGATCTTATTTAGATAATTTTCTATACACTTAGAAAATTCATACAGTGCATAAACATTACATTGTTGTATCGCTCGAGAAGCCAACAAAATTTTTGAGAGGAACATTGTTCTGGGTGAAACATTTTTCGAGAAATGCCGTAAGTTCATGCGATGTCCCAGAAGGAATTTCAGCCATGTCAAAAAAACTGCATCGCAATTTTCCTATTTGCAACCAAAAGGAATGAAGTTTTCTAGCTCTTTAGTAGTTATCGCTAATTCTTTTGCTGATCTTGACACTTCATCTACCTTACTATTTCTGCTAGTAGGAGTAGGCGCACCGGTCTTTCTGCTCTTATCTGAAAAATGTTTATTATGACTGGATACACAGTTAGTACATGGAATGTTCATGGGTGGTCCTTGGGGTCCGTACCCCCCCCCCCCCCCCGAAATAAATTTCTGCAGGGATGTAAACCTGAATGGTTTGAAGAATTTATCCATTAGTTCTTCTAGTGAAGAATATGTCTACTGACTTTGATAAATAAATAAAGCATCCTCGGATCCCCAGAACGCACTGTCTGTAGCCTCCGTGTAAGGTAGCATTTCAGCTAATTTGACGGTTTTCCTCTCACACCTGCGTTTTCTAGTATGCCATGAATGATTCTTTATCACAGCATTCAAATGCTCTGGATAAAACTACGAGCAGGGTCGCTGTTTGTTCTTATTTAGATAATATTCAATACACTTAGATAATTCATACAGTGCATAAACATTACATTGTTGTATCGCTCGAGAAGCCAACAAAATTTTTGAGAGGAACATTGTTCTGAGTGAAACATTTTTCGAGAAATGCCGTAAGTTCATGCGATGTCCCAGAAGGAATTTCAGCCATGTCAAAAAAACTGCATCGCAATTTTCCTATTTGCAACCAAAAGGAATGAAGTTTTCTAGCTCTTTAGTAGTTATCGCTAATTCTTTTGCTGATCTTGAGACTTCATCTACCTTACTATTTCTGCTAGTAGGAGTAGGCCCACCGGTCTTTCTGCTCTTATCTGAAAAATGTTTATTATGACTGGATACACAGTTAGTACATGGAATGTTCATGGGTGGTCCTTGGGGTCCGTACCCCCCCCCCCCCCCCGAAATAAATTTCTGCAGGGAAGTAAACCTGTATGGTTTGAGGAATTTATCCATTAGTTCTTCTAGTGAGGAATATGTGTACTGACTTTGATAAATAAATAAAGCATCCTCGGATCCCCAGAACGCACTGTCTGTAGCCTCCGTGTAAGGTAGCATTTCAGCTAATTTGACGGTTTTCCTCTCACACCTGCGTTTTCTAGTATGCCATGAATGATTCTTTATCACAGCATTCTAATGCTCTGGATAAAACTACGAGCAGGGTCGCTGTTTGTTCTTATTTAGATAATTTTCAATACACTTAGAAAATTCATACAGTGCATAAACATTACATTGTTGTATCGCTCGAGAAGCCAACAAAATTTTTGAGAGGAACATTGTTCTGAGTGAAACATTTTTCGAGAAATGCCGTAAGTTCATGCGATGTCCCAGAAGGAATTTCAGCCATGTCAAAAAAACTGCATCGCAATTTTCCTATTTGCAACCAAAAGGAATGAAGTTTTCTAGCTCTTTAGTAGTTATCGCTAATTCTTTTGCTGATCTTGAGACTTCATCTACCTTACTATTTCTGCTAGTAGGAGTAGGCGCACCGGTCTTTCTGCTCTTATCTGAAAAATGTTTATTATGACTGGATACACAGTTAGTACATGGAATGTTCATGGGTGGTCCTTGGGGTCCGTACCCCCCCCCCCCCCCGAAATAAATTTCTGCAGGGAAGTAAACCTGTATGGTTTGAGGAATTTATCCATTAGTTCTTCTAGTGAGGAATATGTGTACTGACTTTGATAAATAAATAAAGCATCCTCGGATCCCCAGAACGCACTGTCGGTAGCCTCCGTGTAAGGTAGCATTTCAGCTAATTTGACGGTTTTCCTCTCACACCTGCGTTTTCTAGTATGCCATGAATGATTCTTTATCACAGCATTCTAATGCTCTGGATAAAACTACGAGCAGGGTCGCTGTTTGTTCTTATTTAGATAATTTTCAATACACTTAGAAAATTCATACAGTGCATAAACATTACATTGTTGTATCGCTCGAGAAGCCAACAAAATTTTTGAGAGGAACATTGTTCTGAGTGAAACATTTTTCGAGAAATGCCGTAAGTTCATGCGATGTCCCAGAAGGAATTTCAGCCATGTCAAAAAAACTGCATCGCAATTTTCCTATTTGCAACCAAAAGGAATGAAGTTTTCTAGCTCTTTAGTAGTTATCGCTAATTCCTTTGCTGATCTTGAGACTTCATCTACCTTACTATTTCTGCTAGTAGGAGTAGGCGCACCGGTCTTTCTGCTCTTATCTGAAAAATGTTTATTATGACTGGATACACAGTTAGTACATGGAATGTTCATGGGTGGTCCTTGGGGTCCGTACCCCCCCCCCCCCCCCGAAATAAATTTCTGCAGGGATGTAAACCTGTATGGTTTGAGGAATTTATCCATTAGTTCTTCTAGTGAGGAATATGTGTACTGACTTTGATAAATAAATAAAGCATCCTCGGATCCCCAGAACGCACTGTCGGTAGCCTCCGTGTAAGGTAGCATTTCAGCTAATTTGACGGTTTTCCTCTCACACCTGCGTTTTCTAGTATGCCATGAATGATTCTTTATCACAGCATTCTAATGCTCTGGATAAAACTACGAGCAGGGTCGCTGTTTGTTCTTATTTAGATAATTTTCAATACACTTAGAAAATTCATACAGTGCATAAACATTACATTGTTGTATCGCTCGAGAAGCCAACAAAATTTTTGAGAGGAACATTGTTCTGAGTGAAACATTTTTCGAGAAATGCCGCCGCAAGTTCATGCGCTGTCCCAGAAGGAATTTCAGCCATGTCAAAAAAAACTGCATCGCAATTTTCCTATTTGCAACCAAAAGGAATGAAGTTTTCTAGCTCTTTAGTAGTTATCGCTAATTCTTTTGCTGATCTTGCGACTTCATCTACCTTACTATTTCTGAAAGTAGGAGTAGGCGCACCGGTCTTTCTGCTCTTATCTGAAAAATGTTTATTATGACTGGATACACAGTTAGTACATGGAATGTTCATGGGTGGTCCTTGGGGTCCGTACCCCCCCCCCCCCCGAAATAAATTTCTGCAGGGAAGTAAACCTGTATGGTTTGAGGAATTTATCCATTAGTTCTTCTAGTGAGGAATATGTGTACTGACTTTGATAAATAAATAAAGCATCCTCGGATCCCCAGAACGCACTGTCTGTAGCCTCCGTGTAAGGTAGCATTTCAGCTAATTTGACGGTTTTCCTCTCACACCTGCGTTTTCTAGTATGCCATGAATGATTCTTTATCACAGCATTCTAATGCTCTGGATAAAACTACGAGCAGGGTCGCTGTTTGTTCTTATTTAGATAATTTTCAATACACTTAGAAAATTCATACAGTGCATAAACATTACATTGTTGTATCGCTCGAGAAGCCAACAAAATTTTTGAGAGGAACATTGTTCTGAGTGAAACATTTTTCGAGAAATGCCGCAAGTTCATGCGCTGTCCCAGAAGGAATTTCAGCCATGTCAAAAAAAACTGCATCGCAATTTTCCTATTTGCAACCAAAAGGAATGAAGTTTTCTAGCTCTTTAGTAGTTACCGCTAATTGTTTTACAGATCTTATTTAGATAATTTTCAATACACTTAGAAAATTCATACAGTGCATAAACATTGCATTGTTGTATCGCTCGAGAAGCCAACAAAATTTTTGAGAGGAACATTGTTCTGAGTGAAACATTTTTCGAGAAATGCCGTAAGTTCATGCGATGTCCCAGAAGGAATTTCAGCCATGTCAAAAAAACTGCATCGCAATTTTCCTATTTGCAACCAAAAGGAATGAAGTTTTCTAGCTCTTTAGTAGTTATCGCTAATTCTTTTGCTGATCTTGAGACTTCATCTACCTTACTATTTCTGCTAGTAGGAGTAGGCCCACCGGTCTTTCTGCTCTTATCTGAAAAATGTTTATTATGACTGGATACACAGTTAGTACATGGAATGTTCATGGGTGGTCCTTGGGGTCCGTACCCCCCCCCCCCCCCCGAAATAAATTTCTGCAGGGAAGTAAACCTGTATGGTTTGAGGAATTTATCCATTAGTTCTTCTAGTGAGGAATATGTGTACTGACTTTGATAAATAAATAAAGCATCCTCGGATCCCCAGAACGCACTGTCTGTAGCCTCCGTGTAAGGTAGCATTTCAGCTAATTTGACGGTTTTCCTCTCACACCTGCGTTTTCTAGTATGCCATGAATGATTCTTTATCACAGCATTCTAATGCTCTGGATAAAACTACGAGCAGGGTCGCTGTTTGTTCTTATTTAGATAATTTTCAATACACTTAGAAAATTCATACAGTGCATAAACATTACATTGTTGTATCGCTCGAGAAGCCAACAAAATTTTTGAGAGGAACATTGTTCTGAGTGAAACATTTTTCGAGAAATGCCGTAAGTTCATGCGATGTCCCAGAAGGAATTTCAGCCATGTCAAAAAAACTGCATCGCAATTTTCCTATTTGCAACCAAAAGGAATGAAGTTTTCTAGCTCTTTAGTAGTTATCGCTAATTCTTTTGCTGATCTTGAGACTTCATCTACCTTACTATTTCTGCTAGTAGGAGTAGGCGCACCGGTCTTTCTGCTCTTATCTGAAAAATGTTTATTATGACTGGATACACAGTTAGTACATGGAATGTTCATGGGTGGTCCTTGGGGTCCGTACCCCCCCCCCCCCGAAATAAATTTCTGCAGGGAAGTAAACCTGTATGGTTTGAGGAATTTATCCATTAGTTCTTCTAGTGAGGAATATGTGTACTGACTTTGATAAATAAATAAAGCATCCTCGGATCCCCAGAACGCACTGTCGGTAGCCTCCGTGTAAGGTAGCATTTCAGCTAATTTGACGGTTTTCCTCTCACACCTGCGTTTTCTAGTATGCCATGAATGATTCTTTATCACAGCATTCTAATGCTCTGGATAAAACTACGAGCAGGGTCGCTGTTTGTTCTTATTTAGATAATTTTCAATACACTTAGAAAATTCATACAGTGCATAAACATTACATTGTTGTATCGCTCGAGAAGCCAACAAAATTTTTGAGAGGAACATTGTTCTGAGTGAAACATTTTTCGAGAAATGCCGTAAGTTCATGCGATGTCCCAGAAGGAATTTCAGCCATGTCAAAAAAACTGCATCGCAATTTTCCTATTTGCAACCAAAAGGAATGAAGTTTTCTAGCTCTTTAGTAGTTATCGCTAATTCCTTTGCTGATCTTGAGACTTCATCTACCTTACTATTTCTGCTAGTAGGAGTAGGCGCACCGGTCTTTCTGCTCTTATCTGAAAAATGTTTATTATGACTGGATACACAGTTAGTACATGGAATGTTCATGGGTGGTCCTTGGGGTCCGTACCCCCCCCCCCCCCCCGAAATAAATTTCTGCAGGGAAGTAAACCTGTATGGTTTGAGGAATTTATCCATTAGTTCTTCTAGTGAGGAATATGTGTACTGACTTTGATAAATAAATAAAGCATCCTCGGATCCCCAGAACGCACTGTCGGTAGCCTCCGTGTAAGGTAGCATTTCAGCTAATTTGACGGTTTTCCTCTCACACCTGCGTTTTCTAGTATGCCATGAATGATTCTTTATCACAGCATTCTAATGCTCTGGATAAAACTACGAGCAGGGTCGCTGTTTGTTCTTATTTAGATAATTTTCAATACACTTAGAAAATTCATACAGTGCATAAACATTACATTGTTGTATCGCTCGAGAAGCCAACAAAATTTTTGAGAGGAACATTGTTCTGAGTGAAACATTTTTCGAGAAATGCCGTAAGTTCATGCGATGTCCCAGAAGGAATTTCAGCCATGTCAAAAAAACTGCATCGCAATTTTCCTATTTGCAACCAAAAGGAATGAAGTTTTCTAGCTCTTTAGTAGTTATCGCTAATTCTTTTGCTGATCTTGAGACTTCATCTACCTTACTATTTCTGCTAGTAGGAGTAGGCGCACCGGTCTTTCTGCTCTTATCTGAAAAATGTTTATTATGACTGGATACACAGTTAGTACATGGAATGTTCATGGGTGGTCCTTGGGGTCCGTACCCCCCCCCCCCCCCCGAAATAAATTTCTGCAGGGATGTAAACCTGAATGGTTTGAAGAATTTATCCATTAGTTCTTCTAGTGAAGAATATGTCTACTGACTTTGATAAATAAATAAAGCATCCTCGGATCCCCAGAACGCACTGTCTGTAGCCTCCGTGTAAGGTAGCATTTCAGCTAATTTGACGGTTTTCCTCTCACACCTGCGTTTTCTAGTATGCCATGAATGATTCTTTATCACAGCATTCTAATGCTCTGGATAAAACTACGAGCAGGGTCGCTGTTTGTTCTTATTTAGATAATTTTCAATACACTTAGAAAATTCATACAGTGCATAAACATTACATTGTTGTATCGCTCGAGAAGCCAACAAAATTTTTGAGAGGAACATTGTTCTGAGTGAAACATTTTTCGAGAAATGCCGCCGCAAGTTCATGCGCTGTCCCAGAAGGAATTTCAGCCATGTCAAAAAAAACTGCATCGCAATTTTCCTATTTGCAACCAAAAGGAATGAAGTTTTCTAGCTCTTTAGTAGTTATCGCTAATTGTTTTACAGATCTTATTTAGATAATTTTCAATACACTTAGAAAATTCATACAGTGCATAAACATTACATTGTTGTATCGCTCGAGAAGCCAACAAAATTTTTGAGAGGAACATTGTTCTGAGTGAAACATTTTTCGAGAAATGCCGTAAGTTCATGCGATGTCCCAGAAGGAATTTCAGCCATGTCAAAAAAACTGCATCGCAATTTTCCTATTTGCAACCAAAAGGAATGAAGTTTTCTAGCTCTTTAGTAGTTATCGCTAATTCTTTTGCTGATCTTGCGACTTCATCTACCTTACTATTTCTGAAAGTAGGAGTAGGCGCACCGGTCTTTCTGCTCTTATTTGAAAAATGTTTATTATGACTGGATACACAGTTAGTACATGGAATGTTCATGGGTGGTCCTTGGGGTCCGTACCCCCCCCCCCCCCCCCCGAAATAAATTTCTGCAGGGAAGTAAACCTGTATGGTTTGAGGAATTTATCCATTAGTTCTTCTAGTGAGGAATATGTGTACTGACTTTGATAAATAAATAAAGCATCCTCGGATCCCCAGAACGCACTGTCTGTAGCCTCCGTGTAAGGTAGCATTTCAGCTAATTTGACGGTTTTCCTCTCACACCTGCGTTTTCTAGTATGCCATGAATGATTCTTTATCACAGCATTCAAATGCTCTGGATAAAACTACGAGCAGGGTCGCTGTTTGTTCTTATTTAGATAATATTCAATACACTTAGATAATTCATACAGTGCATAAACGTTACATTGTTGTATCGCTCGAGAAGCCAACAAAATTTTTGAGAGGAACATTGTTCTGAGTGAAACATTTTTCGAGAAATGCCGCAAGTTCATGCGCTGTCCCAGAAGGAATTTCAGCCATGTCAAAAAAACTGCATCGCAATTTTCCTATTTGCAACCAAAAGGAATGAAGTTTTCTAGCTCTTTAGTAGTTATCGCTAATTCTTTTGCTGATCTTGCGACTTCATCTACCTTACTATTTCTGCTAGTAGGAGTAGGCGCACCGGTCTTTCTGCTCTTATCTGAAAAATGTTTATTATGACTGGATACACAGTTAGTACATGGAATGTTCATGGGTGGTCCTTGGGGTCCGTACCCCCCCCCCCCGAAATAAATTTCTGCAGGGAAGTAAACCTGTATGGTTTGAGGAATTTATCCATTAGTTCTTCTAGTGAGGAATATGTGTACTGACTTTGATAAATAAATAAAGCATCCTCGGATCCCCAGAACGCACTGTCTGTAGCCTCCGTGTAAGGTAGCATTTCAGCTAATTTGACGGTTTTCCTCTCACACCTGCGTTTTCTAGTATGCCATGAATGATTCTTTATCACAGCATTCTAATGCTCTGGATAAAACTACGAGCAGGGTCGCTGTTTGTTCTTATTTAGATAATTTTCAATACACTTAGAAAATTCATACAGTGCATAAACATTACATTGTTGTATCGCTCGAGAAGCCAACAAATTTTTTGAGAGGAACATTGTTCTGAGTGAAACATTTTTCGAGAAATGCCGCAAGTTCATGCGCTGTCCCAGAAGGAATTTCAGCCATGTCAAAAAAAACTGCATCGCAATTTTCCTATTTGCAACCAAAAGGAATGAAGTTTTCTAGCTCTTTAGTAGTTACCGCTAATTGTTTTACAGATCTTATTTAGATAATTTTCAATACACTTAGAAAATTCATACAGTGCATAAACATTGCATTGTTGTATCGCTCGAGAAGCCAACAAAATTTTTGAGAGGAACATTGTTCTGAGTGAAACATTTTTCGAGAAATGCCGTAAGTTCATGCGATGTCCCAGAAGGAATTTCAGCCATGTCAAAAAAACTGCATCGCAATTTTCCTATTTGCAACCAAAAGGAATGAAGTTTTCTAGCTCTTTAGTAGTTATCGCTAATTCTTTTGCTGATCTTGAGACTTCATCTACCTTACTATTTCTGCTAGTAGGAGTAGGCGCACCGGTCTTTCTGCTCTTATCTGAAAAATGTTTATTATGACTGGATACACAGTTAGTACATGGAATGTTCATGGGTGGTCCTTGGGGTCCGTACCCCCCCCCCCCCCCCCCGAAATAAATTTCTGCAGGGAAGTAAACCTGAATGGTTTGAAGAATTTATCCATTAGTTCTTCTAGTGAAGAATATGTCTACTGACTTTGATAAATAAATAAAGCAGCCTCGGATCCCCAGAACGCACTGTCTGTAGCCTCCGTGTAAGGTAGCATTTCAGCTAATTTGACGGTTTTCCTCTCACACCTGCGTTTTCTAGTATGCCATGAATGATTCTTTATCACAGCATTCAAATGCTCTGGATAAAACTACGAGCAGGGTCGCTGTTTGTTCTTATTTAGATAATATTCAATACACTTAGATAATTCATACAGTGCATAAACATTACATTGTTGTATCGCTCGAGAAGCCAACAAAATTTTTGAGAGGAACATTGTTCTGAGTGAAACATTTTTCGAGAAATGCCGCCGCAAGTTCATGCGCTGTCCCAGAAGGAATTTCAGCCATGTCAAAAAAACTGCATCGCAATTTTCCTATTTGCAACCAAAAGGAATGAAGTTTTCTAGCTCTTTAGTAGTTATCGCTAATTCTTTTGCTGATCTTGCGACTTCATCTACCTTACTATTTCTGAAAGTAGGAGTAGGCGCACCGGTCTTTCTGCTCTTATCTGAAAAATGTTTATTATGACTGGATACACAGTTAGTACATGGAATGTTCATGGGTGGTCCTTGGGGTCCGTACCCCCCCCCCCCCCCCCCGAAATAAATTTCTGCAGGGAAGTAAACCTGTATGGTTTGAGGAATTTATCCATTAGTTCTTCTAGTGAGGAATATGTGTACTGACTTTGATAAATAAATAAAGCATCCTGGGATCCCCAGAACGCACTGTCTGTAGCCTCCGTGTAAGGTAGCATTTCAGCTAATTTGACGGTTTTCCTCTCACACCTGCGTTTTCTAGTATGCCATGAATGATTCTTTATCACAGCATTCTAATGCTCTGGATAAAACTACGAGCAGGGTCGCTGTTTGTTCTTATTTAGATAATTTTCAATACACTTAGAAAATTCATACAGTGCATAAACATTACATTGTTGTATCGCTCGAGAAGCCAACAAAATTTTTGAGAGGAACATTGTTCTGAGTGAAACATTTTTCGAGAAATGCCGCAAGTTCATGCGCTGTCCCAGAAGGAATTTCAGCCATGTCAAAAAAAACTGCATCGCAATTTTCCTATTTGCAACCAAAAGGAATGAAGTTTTCTAGCTCTTTAGTAGTTATCGCTAATCGTTATACAGATCTTATTTAGATAATTTTCTATACACTTAGAAAATTCATACAGTGCATAAACATTACATTGTTGTATCGCTCGAGAAGCCAACAAAATTTTTGAGAGGAACATTGTTCTGGGTGAAACATTTTTCGAGAAATGCCGTAAGTTCATGCGATGTCCCAGAAGGAATTTCAGCCATGTCAAAAAAACTGCATCGCAATTTTCCTATTTGCAACCAAAAGGAATGAAGTTTTCTAGCTCTTTAGTAGTTATCGCTAATTCTTTTGCTGATCTTGACACTTCATCTACCTTACTATTTCTGCTAGTAGGAGTAGGCGCACCGGTCTTTCTGCTCTTATCTGAAAAATGTTTATTATGACTGGATACACAGTTAGTACATGGAATGTTCATGGGTGGTCCTTGGGGTCCGTACCCCCCCCCCCCCCCCGAAATAAATTTCTGCAGGGATGTAAACCTGAATGGTTTGAAGAATTTATCCATTAGTTCTTCTAGTGAAGAATATGTCTACTGACTTTGATAAATAAATAAAGCATCCTCGGATCCCCAGAACGCACTGTCTGTAGCCTCCGTGTAAGGTAGCATTTCAGCTAATTTGACGGTTTTCCTCTCACACCTGCGTTTTCTAGTATGCCATGAATGATTCTTTATCACAGCATTCAAATGCTCTGGATAAAACTACGAGCAGGGTCGCTGTTTGTTCTTATTTAGATAATATTCAATACACTTAGATAATTCATACAGTGCATAAACATTACATTGTTGTATCGCTCGAGAAGCCAACAAAATTTTTGAGAGGAACATTGTTCTGAGTGAAACATTTTTCGAGAAATGCCGCCGCAAGTTCATGCGCTGTCCCAGAAGGAATTTCAGCCATGTCAAAAAAACTGCATCGCAATTTTCCTATTTGCAACCAAAAGGAATGAAGTTTTCTAGCTCTTTAGTAGTTATCGCTAATTCTTTTGCTGATCTTGCGACTTCATCTACCTTACTATTTCTGAAAGTAGGAGTAGGCGCACCGGTCTTTCTGCTCTTATCTGAAAAATGTTTATTATGACTGGATACACAGTTAGTACATGGAATGTTCATGGGTGGTCCTTGGGGTCCGTACCCCCCCCCCCCCCCCCCGAAATAAATTTCTGCAGGGAAGTAAACCTGTATGGTTTGAGGAATTTATCCATTAGTTCTTCTAGTGAGGAATATGTGTACTGACTTTGATAAATAAATAAAGCATCCTGGGATCCCCAGAACGCACTGTCTGTAGCCTCCGTGTAAGGTAGCATTTCAGCTAATTTGACGGTTTTCCTCTCACACCTGCGTTTTCTAGTATGCCATGAATGATTCTTTATCACAGCATTCTAATGCTCTGGATAAAACTACGAGCAGGGTCGCTGTTTGTTCTTATTTAGATAATTTTCAATACACTTAGAAAATTCATACAGTGCATAAACATTACATTGTTGTATCGCTCGAGAAGCCAACAAAATTTTTGAGAGGAACATTGTTCTGAGTGAAACATTTTTCGAGAAATGCCGCAAGTTCATGCGCTGTCCCAGAAGGAATTTCAGCCATGTCAAAAAAAACTGCATCGCAATTTTCCTATTTGCAACCAAAAGGAATGAAGTTTTCTAGCTCTTTAGTAGTTATCGCTAATCGTTTTACAGATCTTATTTAGATAATTTTCTATACACTTAGAAAATTCATACAGTGCATAAACATTACATTGTTGTATCGCTCGAGAAGCCAACAAAATTTTTGAGAGGAACATTGTTCTGGGTGAAACATTTTTCGAGAAATGCCGTAAGTTCATGCGATGTCCCAGAAGGAATTTCAGCCATGTCAAAAAAACTGCATCGCAATTTTCCTATTTGCAACCAAAAGGAATGAAGTTTTCTAGCTCTTTAGTAGTTATCGCTAATTCTTTTGCTGATCTTGACACTTCATCTACCTTACTATTTCTGCTAGTAGGAGTAGGCGCACCGGTCTTTCTGCTCTTATCTGAAAAATGTTTATTATGACTGGATACACAGTTAGTACATGGAATGTTCATGGGTGGTCCTTGGGGTCCGTACCCCCCCCCCCCCCGAAATAAATTTCTGCAGGGATGTAAACCTGAATGGTTTGAAGAATTTATCCATTAGTTCTTCTAGTGAAGAATATGTCTACTGACTTTGATAAATAAATAAAGCATCCTCGGATCCCCAGAACGCACTGTCTGTAGCCTCCGTGTAAGGTAGCATTTCAGCTAATTTGACGGTTTTCCTCTCACACCTGCGTTTTCTAGTATGCCATGAATGATTCTTTATCACAGCATTCAAATGCTCTGGATAAAACTACGAGCAGGGTCGCTGTTTGTTCTTATTTAGATAATATTCAATACACTTAGATAATTCATACAGTGCATAAACATTACATTGTTGTATCGCTCGACAAGCCAACAAAATTTTTGAGAGGAACATTGTTCTGAGTGAAACATTTTTCGAGAAATGCCGCCGCAAGTTCATGCGCTGTCCCAGAAGGAATTTCAGCCATGTCAAAAAAACTGCATCGCAATTTTCCTATTTGCAACCAAAAGGAATGAAGTTTTCTAGCTCTTTAGTAGTTATCGCTAATTCTTTTGCTGATCTTGCGACTTCATCTACCTTACTATTTCTGAAAGTAGGAGTAGGCGCACCGGTCTTACTGCTCTTATCTGAAAAATGTTTATTATGACTGGATACACAGTTAGTACATGGAATGTTCATGGGTGGTCCTTGGGGTCCGTACCCCCCCCCCCCCCCCGAAATATATTTCTGCAGGGAAGTAAACCTGTATGGTTTGAGGAATTTATCCATTAGTTCTTCTAGTGAGGAATATGTGTACTGACTTTGATAAATAAATAAAGCATCCTCGGATCCCCAGAACGCACTGTCTGTAGCCTCCGTGTAAGGTAGCATTTCAGCTAATTTGACGGTTTTCCTCTCACACCTGCGTTTTCTAGTATGCCATGAATGATTCTTTATCACAGCATTCTAATGCTCTGGATAAAACTACGAGCAGGGTCGCTGTTTGTTCTTATTTAGATAATTTTCAATACACTTAGAAAATTCATACAGTGCATAAACATTACATTGTTGTATCGCTCGAGAAGCCAACAAAATTTTTGAGAGGAACATTGTTCTGAGTGAAACATTTTTCGAGAAATGCCGCCGCAAGTTCATGCGCTGTCCCAGAAGGAATTTCAGCCATGTCAAAAAAAACTGCATCGCAATTTTCCTATTTGCAACCAAAAGGAATGAAGTTTTCTAGCTCTTTAGTAGTTATCGCTAATTGTTTTACAGATCTTATTTAGATAATTTTCAATACACTTAGAAAATTCATACAGTGCATAAACATTACATTGTTGTATCGCTCGAGAAGCCAACAAAATTTTTGAGAGGAACATTGTTCTGAGTGAAACATTTTTCGAGAAATGCCGTAAGTTCATGCGATGTCCCAGAAGGAATTTCAGCCATGTCAAAAAAACTGCATCGCAATTTTCCTATTTGCAACCAAAAGGAATGAAGTTTTCTAGCTCTTTAGTAGTTATCGCTAATTCTTTTGCTGATCTTGCGACTTCATCTACCTTACTATTTCTGAAAGTAGGAGTAGGCGCACCGGTCTTTCTGCTCTTATTTGAAAAATGTTTATTATGACTGGATACACAGTTAGTACATGGAATGTTCATGGGTGGTCCTTGGGGTCCGTACCCCCCCCCCCCGAAATAAATTTCTGCAGGGAAGTAAACCTGTATGGTTTGAGGAATTTATCCATTAGTTCTTCTAGTGAGGAATATGTGTACTGACTTTGATAAATAAATAAAGCATCCTCGGATCCCCAGAACGCACTGTCTGTAGCCTCCGTGTAAGGTAGCATTTCAGCTAATTTGACGGTTTTCCTCTCACACCTGCGTTTTCTAGTATGCCATGAATGATTCTTTATCACAGCATTCAAATGCTCTGGATAAAACTACGAGCAGGGTCGCTGTTTGTTCTTATTTATATAATATTCAATACACTTAGATAATTCATACAGTGCATAAACGTTACATTGTTGTATCGCTCGAGAAGCCAACAAAATTTTTGAGAGGAACATTGTTCTGAGTGAAACATTTTTCGAGAAATGCCGCAAGTTCATGCGCTGTCCCAGAAGGAATTTCAGCCATGTCAAAAAACTGCATCGCAATTTTCCTATTTGCAACCAAAAGGAATGAAGTTTTCTAGCTCTTTAGTAGTTATCGCTAATTCTTTTGCTGATCTTGCGACTTCATCTACCTTACTATTTCTGCTAGTAGGAGTAGGCGCACCGGTCTTTCTGCTCTTATCTGAAAAATGTTTATTATGACTGGATACACAGTTAGTACATGGAATGTTCATGGGTGGTCCTTGGGGTCCGTACCCCCCCCCCCCCCCCCCGAAATAAATTTCTGCAGGGAAGTAAACCTGTATGGTTTGAGGAATTTATCCATTAGTTCTTCTAGTGAGGAATATGTGTACTGACTTTGATAAATAAATAAAGCATCCTCGGATCCCCAGAACGCACTGTCTGTAGCCTCCGTGTAAGGTAGCATTTCAGCTAATTTGACGGTTTTCCTCTCACACCTGCGTTTTCTAGTATGCCATGAATGATTCTTTATCACAGCATTCTAATGCTCTGGATAAAACTACGAGCAGGGTCGCTGTTTGTTCTTATTTAGATAATTTTCAATACACTTAGAAAATTCATACAGTGCATAAACATTACATTGTTGTATCGCTCGAGAAGCCAACAAATTTTTTGAGAGGAACATTGTTCTGAGTGAAACATTTTTCGAGAAATGCCGCAAGTTCATGCGCTGTCCCAGAAGGAATTTCAGCCATGTCAAAAAAAACTGCATCGCAATTTTCCTATTTGCAACCAAAAGGAATGAAGTTTTCTAGCTCTTTAGTAGTTACCGCTAATTGTTTTACAGATCTTATTTAGATAATTTTCAATACACTTAGAAAATTCATACAGTGCATAAACATTGCATTGTTGTATCGCTCGAGAAGCCAACAAAATTTTTGAGAGGAACATTGTTCTGAGTGAAACATTTTTCGAGAAATGCCGTAAGTTCATGCGATGTCCCAGAAGGAATTTCAGCCATGTCAAAAAAACTGCATCGCAATTTTCCTATTTGCAACCAAAAGGAATGAAGTTTTCTAGCTCTTTAGTAGTTATCGCTAATTCTTTTGCTGATCTTGAGACTTCATCTACCTTACTATTTCTGCTAGTAGGAGTAGGCGCACCGGTCTTTCTGCTCTTATCTGAAAAATGTTTATTATGACTGGATACACAGTTAGTACATGGAATGTTCATGGGTGGTCCTTGGGGTCCGTACCCCCCCCCCCCCCCCCCCGAAATAAATTTCTGCAGGGAAGTAAACCTGAATGGTTTGAAGAATTTATCCATTAGTTCTTCTAGTGAAGAATATGTCTACTGACTTTGATAAATAAATAAAGCAGCCTCGGATCCCCAGAACGCACTGTCTGTAGCCTCCGTGTAAGGTAGCATTTCAGCTAATTTGACGGTTTTCCTCTCACACCTGCGTTTTCTAGTATGCCATGAATGATTCTTTATCACAGCATTCAAATGCTCTGGATAAAACTACGAGCAGGGTCGCTGTTTGTTCTTATTTAGATAATATTCAATACACTTAGATAATTCATACAGTGCATAAACATTACATTGTTGTATCGCTCGAGAAGCCAACAAAATTTTTGAGAGGAACATTGTTCTGAGTGAAACATTTTTCGAGAAATGCCGCCGCAAGTTCATGCGCTGTCCCAGAAGGAATTTCAGCCATGTCAAAAAAACTGCATCGCAATTTTCCTATTTGCAACCAAAAGGAATGAAGTTTTCTAGCTCTTTAGTAGTTATCGCTAATTCTTTTGCTGATCTTGCGACTTCATCTACCTTACTATTTCTGAAAGTAGGAGTAGGCGCACCGGTCTTTCTGCTCTTATCTGAAAAATGTTTATTATGACTGGATACACAGTTAGTACATGGAATGTTCATGGGTGGTCCTTGGGGTCCGTACCCCCCCCCCCCCGAAATAAATTTCTGCAGGGAAGTAAACCTGTATGGTTTGAGGAATTTATCCATTAGTTCTTCTAGTGAGGAATATGTGTACTGACTTTGATAAATAAATAAAGCATCCTGGGATCCCCAGAACGCACTGTCTGTAGCCTCCGTGTAAGGTAGCATTTCAGCTAATTTGACGGTTTTCCTCTCACACCTGCGTTTTCTAGTATGCCATGAATGATTCTTTATCACAGCATTCTAATGCTCTGGATAAAACTACGAGCAGGGTCGCTGTTTGTTCTTATTTAGATAATTTTCAATACACTTAGAAAATTCATACAGTGCATAAACATTACATTGTTGTATCGCTCGAGAAGCCAACAAAATTTTTGAGAGGAACATTGTTCTGAGTGAAACATTTTTCGAGAAATGCCGCAAGTTCATGCGCTGTCCCAGAAGGAATTTCAGCCATGTCAAAAAAAACTGCATCGCAATTTTCCTATTTGCAACCAAAAGGAATGAAGTTTTCTAGCTCTTTAGTAGTTATCGCTAATCGTTTTACAGATCTTATTTAGATAATTTTCTATACACTTAGAAAATTCATACAGTGCATAAACATTACATTGTTGTATCGCTCGAGAAGCCAACAAAATTTTTGAGAGGAACATTGTTCTGGGTGAAACATTTTTCGAGAAATGCCGTAAGTTCATGCGATGTCCCAGAAGGAATTTCAGCCATGTCAAAAAAACTGCATCGCAATTTTCCTATTTGCAACCAAAAGGAATGAAGTTTTCTAGCTCTTTAGTAGTTATCGCTAATTCTTTTGCTGATCTTGACACTTCATCTACCTTACTATTTCTGCTAGTAGGAGTAGGCGCACCGGTCTTTCTGCTCTTATCTGAAAAATGTTTATTATGACTGGATACACAGTTAGTACATGGAATGTTCATGGGTGGTCCTTGGGGTCCGTACCCCCCCCCCCCCCCCCCGAAATAAATTTCTGCAGGGAAGTAAACCTGAATGGTTTGAAGAATTTATCCATTAGTTCTTCTAGTGAAGAATATGTCTACTGACTTTGATAAATAAATAAAGCATCCTCGGATCCCCAGAACGCACTGTCTGTAGCCTCCGTGTTAGGTAGCATTTCAGCTAATTTGACGGTTTTCCTCTCACACCTGCGTTTTCTAGTATGCCATGAATGATTCTTTATCACAGCATTCAAATGCTCTGGATAAAACTACGAGCAGGGTCGCTGTTTGTTCTTATTTAGATAATATTCAATACACTTAGATAATTCATACAGTGCATAAACATTACATTGTTGTATCGCTCGAGAAGCCAACAAAATTTTTGAGAGGAACATTGTTCTGAGTGAAACATTTTTCGAGAAATGCCGCCGCAAGTTCATGCGCCGTCCCAGAAGGAATTTCAGCCATGTCAAAAAAACTGCATCGCAATTTTCCTATTTGCAACCAAAAGGAATGAAGTTTTCTAGCTCTTTAGTAGTTATCGCTAATTCTTTTGCTGATCTTGCGACTTCATCTACCTTACTATTTCTGAAAGTAGGAGTAGGCGCACCGGTCTTTCTGCTCTTATCTGAAAAATGTTTATTATGACTGGATACACAGTTAGTACATGGAATGTTCATGGGTGGTCCTTGGGGTCCGTACCCCCCCCCCCCCCCCGAAATAAATTTCTGCAGGGAAGTAAACCTGTATGGTTTGAGGAATTTATCCATTAGTTCTTCTAGTGAGGAATATGTGTACTGACTTTGATAAATAAATAAAGCATCCTCGGATCCCCAGAACGCACTGTCTGTAGCCTCCGTGTAAGGTAGCATTTCAGCTAATTTGACGGTTTTCCTCTCACACCTGCGTTTTCTAGTATGCCATGAATGATTCTTTATCACAGCATTCTAATGCTCTGGATAAAACTACGAGCAGGGTCGCTGTTTGTTCTTATTTAGATAATTTTCAATACACTTAGAAAATTCATACAGTGCATAAACATTACATTGTTGTATCGCTCGAGAAGCCAACAAAATTTTTGAGAGGAACATTGTTCTGAGTGAAACATTTTTCGAGAAATGCCGCAAGTTCATGCGCTGTCCCAGAAGGAATTTCAGCCATGTCAAAAAAACTGCATCGCAATTTTCCTATTTGCAACCAAAAGGAATGAAGTTTTCTAGCTCTTTAGTAGTTATCGCTAATTCTTTTGCTGATCTTGCGACTTCATCTACCTTACTATTTCTGCTAGTAGGAGTAGGCGCACCGGTCTTTCTGCTCTTATCTGAAAAATGTTTATTATGACTGGATACACAGTTAGTACATGGAATGTTCATGGGTGGTCCTTGGGGTCCGTACCCCCCCCCCCCCCGAAATAAATTTCTGCAGGGAAGTAAACCTGTATGGTTTGAGGAATTTATCCATTAGTTCTTCTAGTGAGGAATATGTGTACTGACTTTGATAAATAAATAAAGCATCCTCGGATCCCCAGAACGCACTGTCTGTAGCCTCCGTGTAAGGTAGCATTTCAGCTAATTTGACGGTTTTCCTCTCACACCTGCGTTTTCTAGTATGCCATGAATGATTCTTTATCACAGCATTCTAATGCTCTGGATAAAACTACGAGCAGGGTCGCTGTTTGTTCTTATTTAGATAATTTTCAATACACTTAGAAAATTCATACAGTGCATAAACATTACATTGTTGTATCGCTCGAGAAGCCAACAAATTTTTTGAGAGGAACATTGTTCTGAGTGAAACATTTTTCGAGAAATGCCGCAAGTTCATGCGCTGTCCCAGAAGGAATTTCAGCCATGTCAAAAAAAACTGCATCGCAATTTTCCTATTTGCAACCAAAAGGAATGAAGTTTTCTAGCTCTTTAGTAGTTACCGCTAATTGTTTTACAGATCTTATTTAGATAATTTTCAATACACTTAGAAAATTCATACAGTGCATAAACATTGCATTGTTGTATCGCTCGAGAAGCCAACAAAATTTTTGAGAGGAACATTGTTCTGAGTGAAACATTTTTCGAGAAATGCCGTAAGTTCATGCGATGTCCCAGAAGGAATTTCAGCCATGTCAAAAAAACTGCATCGCAATTTTCCTATTTGCAACCAAAAGGAATGAAGTTTTCTAGCTCTTTAGTAGTTATCGCTAATTCTTTTGCTGATCTTGAGACTTCATCTACCTTACTATTTCTGCTAGTAGGAGTAGGCGCACCGGTCTTTCTGCTCTTATCTGAAAAATGTTTATTATGACTGGATACACAGTTAGTACATGGAATGTTCATGGGTGGTCCTTGGGGTCCGTACCCCCCCCCCCCCCGAAATAAATTTCTGCAGGGAAGTAAACCTGAATGGTTTGAAGAATTTATCCATTAGTTCTTCTAGTGAAGAATATGTCTACTGACTTTGATAAATAAATAAAGCAGCCTCGGATCCCCAGAACGCACTGTCTGTAGCCTCCGTGTAAGGTAGCATTTCAGCTAATTTGACGGTTTTCCTCTCACACCTGCGTTTTCTAGTATGCCATGAATGATTCTTTATCACAGCATTCAAATGCTCTGGATAAAACTACGAGCAGGGTCGCTGTTTGTTCTTATTTAGATAATATTCAATACACTTAGATAATTCATACAGTGCATAAACATTACATTGTTGTATCGCTCGAGAAGCCAACAAAATTTTTGAGAGGAACATTGTTCTGAGTGAAACATTTTTCGAGAAATGCCGCCGCAAGTTCATGCGCTGTCCCAGAAGGAATTTCAGCCATGTCAAAAAAACTGCATCGCAATTTTCCTATTTGCAACCAAAAGGAATGAAGTTTTCTAGCTCTTTAGTAGTTATCGCTAATTCTTTTGCTGATCTTGCGACTTCATCTACCTTACTATTTCTGAAAGTAGGAGTAGGCGCACCGGTCTTTCTGCTCTTATCTGAAAAATGTTTATTATGACTGGATACACAGTTAGTACATGGAATGTTCATGGGTGGTCCTTGGGGTCCGTACCCCCCCCCCCCCCCCGACATAAATTTCTGCAGGGAAGTAAACCTGTATGGTTTGAGGAATTTATCCATTAGTTCTTCTAGTGAGGAATATGTGTACTGACTTTGATAAATAAATAAAGCATCCTGGGATCCCCAGAACGCACTGTCTGTAGCCTCCGTGTAAGGTAGCATTTCAGCTAATTTGACGGTTTTCCTCTCACACCTGCGTTTTCTAGTATGCCATGAATGATTCTTTATCACAGCATTCTAATGCTCTGGATAAAACTACGAGCAGGGTCGCTGTTTGTTCTTATTTAGATAATTTTCAATACACTTAGAAAATTCATACAGTGCATAAACATTACATTGTTGTATCGCTCGAGAAGCCAACAAAATTTTTGAGAGGAACATTGTTCTGAGTGAAACATTTTTCGAGAAATGCCGCAAGTTCATGCGCTGTCCCAGAAGGAATTTCAGCCATGTCAAAAAAAACTGCATCGCAATTTTCCTATTTGCAACCAAAAGGAATGAAGTTTTCTAGCTCTTTAGTAGTTATCGCTAATCGTTTTACAGATCTTATTTAGATAATTTTCTATACACTTAGAAAATTCATACAGTGCATAAACATTACATTGTTGTATCGCTCGAGAAGCCAACAAAATTTTTGAGAGGAACATTGTTCTGGGTGAAACATTTTTCGAGAAATGCCGTAAGTTCATGCGATGTCCCAGAAGGAATTTCAGCCATGTCAAAAAAACTGCATCGCAATTTTCCTATTTGCAACCAAAAGGAATGAAGTTTTCTAGCTCTTTAGTAGTTATCGCTAATTCTTTTGCTGATCTTGACACTTCATCTACCTTACTATTTCTGCTAGTAGGAGTAGGCGCACCGGTCTTTCTGCTCTTATCTGAAAAATGTTTATTATGACTGGATACACAGTTAGTACATGGAATGTTCATGGGTGGTCCTTGGGGTCCGTACCCCCCCCCCCCCCCGAAATAAATTTCTGCAGGGAAGTAAACCTGAATGGTTTGAAGAATTTATCCATTAGTTCTTCTAGTGAAGAATATGTCTACTGACTTTGATAAATAAATAAAGCATCCTCGGATCCCCAGAACGCACTGTCTGTAGCCTCCGTGTTAGGTAGCATTTCAGCTAATTTGACGGTTTTCCTCTCACACCTGCGTTTTCTAGTATGCCATGAATGATTCTTTATCACAGCATTCAAATGCTCTGGATAAAACTACGAGCAGGGTCGCTGTTTGTTCTTATTTAGATAATATTCAATACACTTAGATAATTCATACAGTGCATAAACATTACATTGTTGTATCGCTCGAGAAGCCAACAAAATTTTTGAGAGGAACATTGTTCTGAGTGAAACATTTTTCGAGAAATGCCGCCGCAAGTTCATGCGCCGTCCCAGAAGGAATTTCAGCCATGTCAAAAAAACTGCATCGCAATTTTCCTATTTGCAACCAAAAGGAATGAAGTTTTCTAGCTCTTTAGTAGTTATCGCTAATTCTTTTGCTGATCTTGCGACTTCATCTACCTTACTATTTCTGAAAGTAGGAGTAGGCGCACCGGTCTTTCTGCTCTTATCTGAAAAATGTTTATTATGACTGGATACACAGTTAGTACATGGAATGTTCATGGGTGGTCCTTGGGGTCCGTACCCCCCCCCCCCCCGAAATAAATTTCTGCAGGGAAGTAAACCTGTATGGTTTGAGGAATTTATCCATTAGTTCTTCTAGTGAGGAATATGTGTACTGACTTTGATAAATAAATAAAGCATCCTCGGATCCCCAGAACGCACTGTCTGTAGCCTCCGTGTAAGGTAGCATTTCAGCTAATTTGACGGTTTTCCTCTCACACCTGCGTTTTCTAGTATGCCATGAATGATTCTTTATCACAGCATTCTAATGCTCTGGATAAAACTACGAGCAGGGTCGCTGTTTGTTCTTATTTAGATAATTTTCAATACACTTAGAAAATTCATACAGTGCATAAACATTACATTGTTGTATCGCTCGAGAAGCCAACAAAATTTTTGAGAGGAACATTGTTCTGAGTTAAAAATTTTTCGAGAAATGCCGCAAGCTCATGCGCTGTCCCAGAAGGAATTTCAGCCATGTCAAAAAAAACTGCATCGCAATTTTCCTATTTGCAACCAAAAGGAATGAAGTTTTCTAGCTCTTTAGTAGTTATCGCTAATTGTTTTACAGATCTTATTTAGATAATTTTCAATACACTTAGAAAATTCATACAGTGCATAAACATTACATTGTTGTATCGCTCGAGAAGCCAACAAAATTTTTGAGAGGAACATTGTTCTGGGTGAAACATTTTTCGAGAAATGCCGTAAGTTCATGCGATGTCCCAGAAGGAATTTCAGCCATGTCAAAAAAACTGCATCGCAATTTTCCTATTTGCAACCAAAAGGAATGAAGTTTTCTAGCTCTTTAGTAGTTATCGCTAATTCTTTTGCTGATCTTGACACTTCATCTACCTTACTATTTCTGCTAGTAGGAGTAGGCGCACCGGTCTTTCTGCTCTTATCTGAAAAATGTTTATTATGACTGGATACACAGTTAGTACATGGAATGTTCATGGGTGGTCCTTGGGGTCCGTACCCCCCCCCCCCCCCCCGAAATAAATTTCTGCAGGGAAGTAAACCTGAATGGTTTGAAGAATTTATCCATTAGTTCTTCTAGTGAAGAATATGTCTACTGACTTTGATAAATAAATAAAGCATCCTCGGATCCCCAGAACGCACTGTCTGTAGCCTCCGTGTTAGGTAGCATTTCAGCTAATTTGACGGTTTTCCTCTCACACCTGCGTTTTCTAGTATGCCATGAATGATTCTTTATCACAGCATTCAAATGCTCTGGATAAAACTACGAGCAGGGTCGCTGTTTGTTCTTATTTAGATAATATTCAATACACTTAGATAATTCATACAGTGCATAAACATTACATTGTTGTATCGCTCGAGAAGCCAACAAAATTTTTGAGAGGAACATTGTTCTGAGTGAAACATTTTTCGAGAAATGCCGCCGCAAGTTCATGCGCCGTCCCAGAAGGAATTTCAGCCATGTCAAAAAAACTGCATCGCAATTTTCCTATTTGCAACCAAAAGGAATGAAGTTTTCTAGCTCTTTAGTAGTTATCGCTAATTCTTTTGCTGATCTTGCGACTTCATCTACCTTACTATTTCTGAAAGTAGGAGTAGGCGCACCGGTCTTTCTGCTCTTATCTGAAAAATGTTTATTATGACTGGATACACAGTACATGGAATGTTCATGGGTGGTCCTTGGGGTCCGTAGCCCCCCCCCCCCCCCCCCGAAATAAATTTCTGCAGGGAAGTAAACCTGTATGGTTTGAGGAATTTATCCATTAGTTCTTCTAGTGAGGAATATGTGTACTGACTTTGATAAATAAATAAAGCATCCTCGGATCCCCAGAACGCACTGTCTGTAGCCTCCGTGTAAGGTAGCATTTCAGCTAATTTGACGGTTTTCCTCTCACACCTGCGTTTTTTAGTATGCCATGAATGATTCTTTATCACAGCATTCTAATGCTCTGGATAAAACTACGAGCAGGGTCGCTGTTTGTTCTTATTTAGATAATTTTCAATACACTTAGAAAATTCATACAGTGCATAAACATTACATTGTTGTATCGCTCGAGAAGCCAACAAAATTTTTGAGAGGAACATTGTTCTGAGTGAAACATTTTTCGAGAAATGCCGCAAGTTCATGCGCTGTCCCAGAAGGAATTTCAGCCATGTCAAAAAAAACTGCATCGCAATTTTCCTATTTGCAACCAAAAGGAATGAAGTTTTCTAGCTCTTTAGTAGTTATCGCTAATTGTTTTACAGATCTTATTTAGATAATTTTCAATACACTTAGGAAATTCATACAGTGCATAAACATTACATTGTTGTATCGCTCGAGAAGCCAACAAAATTTTTGAGAGGAACATTGTTCTGGGTGAAACATTTTTCGAGAAATGCCGTAAGTTCATGCGATGTCCCAGAAGGAATTTCAGCCATGTCAAAAAAACTGCATCGCAATTTTCCTATTTGCAACCAAAAGGAATGAAGTTTTCTAGCTCTTTAGTAGTTATCGCTAATTCTTTTGCTGATCTTGACACTTCATCTACCTTACTATTTCTGCTAGTAGGAGTAGGCGCACCGGTCTTTCTGCTCTTATCTGAAAAATGTTTATTATGACTGGATACACAGTTAGTACATGGAATGTTCATGGGTGGTCCTTGGGGTCCGTACCCCCCCCCCCCCCCCCCGAAATAAATTTCTGCAGGGAAGTAAACCTGAATGGTTTGAAGAATTTATCCATTAGTTCTTCTAGTGAAGAATATGTCTACTGACTTTGATAAATAAATAAAGCATCCTCGGATCCCCAGAACGCACTGTCTGTAGCCTCCGTGTAAGGTAGCATTTCAGCTAATTTGACGGTTTTCCTCTCCCACCTGCGTTTTCTAGTATGCCATGAATGATTCTTTATCACAGCATTCAAATGCTCTGGATAAAACTACGAGCAGGGTCGCTGTTTGTTCTTATTTAGATAATATTCAATACACTTAGATAATTCATACAGTGCATAAACATTACATTGTTGTATCGCTCGAGAAGCCAACAAAATTTTTGAGAGGAACATTGTTCTGAGTGAAACATTTTTCGAGAAATGCCGCCGCAAGTTCATGCGCTGTCCCAGAAGGAATTTCAGCCATGTCAAAAAAACTGCATCGCAATTTTCCTATTTGCAACCAAAAGGAATGAAGTTTTCTAGCTCTTTAGTAGTTATCGCTAATTCTTTTGCTGATCTTGCGACTTCATCTACCTTACTATTTCTGAAAGTAGGAGTAGGCGCACCGGTCTTTCTGCTCTTATTTGAAAAATGTTTATTATGACTGGATACACAGTTAGTACATGGAATGTTCATGGGTGGTCCTTGGGGTCCGTACCCCCCCCCCCCCCCCCGAAATAAATTTCTGCAGGGAAGTAAACCTGTATGGTTTGAGGAATTTATCCATTAGTTCTTCTAGTGAGGAATATGTGTACTGACTTTGATAAATAAATAAAGCATCCTCGGATCCCCAGAACGCACTGTCTGTAGCCTCCGTGTAAGGTAGCATTTCAGCTAATTTGACGGTTTTCCTCTCACACCTGCGTTTTCTAGTATGCCATGAATGATTCTTTATCACAGCATTCTAATGCTCTGAATAAAACTACGAGCAGGGTCGCTGTTTGTTCTTATTTAGATAATTTTCAATACACTTAGAAAATTCATACAGTGCATAAACATTACATTGTTGTATCGCTCGAGAAGCCAACAAAATTTTTGAGAGGAACATTGTTCTGAGTGAAACATTTTTCGAGAAATGCCGCATGTTCATGCGCTGTCAGTTCAGACGGTCCAGAGACTCATGAATCCGGGGTAAAGGAAAAGCATTGGATTTACACAAGGCGTTTACACGTTTGTAGTCGACGCAGACTCTTATCTCGCCGTTTTTCTTGCGGACCGGAACTACAGGCGACGCCCATTCAGACTCTGACGGAACAATGACGCCGTCTGCTAGTAATTTCTTAATCTGCTGATGCACAATCTCCAGGACCGGTGGTGACATCGGGTAGTAGCGCTGTTTGACCGGCACCGTATTCAACTCCTTCAGGTACATTCGATGCTCTACGAGGTCACACTTGCCACTCGAAGTGAGGAACTGCTGTTTCCATTTGCAAAGTAAGTCATTGAAGTCGGCTCTGTCAACGGGTGTTAAGTCCTGGTGGCAGAATTCCTCCATTTCATTAATATTTGGGTCTTCAATGGTCACATCCTTGACGTCCACCTCATCCACACAGTGTAGAGAAAAAGCGTCAGCACGAATGATAGTAGGGGCTGCACCATCTTGAAGAGTTACTCGATGTTGTCCGAAGTCAATGACGGTTCGGAGGGCTTGCAGTGTGTTCATCCCCACAATTAGAGGATGAGAGAGACGCTTCACAAGGTAACAATCTCCTGCCCAATTTGCGGGTCCCGCGTCCGTTTCTACAATGAGGTTGATCTTGACACACCCGACTACTTCGGCTTCTTCCCCATTGGCAACAGTCGCGCTTGCCGACACCGCGCGGATGTGATGTCCCCTTTTTTGTAATTCATGCCAATACTCACTTAAGATGACAGAGTGAGTCGATCCGGGGTCAATAAGTCCAATAACTGGAATCCCACCCATGTCTACTTTAATGTAGTACCGTTTCTGGGGGTCCGGCGCGTTCGCACAAGAAGACAAATCAATCTGCACCGATGGCTGATTGTTCACTGTTGTTGGTGAGGTTGTTCGGTTGCGGGGGTCGTGGTCACCTGCCTCGCCACGCCCCCTTGGCTGTTTAACTTCGGTGGCCGGCATGTACAAAGGCTGGATAGGACTCCCGTCTTGCCACAGTGATAACAAAATGGACGAGAAGTGGTTTGGCAGTCTCGTTCCCGATGTCCAAACAGGCGGCAACCCCTACACTTGTAAGTGGTCATATTGGCAGGAGAAACCAGCGCCAGGAGTTGTGGTCTTGAACCTCCAAAGTCACCGTAGAGCGGGTTGCATAGCATAGCGTTGGTCGGTGGAACGTAGGACGCTTGTTGTTCCAGTTGGTGCTCCGCCGCGACGCAAGTTATTTCAAAGGATTTTATTGAGGTATATACCGTAAGTTGGGAACCTACAAGACTAGCCAGTCGAGGGGGTAGGTGAGCCATGAGTAACGGTACAAGTTCGACTTCTTTGAGTGGAGTTGCGAGGTCGTCGTTCAGTGCCTTCATGGCCGCGATGTAGTGGGCCACCTTTTCGTGTTCTCCCATCGTTCTAGTATATAGTAAGACCTTCAACTTGAGTTGATGGTCTGCCGGCAGGTAAACGTTCTTCAGCGCCATTTCCAGTTCGGTCCATAGTGCATACTTATTTCCGGCGTACCACCGAGCGGCTGGCCCGTCAAATAGCGTAGGTATGGCGCGGAGTTTTTCGTCTTCTGTTAGTGGGTGAAGGGCAAGGCAATCTTTCAATTTGTTAAAAAAAAGTGGTAGACTCCCGTCGGCACCGGTGAACGTGATGTTGCGTCGTCGTGCCTCTTTTAAAAACATTTCTAGTTGTGGCCTAGAGCTTCTCCCTGGAAGAACCTGTCGCAGGAAATCGCGTTGCAACTCTAAATTGACTTTGAAGATTCGATTCAGTACTCTCTCCATCCGTATCTCCTCTCCTTGATCGTGGGAAAGCTCTTCCTCAGGCTCCAAGTCTGTTGGTCGAGTCTCGGGTAATGGTGAACTTACCAATTGCAAATTTGCAAATTTATCAATGTCGCCTAGGCAAGCTGGATGATCATTCACGTAGCTTTTCATATATTGTCGTTGCTCTTCCAGATCAGCCGCCGGTAACTCACATCCGACTTCCGTGGCTAATGACTCGAGCTTCTCTCCATCACAGTTGGTTAGATACTGTGTTAATGTTAATGGTACCACTAAGTAAGGAGGCCGTACAATGGTAACGTCTGCCATATCCTCAAACTGGTTTGCCGACTCCGGTGTCGCTAAGAAGTGGCTTTTTAATTCCTTTTTCAGGGTCTCCTTCGTGCCTTCTATCGGTAATCCTAACTGTTCAGCGATCTCTTCTAGCCGGGCCTTACTGGTGGCACTCAAAAACTGTATTAGGGTTCGTGGCATTATCTTTCGCACTTTTCACTATATATATTTATATAAATATATATTTTTTTTCCACAACAATGTCTATCGTACTATTAAATAGTCTTACGTGAAGTAATTCACACGATAATTGTTATTAATACACTTGTATTATTTATAATTATCATAAAAAGGGAAGTAGGTGTTCCTAAACACCCCCTCCTCAAACCCAAGACGAATGCGACTAAAGAAAACTAACTGGTATATATTATACCACTTTTGGTAACCAATATAGGCCTACCTGCTTATTATTAATATAATGAATTAATACTTCCTTATCATTCATTCCATACATACAATACTACGACCAAGAGTGTGTGAACTACCCCAATGCTGATAACTGAGCCAATTTGCACAAAACAAGTCAAATATATTCCGTGTCAAACAGAAAGGACAAACTCCTATCAATGGTTTACCATAATTAAAGTAAAATGACGATAATTTTTATATAGGCCCAATATTAAATAAATAGTTATAGATTGAATTACATAAAACCGATGTTGACTCCTCTGGATCCGTCCGTCCTCAACCCTGACGAATTGACGAAACTGTAATTATAACCACAACAGCACAAAGATTATCCGTAACCTAAGCCCTGTTGACAATCAAAACATTTTATTATCACTATTTTTTTCTTAGCGAACATCTTTCAAAAATATAAATGCCATGATTAAGAATTTTAAAAAGTATCATTTACTGTTTGTTATTATCTTTTCGAAAACTATCATTTCCAAAATTATTAATATCACTTGTCAACAACTAATTCAAAACTACTGTTGTTTATATCTTTTCAAAACTATTGTTCTAGCCTAGAAATATCACTTTTGTCAACAATCCATTTAAAAATAAGATTATCATGTTCGTAACAATTTCACAACAATCATTCCAACCATTCTACAACCTCGGGCCCCAACGTTGGTGTGAGCCACTTTGTTGCGTTTTCTCCCCGGCTTAGGGTTCTTTAGGAGGCTGTAGGATCGAGGAATGAATGTTGTGAAATAATTACAACAAGAATTATTATTATTAGGATACACACATAAAATTTCAGAAGTTGAAGGATTGCCTTACGTCCTTTTCTGTCGTACTGTAATTACGCTGGCTACTGGATAACGTTTTCGATGTATATGCGACGGCGTAGGGCACTCCGTCTTCTTCTTGGATCAGCACAGCTCCAACTGCAATGTCCGAAGAATCACAGTGAATCTGAAATGGTTTAGAGAAGTCAGGACAGCGCAAGACAGGATAAGACGTAAGGCAATCCTTCAACTTCTGAAAGGCAGATTCCCGTTGCTCAGTCCATGTTGCTATGGCACTGGTCAGCTGCGGCGAGCAAATCAGCAGGGAACTCACCAGACATGGTGAAAATACCTAGCTTGTATCCTGCTTCTAGGCGAAAATCTTCTGATGTGCACACAGACCGGTAAGCAGCAAGATAAAATCTATAGAGCTGATCCTGGTCTGTGGGCTTCTTTCCCACGTTTATTTTGTGGTCTAGCACGCACATTAAGTAGAAGAAATAGCAGTGTACTTTTTCATTGTCTGGCAGTCCCATGACCTGTTTCGGAAGGAGAGGGATAGAGTGTGGAGTCAAAAAGGCTCTCGGAGCGCCAGGGTAGTAAACGTCAGCACCATCCACCAGAGTCCTAGACTTCGGGTCAGCAGCAGCCTGTACCACATAATATGGGAAGCAAGCAGCAATGCGGGACATTGTAACTTGGGTGTTACTGAACTTATTTGCCCCTTGTGAAGTCGGCACGTAGATATGATATTTACCCACCATGGCAGTTAACCATTCATTGATTCTATCGCGACTCTTCTGTTGGATGGCCGCGATGTTGGTCCCACGTTGATGGAAAAGGCAGCATAGTAGTGCCATATCTTCAGGCCAAGAGGCATCATCTTTTAATGTCACGCTTCCGCCATTGCCATCGTCAACAACCCAGCTGTTTGGGCTCCCTGCCACCGCATTATTGTAGCTGTACTCATAGTCAATAATCTCTTGGACCATTTTGAGTGGCTCGAAGCCAACATAATCAAAGCAATTTACAACATGTGCAACTGTTGCTCGCCCACGCATTGCCTTTACACAAATTGCCCCAACCTTGGAATTAAAGTCAACATCGGAAGTGCTGACCACTTTCAGTGCCACGAACATCCTCGTGAAAATTGTCTCATCTGTGACTTTTGTCGGGTCAATCAATGCTCCTCCTGCTCCACCTGAAGCCCCTAGGCCTGAACCTTTCTTCACCGTTCCTGTGGGGTTTGCCATATTTGTAGACAACCTGGTCAGACTTTTACGTTTTAAGAAGATGTCCAGACTGTGATCCTCGTGACACTCTGAAAATCGCTTTTATTTATTTGTGTGAAGGTAGCCCGTCTATGTGTGAACAACTGATAATTCTGATTTAATGCCATTTGATCCTGTCACCTATAATGGCACTTTGACCACTAATCTTGACGCTCTCTATCAACGGGTACGATCCACCGTAAGGAGGGCTAAACAACGACAGGCGGCACGTTATAATTTGCGAAGGAAAGATGTGACCTATCAACCGGGAGAACTAGTGTTTAAGGAAGATTTTCACCAATCTAGTGCTATTGATAAGAAAACAGCCAAATTTTATCCACGATGGGAGGGACCATTCATTATAAAAACAGTGCTTTCGCCAACGCAGTATGAACTGCAACGCATGAATGGTACTTTGGCTGGACGTTGGCATGTGTCTCACTTGAAATCTGTGTTGACCTAGACTATAATATCGTGGGTTCGACTGTGTATTGTTGTGTACTTAAAATAGTATATGAAAGAAAGAGGGGGTGTACCCTACATATTTTTTTGCTTGTTTTAGTTGTCGTCCCGGAGGTGATTAATAGTTAGTGAGTTTAGTACGACGTTGAATAGGAATGTCCTGGTTGTTTGAGTTTGGTTTTTGGTATAGTTAGTGGATTGATCAATAGTTGGGTGGGAGTTTGTTTTCGAGTGTTTGATTTATGAGTGTGTGTGAACTCCCCAATGTGTAATTTTTTTACGGAGGGTGGTCCGCTATGACCTTTTGAGGGCGATCCTAATGCTATCGCGAGATGCTTAGTATCGACGTTTTACGTTCTGGAACTCCCTTCTGTACTCTGTCACGATGGGATAGTCCGGTCTTTTTGGGACCGCGAAGTCCCATACCATATCTCCTCAGCTGTTCTTCTTTCTCTCTGCTCCTACAGATGGCGCCCAATCCGTGGATGGATGTTGTATGAATGGGATACGAATGGTGTATGATTGGTTTTTCCCTCTTCTGTAGCGAGGTTACCCGTCAGTGGATCGGTTAAGATGTTCTTTAGGTTTTAACCGCTCAAAGGTCTCGTACTGGCTCAGGCTAGTGTAGATCCCTTCCCGTTGTTCCGTTCTTTTCTTCTCTGTTTTTCTGGGGATCTTTGGTTCGTGTGGTGTTGACTTCTTGGGGGCGATGGGGGCTTTTCTCTCGTTTGCTTTCCTAACGAGTGTAGGTTTGAAAAAAAAAAAAAAAGAAATGAGATTTTAAAGAAGGAAGAAGTCATAAGGATGATGGCTGGCAGGAGTTGTGGTGGCATGGATTTGATTTCGACGATGATGGGCTAAACCCCACCCGGAAGGGGGTGTTCGGACTCCGCTCCCTCCTCAGCCCAGACAATGTGACGATTTAGGATTGAGCCATGAGGTGATCGCTTACTTTTTATTTATTGGAGACGCTTATTGGCCACGCTACTACAGGTGCTCTATTTTTCTATATCTTAGGGTTTCATAATTCTATCAAGAATATAATTTCTGTTAATTAAAATCTTGTTGTAATTATTTCACAACATTCATTCCTCGATCCTACAGCCTCTCCTAAAGAACCCTAAGCCGGGGAGAAAACGCAACAAAGTAGCCAGCGTAATTACAGTACGACAGAAAAGGAGTTGTTGGCGGTACTACATGCGGTCACTACCTGGTCTTTCTACATCTGGGGAACGCGATTCACCTGTGTGACGGATCACCTGGCTTTGAAATGGATCCGAAACATTCCTAACCCGAGCGGACGTCTGGCCCGTTGGTTAGTTACTCTAAACCAGTTCGACATGGAGATCCTCCATAAGAAGGGTTCCACTCATGTTGTTCCTGACTGCTTGTCACGAATGCAGCCTTCCACCGTCATTTCCGCCTTGACGGGAATTACTGCGCCTTTACCCGACTTTAGTACCATTACGGATCCATGGTACCTCGCCTTACGTAAGAAGATAGAACAGAATCCTACTCATTTCCCGCAGTTTCATCTTACTCCCACATCCATTTTCAAATCCGTTCGAGATCGACTTACCAAAACCGATGATCTTAAGTTACTTGTACCATCCGAGTTTCGAGAGGAGTTGATTAAGCAGCATCACTCGTCATTACCGTCTGGCCATCTCGGAATCAATCGCACTCTCCGTCGCATCGCTGAGAACCATTACTGGCCAAGAATGGCCCGAGATGTGCGCCTCGCCGTTCGCCGATGTCTGGATTGTCAACGCCATAAACCACGCAATACCACGCCTCATGGGCACATGCAGGTGCACCCGCCATCACTCAAACCATTTCGACTTCTGACTTGCGACTTAGTGGGACCATTACCCCGCAGTCGCGGTGGCCATCGTTATATCTGTGTCTTCATTGACTCGTGCACAAAGTGGAGTATAGGAGTCCCATTGAAATCTGCGACTTCGAAGACTGTCGAAGACGCCCTGTTCAATCATGTTATCATGCATCATGGAGTACCGGAGATCATACTGGTGGATAATGGATCACAATTTACTAGTAGGCGATTTAAACAATTCTGTGAAGACCACCATATCAAAATACATTTCTGTCCGCGTTATTATCCACAAAGTAACCCAACTGAAAGATATAATCAGACAATCAAGACCGCGCTGGCTATTTACGCTAAGGATAATCACCAGCTTTGGCATTTACATTTACCATTTGTTCTGTTTGCTCTTAGAACGTCGGTAAGTGAAGCAACGGGTTTTTCTCCATCCAAGCTAGTCTATGGCAGAGAACTGCGCTCCTTTTATGAGTTGGCTGCAACTACTGATAATTCTGATTTAATGCCATTTGATCCTGTCACCTATAATGGCACTTTGACCACTAATCTTGACGCTCTCTATCAACGGGTACGATCCACCGTAAGGAGGGCTAAACAACGACAGGCGGCACGTTATAATTTGCGAAGGAAAGATGTGACCTATCAACCGGGAGAACTAGTGTTTAAGGAAGATTTTCACCAATCTAGTGCTATTGATAAGAAAACAGCCAAATTTTATCCACGATGGGAGGGACCATTCATTATAAAAACAGTGCTTTCGCCAACGCAGTATGAACTGCAACGCATGAATGGTACTTTGGCTGGACGTTGGCATGTGTCTCACTTGAAATCTGTGTTGACCTAGACTATAATATCGTGGGTTCGACTGTGTATTGTTGTGTACTTAAAATAGTATATGAAAGAAAGAGGGGGTGTACCCTACATATTTTTTATGTGTATCCAGTTTACTGGATATACTAAATCTTAATATTACGATTACATATCTTCTTATTATTATTTATTAAATTTTTTCAATTTATTTATTTATTTGTAAATCCGCCATATTTGTTTTGTTCAATTAACCAACCTCCAAATATCACATTCGGTTTAAAATAAATTAATTTTTTCTATCTTTTATTATTATTCACAATTTAATTATCGCCAGATCTTTTAAAATCACAAAATCATAAAGTATCTATTATTATTTATTTCTATTTATTAATAAAAATACTTTTATTATTATTATTATTACTTTAAAAAAGTTTTTGACGAGAGGTTGGCGGCCGGTTGAATTTGCGGGGCTTGTTAGAAAATGTTACGAAAAAGGATGGCCGAGAATTTCTTATAACCCGATTTGGATTTTAAAAAAAAGAAAAAAAGAAATGAGATTTTAAAGAAGGAAGAAGTCATAAGGATGATGGCTGGCAGGAGTTGTGGTGGCATGGATTTGATTTCGACGATGATGGGCTAAACCCCACCCGGAAGGGGGTGTTCGGACTCCGCTCCCTCCTCAGCCCAGACAATGTGACGATTTAGGATTGAGCCATGAGGTGATCGCTTACTTTTTATTTATTGGAGACGCTTATTGGCCACGCTACTACAGGTGCTCTATTTTTCTATATCTTAGGGTTTCATAATTCTATCAAGAATATAATTTCTGTTAATTAAAATCTTGTTGTAATTATTTCACAACATTCATTCCTCGATCCTACAGCCTCTCCTAAAGAACCCTAAGCCGGGGAGAAAACGCAAATCGCGGTCCCAAAAAGACCGGACTATCCCATCGTGACAGAGTACAGTAGGGAGTTCCAGAA
This sequence comes from Psococerastis gibbosa, assembly GCA_963971405.1. Lineage (NCBI taxonomy): Eukaryota > Metazoa > Arthropoda > Insecta > Psocodea > Psocidae > Psococerastis > Psococerastis gibbosa. The sequence continues at coordinate 16,987,787 of OZ020492.1, read as the reverse complement.
CGTAAAACGTCGATACTAAGCATCTCGCGATAGCATTAGGATCGCCCTCAAAAGGTCATAGCGGACCACCCTCCGTAAAAAAAATTACACATTGGGGAGTTCACACACACTCATAAATCAAACACTCGAAAACAAACTCCCACCCAACTATTGATCAATCCACTAACTATACCAAAAACCAAACTCAGAACAGAAGGTATCCAAACATGGTCTTTTCAACCTCATTCTCCAATGCAAATCGACATGGAAGGATAGAAAGCTCACCCCCCATTAACGATTCACGAATCATTTTCCAAAATTTAATACGTCCAGGAGTACTCAAAACTCAAACAACCAGGACATTCCTATTCAACGTCGTACTAAACTCACTAACTATTAATCACCTCCGGGACGACAACTAAAACAAGCAAAAAAATATGTAGTGGGCCACCTTTTCGTGTTCTCCCATCGTTCTAGTATATAGTAAGACCTTCAACTTGAGTTGATGGTCTGCCGGCAGGTAAACGTTCTTCAGCGCCATTTCCAGTTCGGTCCATAGTGCATACTTATTTCCGGCGTACCACCGAGCGGCTGGCCCGTCAAATAGCGTAGGTATGGCGCGGAGTTTTTCGTCTTCTGTTAGTGGGTGAAGGGCAAGGCAATCTTTCAATTTGTTAAAAAAAAGTGGTAGACTCCCGTCGGCCCCGGTGAACGTGATGTTGCGTCGTCGTGCCTCTTTTAAAAACATTTCTAGTTGTGGCCTAGAGCTTCTCCCTGGAAGAACCTGTCGCAGGAAATCGCGTTGCAACTCTAAATTGACCTTGAAGATTCGATTCAGTACTCTCTCCATCCGTATCTCCTCTCCTTGATCGTGGGAAAGCTCTTCCTCAGGCTCCAAGTCTGTTGGTCGAGTCTCAGGTAATGGTGAACTTACCAATTGCAAATTTGCAAATTTATCAATGTCGCCTAGGCAAGCTGGATGATCATTCACGTAGCTTTTCATATATTGTCGTTGCTCTTCCAGATCAGCCGCCGGTAACTCACATCCGACTTCCGTGGCTAATGACTCGAGCTTCTCTCCATCACAGTTGGTTAGATACTGTGTTAATGTTAATGGTACCACTAAGTAAGGAGGCCGTACAATGGTAACGTCTGCCATATCCTCAAACTGGTTTAGAGTAACTAACCAACGGGCCAGACGTCCGCTCGGGTTAGGAATGTTTCGGATCCATTTCAAAGCCAGGTGATCCGTCACACAGGTGAATCGCGTTCCCCAGATGTAGAAAGACCAGGTAGTGACCGCATGTAGTACCGCCAACAACTCCTTTTCTGTCGTACTGTAATTACGCTGGCTACTGGATAACGTTTTCGATGTATATGCGACGGCGTAGGGCACTCCGTCTTCTTCTTGGATCAGCACAGCTCCAACTGCAATGTCCGAAGAATCACAGTGAATCTGAAATGGTTTAGAGAAGTCAGGACAGCGCAAGACAGGATAAGACGTAAGGCAATCCTTCAACTTCTGAAAGGCAGATTCCCGTTGCTCAGTCCATTCAAAACGGGTATCTTTATGTAGCAGCTGGTTCAACGGGGCGGCAGTCTCGGAAAAACTCGGAATGAAACGCCTAAACCATCCCACCATTCCTAGGTAGGCGCGGACGGCCTTTACAGACGTTGGTCTTGGATAATTTCTGATCGCGACGACCTTGTCTTCGGAGACTTGTAGTATGCCTCCTCCCACACGATATCCGAGGTAGATGAGCTCAGATCGGACGAACGTGGACTTTGTCCAATTTACCTTTAAGTTGGCTTGACGGAGGAGTCGGAAAACTATTTCTAAATGTTTCTTATGTAGTTCCGCGGTACGGGAAAATATTAAAACATCATCTAGGTATACGATTGTAAACTCTTGAGCTTCGCGAAGTACTCGCTGCATCAGACTCTGGAATGTCGCGGGCATCGTACTAAGCCCGAAAGGTGCATAGGCATGTTCAAAAAGACCCATATTGGGTACTATAAAAGCTGTTAAAGGTCTGGTGTCATCCGCTACGCGGATTTGATGATAGCCCGACAGGAGGTCAAGCGAAGATACAAAATACGCATCTTTCAGACGGTCCAGAGACTCATGAATCCGGGGTAAAGGAAAAGCATTGGATTTACACAAGGCGTTTACACGTTTGTAGTCGACGCAGACTCTTATCTCGCCGTTTTTCTTGCGGACCGGAACTACAGGCGACGCCCATTCAGACTCTGACGGAACAATGACGCCGTCTGCTAGTAATTTCTTAATCTGCTGATGCACAATCTCCAGGACCGGTGGTGACATCGGGTAGTAGCGCTGTTTGACCGGCACCGTATTCAACTCCTTCAGGTACATTCGATGCTCTACGAGGTCACACTTGCCACTCGAAGTGAGGAACTGCTGTTTCCATTTGCAAAGTAAGTCATTGAAGTCGGCTCTGTCAACGGGTGTTAAGTCCTGGTGGCAGAATTCCTCCATTTCATTAATATTTGGGTCTTCAATGGTCACATCCTTGACGTCCACCTCATCCACACAGTGTAGAGAAAAAGCGTCAGCACGAATGATAGTAGGGGCTGCACCATCTTGAAGAGTTACTCGATGTTGTCCGAAGTCAATGACGGTTCGGAGGGCTTGCAGTGTGTTCATCCCCACAATTAGAGGATGAGAGAGACGCTTCACAAGGTAACAATCTCCTGCCCAATTTGCGGGTCCCGCGTCCGTTTCTACAATGAGGTTGATCTTGACACACCCGACTACTTCGGCTTCTTCCCCATTGGCAACAGTCGCGCTTGCCGACACCGCGCGGATGTGATGTCCCCTTTTTTGTAATTCATGCCAATACTCACTTAAGATGACAGAGTGAGTCGATCCGGGGTCAATAAGTCCAATAACTGGAATCCCACCCATGTCTACTTTAATGTAGTACCGTTTCTGGGGGTCCGGCGCGTTCGCACAAGAAGACAAATCAATCTGCACCGATGGCTGATTGTTCACTGTTGTTGGTGAGGTTGTTCGGTTGCGGGGGTCGTGGTCACCTGCCTCGCCACGCCCCCTTGGCTGTTTAACTTCGGTGGCCGGCATGTACAAAGGCTGGATAGGACTCCCGTCTTGCCACAGTGATAACAAAATGGACGAGAAGTGGTTTGGCAGTCTCGTTCCCGATGTCCAAACAGGCGGCAACCCCTACACTTGTAAGTGGTCATATTGGCAGGAGAAACCAGCGCCAGGAGTTGTGGTCTTGAAGCTCCAAAGTCACCGTAGAGCGGGTTGCATAGCATAGCGTTGGTCGGTGGAACGTAGGACGCTTGTTGTTCCAGTTGGTGCTCCGCCGCGACGCAAGTTATTTCAAAGGATTTTATTGAGGTATATACCGTAAGTTGGGAACCTACAAGACTAGCCAGTCGAGGGGGTAGGTGAGCCATGAGTAACGGTACAAGTTCGACTTCTTTGAGTGGAGTTGCGAGGTCGTCGTTCAGTGCCTTCATGGCCGCGATGTAGTGGGCCACCTTTTCGTGTTCTCCCATCGTTCTAGTATATAGTAAGACCTTCAACTTGAGTTGATGGTCTGCCGGCAGGTAAACGTTCTTCAGCGCCATTTCCAGTTCGGTCCATAGTGCATACTTATTTCCGGCGTACCACCGAGCGGCTGGCCCGTCAAATAGCGTAGGTATGGCGCGGAGTTTTTCGTCTTCTGTTAGTGGGTGAAGGGCAAGGCAATCTTTCAATTTGTTAAAAAAAAGTGGTAGACTCCCGTCGGCCCCGGTGAACGTGATGTTGCGTCGTCGTGCCTCTTTTAAAAACATTTCTAGTTGTGGCCTAGAGCTTCTCCCTGGAAGAACCTGTCGCAGGAAATCGCGTTGCAACTCTAAATTGACCTTGAAGATTCGATTCAGTACTCTCTCCATCCGTATCTCCTCTCCTTGATCGTGGGAAAGCTCTTCCTCAGGCTCCAAGTCTGTTGGTCGAGTCTCAGGTAATGGTGAACTTACCAATTGCAAATTTGCAAATTTATCAATGTCGCCTAGGCAAGCTGGATGATCATTCACGTAGCTTTTCATATATTGTCGTTGCTCTTCCAGATCAGCCGCCGGTAACTCACATCCGACTTCCGTGGCTAATGACTCGAGCTTCTCTCCATCACAGTTGGTTAGATACTGTGTTAATGTTAATGGTACCACTAAGTAAGGAGGCCGTACAATGGTAACGTCTGCCATATCCTCAAACTGGTTTGCCGACTCCGGTGTCGCTAAGAAGTGGCTTTTTAATTCCTTTTTCAGGGTCTCCTTCGTGCCTTCTATCGGTAATCCTAACTGTTCAGCGATCTCTTCTAGCCGGGCCTTACTGGTGGCACTCAAAAACTGTATTAGGGTTCGCGGCATTATCTTTCGCACTTTTCACTATATATATTTATATAAATATATATTTTTTTTTCCACAACAATGTCTATCGTAATATTAAATAGTCTTACGTGAAGTAATTCACACGATAATTGTTATTAATACACTTATTATTTATAATTATCATAAAAAGGGAAGTAGGTGTTCCTAAACACCCCCTCCTCAAACCCAAGACGAATGCGACTAAAGAAAACTAACTGGTATATATTATACCACTTTTGGTAACCTATCTAGGCCTACGTGCTTATTATTAATATAATGAATTAATACTTCCTTATCATTCATTCCATACATACAATACTACGACCAAGAGTGTGTGAACTACCCCAATGCTGATAACTGAGCCAATTTGCACAAAACAAGTCAAATATATTCCGTGTCAAACAGAAAGGACAAACTCCTATCAATGGTTTACCATAATTAAAGTAAAATGACGATAATTTTTATATAGGCCCAATATTAAATAAATAGTTATAGATTGAATTACATAAAACCGATGTTGACTCCTCTGGATCCGTCCGTCCTCAACCCTGACGAATTGACGAAACTGTAATTATAACCACAACAGCACAAAGATTATCCGTAACCTAAGCCCTGTTGACAATCAAAACATTTTATTATCACTATTTTTTTTTTAGCGAACATCTTTCAAAAATATAAATGCCATGATTAAGAATTTTAAAAAGTATCATTTACTGTTTGTTATTATCTTTTCGAAAACTATCATTTCCAAAATTATTAATATCACTTGTCAACAACTAATTCAAAACTACTGTTGTTTATATCTTTTCAAAACTATTGTTCTAGCCTAGAAATATCACTTTTGTCAACAATCCATTTAAAAATAAGATTATCATGTTCGTAACAATTTCACAACAATCATTCCAACCATTCTACAACCTCGGGCCCCAACGTTGGTGTGAGCCACTTTGTTGCGTTTTCTCCCCGGCTTAGGGTTCTTTAGGAGGCTGTAGGATCGAGGAATGAATGTTGTGAAATAATTACAACAAGAATTAATTAACAGAAATTATATTCTTGATAGAATTATGAAACCCTAAGATATAGAAAAATAGAGCACCTGTAGTAGCGTGGCCAATAAGCGTCTCCAATAAATAAAAAGTAAGCGATCACCTCATGGCTCAATCCTAAATCGTCACATTGTCTGGGCTGAGGAGGGAGCGGAGTCCGAACACCCCCTTCCGGGTGGGGTTTAGCCCATCATCGTCGAAATCAAATCCATGCCACCACAACTCCTGCCAGCCATCATCCTTATGACTTCTTCCTTCTTTAAAATCTCATTTCTTTTTTTTCTTTTTTTAAAATCCAAATCGGGTTATAAGAAATTCTCGGCCATCCTTTCTCGTAACATTTTCTAACAAGCCACCGCAAATTCAACCGGCCGCCAACCTCTCGTCAAAAACTTTTTTAAAGTAATAATAATAATAATAAAAGTATTTTTATTAATAAATAGAAATAAATAATAATAAGAAGATATGTAATCGTAATATTAAGATTTAGTATATCCAGTAAACTGGATACACATATAAAAAGGTAGGGTTGCACGCTACAACAAGGGTCTTCCCCCCCCATTTTTTTTCAAACCTACACTCGTTAGGAAAGCAAACGAGAGAAAAGCCCCCATCGCCCCCAAGAAGTCAACACCACACGAACCAAAGATCCCCAGAAAAACAGAGAAGAAAAGAACGGAACAACGGGAAGGGATCTACACTAGCCTGAGCCAGTACGAGACCTTTGAGCGGTTAAAACCTAAAGAACATCTTAACCGATCCACTGACGGGTAACCTCGCTACAGAAGAGGGAAAAACCAATCATACACCATTCGTATCCCACTCATACAACATCCATCCACGGATTGGGCGCCATCTGTAGGAGCAGAGAGAAAGAAGAACAGCTGAGGAGATATGGTATGGGACTTCGCGGTCCCAAAAAGACCGGACTATCCCATCGTGACAGAGTACAGTAGGGAGTTCCAGAACGTAAAACGTCGATACTAAGCATCTCGCGATAGCATTAGGATCGCCCTCAAAAGGTCATAGCGGACCACCCTCCGTAAAAAAAATTACACATTGGGGAGTTCACACACACTCATAAATCAAACACTCGAAAACAAACTCCCACCCAACTATTGATCAATCCACTAACTATACCAAAAACCAAACTCAGAACAGAAGGTATCCAAACATGGTCTTTTCAACCTCATTCTCCAATGCAAATCGACATGGAAGGATAGAAAGCTCACCCCCCATTAACGATTCACGAATCATTTTCCAAAATTTAATACGTCCAGGAGTACTCAAAACTCAAACAACCAGGACATTCCTATTCAACGTCGTACTAAACTCACTAACTATTAATCACCTCCGGGACGACAACTAAAACAAGCAAAAAAATATGTAGGGTACACCCCCTCTTTCTTTCATATACTATTTTAAGTACACAACAATACACAGTCGAACCCACGATATTATAGTCTAGGTCAACACAGATTTCAAGTGAGACACATGCCAACGTCCAGCCAAAGTACCATTCATGCGTTGCAGTTCATACTGCGTTGGCGAAAGCACTGTTTTTATAATGAATGGTCCCTCCCATCGTGGATAAAATTTGGCTGTTTTCTTATCAATGTCGCCTAGGCAAGCTGGATGATCATTCACGTAGCTTTTCATATATTGTCGTTGCTCTTCCAGATCAGCCGCCGGTAACTCACATCCGACTTCCGTGGCTAATGACTCGAGCTTCTCTCCATCACAGTTGGTTAGATACTGTGTTAATGTTAATGGTACCACTAAGTAAGGAGGCCGTACAATGGTAACGTCTGCCATATCCTCAAACTGGTTTCGCTTCGCCCGGGTATTAGGGTTCGCGGCATTATCTTTCGCACTTTTCACTATATATATTTATATAAATATATATATTTTTTTTTCCCACAACAATGTCTATCGTAATATTAAATAGTCTTACGTGAAGTAATTCACACGATAATTGTTATTAATACACTTATTATTTATAATTATCATAAAAAGGGAAGTAGGTGTTCCTAAACACCCCCTCCTCAAACCCAAGACGAATGCGACTAAAGAAAACTAACTGGTATATATTATACCACTTTTGGTAACCTATCTAGGCCTACGTGCTTATTATTAATATAATGAATTAATACTTCCTTATCATTCATTCCATACATACAATACTACGACCAAGAGTGTGTGAACTACCCCAATGCTGATAACTGAGCCAATTTGCACAAAACAAGTCAAATATATTCCGTGTCAAACAGAAAGGACAAACTCCTATCAATGGTTTACCATAATTAAAGTAAAATGACGATAATTTTTATATAGGCCCAATATTAAATAAATAGTTATAGATTGAATTACATAAAACCGATGTTGACTCCTCTGGATCCGTCCGTCCTCAACCCTGACGAATTGACGAAACTGTAATTATAACCACAACAGCACAAAGATTATCCGTAACCTAAGCCCTGTTGACAATCAAAACATTTTATTATCACTATTTTTTCTTAGCGAACATCTTTCAAAAATATAAATGCCATGATTAAGAATTTTAAAAAGTATCATTTACTGTTTGTTATTATCTTTTCGAAAACTATCATTTCCAAAATTATTAATATCACTTGTCAACAACTAATTCAAAACTACTGTTGTTTATATCTTTTCAAAACTATTGTTCTAGCCTAGAAATATCACTTTTGTCAACAATCCATTTAAAAATAAGATTATCATGTTCGTAACAATTTCACAACAATCATTCCAACCATTCTACAACCTCGGGCCCCAACGTTGGTGTGAGCCACTTTGTTGCGTTTTCTCCCCGGCTTAGGGTTCTTTAGGAGAGGCTGCAGGATCGAGGAATGAATGTTGTGAAATAATTACAACAAGATTTAATTAACAGAAATTATATTCTTGATAGAATTATGAAACCCTAAGATATAGAAAAATAGAGCACCTGTAGTAGCGTGGCCAATAAGCGTCTCCAATAAATAAAAAGTAAGCGATCACCTCATGGCTCAATCCTAAATCGTCACATTGTCTGGGCTGAGGAGGGAGCGGAGTCCGAACACCCCCTTCCGGGTGGGGTTTAGCCCATCATCGTCGAAATCAAATCCATGCCACCACAACTCCTGCCAGCCATCA